>CM067529.1:11290000-11315000 GCA_034509925.1 Hirudinaria manillensis | reverse complement strand
AAAAAGGAATTTTGAACTGCTTAGACCAATGTTATTCGATTGATACAGAATCAGATTATTTTATTTTAAATTATATTAAATTAATTAATTTGATTATTTTAATTAATTCTAGTTTTAAAATTAAATTTTTATTTATAAAGAAATGAAATAATTTAAATGTTCGCCTATTTTCGTCCCTGGCAAGATGGCCGGATTTTCGAAAAAAGCGTATTTTTACACGATATAGTCGTGGCATATATATGAAACCTATATACAAACACTCCCCTGATCGAGCACTATGTTGTGTCAAAATTTCAAAGCAATTGGTCAAGTACTTTCAGAGAACATTAGCATGTTACAAACGCACATTGCATTTTTATTTATATAGATTAATAATGTATCATCTTGTCTAATTCTTGAGATAATTAGCATATGATTTCTAATACAGACTCTAAAACAGGTCTTATTGACAATCAGTCAAAGCAACCATACCAGGAGAACCATTAGCATAACATCAATCAAAAGGATTTCGATAAGCGATTGATTAGCAATCAGTACCCTCTTCTGAAGGGTTGTTAAGACTCTCTTAACATCCTCATCTCAATCGATCAACCACTACAGACCATCTGTCCGTTTGTACAGCGTTTTGATCGTACGCTCTGGAGATGGACTTGAGATGTGCACTTATTGTCCACTCACTCACTCACTCACTCACTCACTCACTCACTCACTCACTCACTCACTCACTCACTCACTCACTCACTCACTCACTCACTCACTCACTCAATATGTGATTTTTTTCATTAATGAATTTTTCTAAAAACTCCTTTCAACAGAGATTTGGTGCACATTGCGACACCACATGGGGGGAGTTATTTGAGGGGAGGGTGGGCAGATGATTGAAAGTGAGTGGATTTTGATTGTATTGATTGAAAAGCGATTGACCTGTCATCTCCGTGTCTTTAATTTAAGAGAGGATGAATTAATAATAAGTAGATAATAAGCTTATAAATTAATTCAGGATATGATTTCATCAGTGATGATGGTGATTATGATGACTATGACTATGACGATATCGATGATGACGACGATCTGTAATGATGAATCCCGTATTTTATCTTAATATAAATTTCATTTAATTACCCTCAATAAATCTGTTTTATTATTTCATTATGTATTTTACCATTTCAAATTAACAAAATTATTAAATCAGCTTTTTAAATCATTCATTTTTAAATTAATTTAAAAAAAATTCAAAATGGTTTTTTAGGGTTATGTTTGTCAGTTAAATAAAATTTGAAAATAAAATCAGAGTAAGTATGAATCGTGGGGTTTCCAGATCAATCTCGAGTTTAATAGTCCTAATTCATTTCCCCCAAGAAAAGTTCAAAGTTCAAACAGACCGGGAGACGCGGCGGCAGTCTGAAGTGGCTGCTTGTCGCCAGTACGGTCTCAGCTGCCGTCCTTATCAAAACTATGCTGTCTGTCTGTCACAACCTGCTCCGATAAGGAAGCCTCTTGAGCAGTAAATCACAGGTTATCAATTGGAGACAAGAAAAATAGTTTTAAATCGAGATGATAAGCACACGATAACTGTCGTCTGCGGGATTCATTCAATCACTCACTCACTCACTCACTCACTCACTCACTCACTCACTCACTCACTCACTCACTCACTCACTCACTCACTCACTCACTCACTCACTCACTCACTCACTCACTCACTCACTCACTCACTCACTCACTCACTCACTCACTCACTCACTCACTCACTCACTCACTCACTCACTCACTCACTCACTCACTCACTCACTCACTCACTCACTCACTCACTCACTCACTCACTCACTCACTCACTCACTCATTCACTCATTCACTCACCCACTCCAGCCACTCCTATCTCCCCCTATATTTCCAAACTGTTCCTACTCTTTCAATTAGTCTTCCGCCTCAGTGATCCAACCAACCGTCCATCAATCAAACTCTTTTTCAGAATTTTTTTAAATCTTTATTTTTATTAAAGTTTTTATAATTTTTTTTGTTGAGATTTTTCAACTTCGTCTCCGAACCGAGTCTCAAAATGTTACACAAAACAAAATAATAGTTTTTTTCTCATTTTTCAATTATTTACTTAATTTCTTAATTAATTCATAATAATTCCTGATTAAATGCGATTTAAATGTTCCCAATAATTGTTGTGATGGCAAATTATTGATATTATTTGCAAATATTTTTCTTGATTTATTGTCTAATTATGAATTTAAGTCTTGATTTAAGCTTAAATTATAAAAACAATTTATTTATTTTTATTTCAAAAGGTTATATTTTAACCATTTATTATAATATTTATTAATTATATTATTATTTTATTTTATTTATATTATCATGTTATTCACAATAATTACGTATAATATTTATTATAACAATAAATCCAGAAATTATTTGATCGATTTGGAAGCTAAATATGTCTAATTCATTTAAACCTTTTAAAAATTTCCTAACCTATAAATATTTGATAATAATTTTAATACAATGTTATTATTATTATTTATTATTGTTAATTATATAATTATTAATATAATTTATTATAATTTATGTAATAATAACCAGTCACAGGTAGGTCATAAGATAGGTTTGGTCAGACTGTCACTTCAATCTTTGTTACGTTATTCAGTCACAAGTATGTGACAGTTCATTTAAGTGCATTTCTGAATAACGTTTTTTAAATTATCATGAAAATAAATAATAATAATAACAATAATAATAATAATAATAATATCACTAAGGATGATGATGACGATGATAATGATGATAATTATTGACGACGACGACACTGGTGATGATGATGATGGTGGTGGTGATGATGATGATGATGATGATCACATAGTAACAGAGATACTTTTGGTCAACCAAACCACTCGAGTGTTTGTTACGCAACAATTTCAATCACTTGAATGCGACAAACGTGACATTTCACCGAGTTTAACATTTCTGAATAAATTATGTTTATATCATATTTTAATTGTTATTATTATTGTTGATATTATTATTATTATTATTTTATTATACCATATAATTAATTATATTTTGGATGAAAATACGATTAAATTTTGTAACGGCATTATTCCCCTCGCGAGATTTCTGATTCTAAAAAAAATATTTCTCCACCTAGAAACATCTCTGATTTCAGAACATAGAATTGCGTTATCGTCGTTATTATTCGGTGCTATTAAAAACAATCTCTGAGGCAGGACTGGGAAAAACTGATTAAATTCTTCCGAGTTTCTCGTACTTTTTATCAGCTCCGAGACGGCATTTTCACGGTAAAGGCCGAGAGAAAAAGCAATTAAAATTTATCACGAATACGTGATACCAATCAGTCAGTCAGGAAAGAGAATTCCTTTTATCATCGGTAGATGGAAACTTCTTTATGTAAAAGACCCAGAAACTCAGAGAACGTGTTGTAACTTGTAACTGGCTATCGGACTGGGCCAACTGTTATTTGTCGTATGCTGGCTTTAATTGACGGCTGATTGATTCAACCCGATTGATTGAATAGGGTCCCCGATGTCTCAATAAGAATCGTCCGTGGTGGACTACGTTTGTAGCATCAGGTAGGACCCTTTCTTGATCTTATCTTCTGTCTATATATCCCCAGAGATTTCTTGCCAATTTATTTTTTATAAAGTTGTGACTGTTCTTGACTTTTCGTATCTTTGTTGTAGCTATTGTTGTTGTTGTTGTGGTTGTTGTTGATAGTGATGGTGGTGATTATGATGATGATGATGACAGGATGTCACAGGTTTATGCCCGAGGCAAGTGATTTATTGAATTCTAGAGCTGTCTAGAAATTAGCACCGATATTTTAAAAATATAATAATAATTAATAATAATAATAATACTATTATTATTATTTTTATTGCAATAACAACAATAATTGGCAACAGATTTCTTTAAAAAAAGTACTTATCGTGTTACGTAAAATTGTTGGAAAATTACTTCCGAATTTGCGCTATTTGTTCGGTCACATATCTCATGCTTTTCTCCTGGAAAATTTTGATTTATGGATTTAGATGGGCAGGAATTGATAAAAATTAGAGAAATAAATCATTTTAAATTGCATTTATCCTCGTAAAAAAGAATTAAATATGCATAAATAAATAATTTCAACAAATGGGAAGCTCTTTATAAGCCAACAGTTTTTAAAGATCTTTATTAGTCACGCTTTCTAGATTCGTATTGCTTTGGTGGCACATGTCACTACTTGTGCGACCACAAATGTTCCAAAACTTCAAGTGTGCAACTAATCAGCATCTATTACGTAACAAGCAGAGCTAAACATGCAGATTGTGTCACCAAAGATTCAAATGAAACATTTATATAGCGCTCAATGCTGCGGATGTTCTTTGTAAAGTTTTGCAGGTTAAAGTCGTACGTGATAAATTGTCCGAGTGATGTTGAAATAACGACTTTATTGTATTGCAGAATCATAAAAGTTAGTAAAGTTAATAATTTGTATTGTCATCAGGCTAATCATCATCAACAACGATTTAAAATCATAATAATTCTTGGTAACCAACAGCTAGTTAATAGGAACCCATTGTAAGACGTGCTTGGAAGTTTGTGTTTTTTCATCTTTTGTTCGTCCAACGAGACACAATTTCATTTGATGTCATTCTTTTCAATCATTTAAAATCTTCAATCGGTTGTTTATGATTTCAATCCACTTTTGTACCTATCAATGCCAGCCATCCTTTTAATCAATCGCTATCAACCTCCGGGAAACTTCAAAGATGTCGCTCGTCAAATGGTTCGCTCTCCAGCTTGAAAAGCGTATGAAATTAAAGTCTCGTCTTTCATCAAATTCCGCCTTGATTGAAAATGCTCGTGACTCGATGTTTTAAGCAAACATCGCAAGAGACCACTAATGTCTAGCATCGTGGTTGTCACGTCTGGGGGTTTCAGTTGTACGATTAAAAGTGTTTTAATTGATGTCATTACATATTCAACAAAAATGTTCGATTAAAATAGAAAATTTGACTGATTATAAATTGAAATAATTAAATTGGAATGAATTAAAGTCAATTTAAATTAACAACTTAAAATAATCCGATTCTCCGACAATCCAGGCTACAAAACACCAAGGAATCCACAAAAGCGATGACAGGCAACTCATCCTGAAGCAACGGCTGAACTTAGGAACTTTAAATCCACAACACATGGATCTCCTGACAGAAATGAAATCGTTGGACAACCAACTCCCCCCCTGTCTCTTCCTAATGCCTACTGAAGCGTACGAAGCCGACCTGAGTCTATATTCATCATCGCCAATATCGACTTCGTCTCCTTCACCCATTCTCAGATGGAAAGATGGAGCCGTTCCATCACCAGTGCCTTCTCAATCGACATCTCGAGCTTTGTCTATTTTTACTCAGGGACGCCATACGAGCGATCGCTTCGAGCCTCTTTCTCACTCGTCGCCAATAATATCCGAATTCATTGCACCTCCATCGGAAGAGCATCGAAAAGAGGCGAAAACCTTTTGTCCACCTCCAGACCACACTGCAGCTACCATTCTCGACGATCCCACGGCCTTTCCAGGGACACCATCGAGCCTAGATTTTATTCCTCCAACGCCTCTCTTAGCTCTAGACAAGAGTTCACAATCTTTTCATCCGATCCAGGCAGCACAAGAATCTCCAGCGCTTCAGATGGCAGCGCCCGTACCACCACCACCACCACCTCCTCCTCCTCCGCTATCCTCGTGCTTAATGCCCCCACCGCCGCCTCCACCACCACCGTTAGGGGCCTGCTCTCCTTCGGTTCCGAGACCCCCCTGTTTCAGTCCGTCGTTAACCCCCTCGAGTTCCTTGCATTCCTTCGACGGTGCAACAGTCTCAGTGAAGTACAAGAAACTCCAGTGGCAGAAACTACCGGCCTACGTTCTCGCCGGCCCTGACAGCATCTGGTCGAGCGTGGCCAACAGGATCAACGCCAGCGAATTGAAGATAAACCTCGACGACATGGAGAAGCTCTTTTCTCTGAAACCATCGACTCTGACTCGCACTTTGCGCAGGGGCAGTTCCCTCAGACTGGGGCAGACCAGCGACGGCATCGAGTCTTCTGATCCTTCTGAGGAGATATACGTAAGTGTTTGCTTGTTTGTGGTTGGTCGGTCGGTCGGTTGGTTGGTTGGTTGGTTGGTTGGTTGGTTGGTTGGTTGGTTGGTTGATTGGTTGTTACAATCGGTTAGTTCGACTGTGGTGGCTCTCTTATTACTCATCCACTTCCTTTTTTAGAGCCTATTCTCAAAGAGTTTAATTGTCGTATTTATAGTCGGGGCCAATTTTCGGTCTTAAGAACCCATAGAGTGTCACAAAGAGTTATTATTATAACAGGCTTTTTAAAGCGGTTAAACAAAAGCGCCCTTTGGATTTAGAAAAGAAAAATGATTATTCAAAGATTATAATAATAAATTATAACTATTTAATATGATTATGTAACTAATTTTTATTATTAACGATTATTATTGTTGTTTTTGGTTCAATGCATTTTGCCGTTATTACTTACAATTTAATTTCTATTATATTTTTATATACTTAAAGTATAACTATATTATTAACTTTACCGTCATGTGGGTGTAATAATGTATTCTAATAGGCATTTGGCGCGTATTTGTCAGAAATAATAACAATAACAACAACAGCAACAACAATTTAATAATAATAATAATAATAACAATAATAATAACAAAACTAATAATAACATATTTTAATAATAATAATAATGATAATAACAGCAATAACAGTGATAGTAATAATAAATAATAATAGCGATACAAAGTATAATAATAGTCAAGGGTAGTTGGAAAACGCAATTGGAATGTTAACCACCCTGGCTTTTGGTGCTCGTGTAAAAGCCTTATAAACTTCATTCTTTTTCATATTTTTATACTCATACTAGGTTCGACAAAATCTAATTTTTTGTTGAGCCGTGAAAGCCATGGCTAAGCTGGTGGGATCCTCAAGGTGTCTGTGCTTTTATAATATTTTGTAATATTTCGAGAGACGCATTTTCTGCAATAATTTAAAAAACAATAAATTGAATATTTACCAAAATAAAGAAATCTATTTCACGCTAAAATAGAAGTTGACTCGTAACAGTAGTAGACTATTAACATGGAATAAATTGTTGAAAATTAATATGAAATAATTAATATTTAATACGTTAGGTCGTGTTAAATAGCGTATTATCGTAAACTTGTCATAATCCATCCAAGGCAACAGAAATAAAGATAATGATAATAATAATAATATAAAAATGCAATAAATAATATTATTATTATTAAATATTAATATTGTAACAATAATATAATATAATAACCTACCTCTTAATAATAATAATTAAATATTAATATTATAATACTCCACTTTCAAACCCACCCAACTCTTCTCCTCCGCAGTCGCTGATAGACAGAAGGAAATGCATGAACGTCAGCATCATCCTACGCCAGTTCCAAATGTCCGTCGATGACGTCATCAGGTATACCGTCCATGGCGACATGGCAGCAAGTGCCCCCAGTTCCAGGTGCACCGTGGATCAGATAAGGACCCTCATGAAGGCCCTGCCAGAAGCCGAGGAGCTGGAAAGACTCAGGACCTTCCAAGGGTCCCTGGAGAAGCTGGGAGCGGCCGAACAGTTCTGCGTTAAGCTGTCCAGAATCAGGGGGTGAGCTGTGATTTCCGTAGTTTAGATTATTTGACAGAATATTGATTTGAGTGTTTAATTTATATTATTAAAACAAAAATGTTTTGTTGTTGTTGTCTGTTGATTGTATTGTTTGCTTCCTTGGTTGCATGTTGGTGTAGAATATTTAATTTTAATTGTAATAATTACAATTTTTAATTGAACAACATTAAAAACAATTAAATGATTAAATGATAAAATAAGTGAAAAATGTTATGCATAAATAAATAAAAATAATAACTTGATAAAGCCATAAACTTATCCCTTGCATTTTCCTCCGGCTACATTATTTATAACTAAATATTACTATCATCATCATCACCAGGATCATCGTCATAGTCATCATCACCACCGCCATCGTCGTTGTCATCATCGTCCTCTTTTTTTTTTTAATCAGACATCAGCAGAAGCTGGAATTTAGGACGCTGAGGGATGATTACGAACAGGGTTTGGTGAACATCAAAATGGCTCTCGAGGCCGTCGTCAGCTGCGGATCAGGTAATGAGACTCAGAGGATGATGACGATGATGATGATGATGATGATGACGATGATGATGGTGATGATGATGAAGATGATGACGACGCTGGTGTTGAAAGCGATTAGGCAGATTGACGCTAGTGTTGCTGGAATGGTACGTCTCATCAGGGATAATTGATGATGATGGTGTCAGGATCTTGGCGGTGGCTATGACCCTTTTTGAGGCGTTGTTCGTGATGACGATGATGGTGATGATGATAATGATGGCATTAAGGCCTAATCATTAAAGCCACCACTCTATTGCAGCCATTTTGAAGAGTCACATTCTACGAGAAGTTCTGGCCATTATTCTTCTTGTTGGGAATCATCTCAATGCGGTTGGTTGATGGGATCTTGTTTTAATTATTAAAGTTGTACTTATTTGTATTTAATATGTTTCTGAATTTTGCAAAATAAATAAATTGATAGAGATGAATAAGTTTTTGATTTTATCTGACTCAAATTCATCATTAATGTAATTAAATATTTTTGTTTTATTAAAAATTAATACATTAATGGTGTTAAAATTAAATATTAACTAATCAAGTCAGCATAAATTAATTAAGCTGATGTTTTGTCACCAAGGGTGACATTAGTTTTGACGGGAGCAATGAAATAAATCAAGTCGTTCTTCTCGTGACGAACACGATATGAGCGACGAAATACGAACCAATTTGGTTTTTTTTTGCCAATCAATTCAAATTAAATGCTTATCAAATAAATAAACAGGGAAGCCATGTTGGCAAAGCAGGAGGATTCAAAATCACATCGCTGTCCGCTCTCACTGGAATGAAGTCCACTCAAGACAATAAGACGACGCTGATCCATTACATCGTCAAGGTAGTTTGCATTTATATATATTATGTTTATTAATATTTTTTTTATTTACAATAGAATGAATGATTTGAATGATTAGAATATCTAAAAGTTTTAGTGCCTAAACATCACTAATATTAACATAACTTTGTAAGTAAAAACATGATGTGATGTCATTATTTTTCAATTCTGTATGTGTAATGCAATCTATAAATGGTGAGTGATAGGTTTAGTTGTGATAATTATGATATATAGGCTCAGTATTTGAGATCTCAATATTGAATCTTAAGGCCTACCTCCAAGGAGTGTTGATTTGCCAGATGCCATGTTTTATAGCAACACAGCTTTTACATAAAAATGCATTGATGGCTCTTTTACAAGCAGGGGCCATATTCCTGTCTTTATGTCTAAAACAGGCTTCAATCATAAATTTATGTTTGTTTGTTTTTTTTTATCTTGGAACAACATTCATACCAAGGTCATCCAGGGCTGTATGACCTTGGTATGAAATGATTATCATTTAGAGCTGATAGATAGATAGATGCCAATCATTGGTTGAACAGGTTATGGCAAAATGTGATAACTTGATAATAATTTTAAATTTATAATTTATTGAAATATGTTTTAATTGAAGTTAATCTAATTGTTTCACATTGTATATATTGATCAAGAGTTATGTTATTATTATTATTATGTTATTATTTATGTTGGAAATCACCGGAACAAAATATCACTGATTGTAAAGCAATTTCAAAATCACTGATTATGTCAGTCTGAAAGTCGCAATTGAAAATTTTGAATTTATGCATTTATTTATTAATTAATTTTTTAAAAATGTTTAAATAAGAGGTTGGATTTAAAAACAATTTAAAATAATTAAAAATAAACACAAATACGAACAATTACGCAGGAAATTATTACAAAAATTGTCACCCATTTTTTCAGGAACTTGATCGAAATGGAATCAATGTGGATGCATTGAAGCATGAACTTCAGTATCTCAACGAGGCTTCATTGTAAGCAATTTTTAAATTTAATTAATTAATTAAATAATATAATAATAATAATATTAATAATAATGATTTAATTAATATAGAAACTAAATTAGTTTAAATTATATTGGTATTGATATATAATTTAATTATCATTTAATTGATTACTTAATTGTTTTAATTAAAATGAATTTATAACTGAATTAGTTTTTAATAAAAATATGAAAATAATAATAATAATAATAATTCGTTTCAGACATTCGATTGACGGATTGTCGCAGGAGTTTGAATCGTTGAAGAAGAAAGTCGCGAGATTCCAGGAAATTCGAGGAATGTTTGGAAAGGAGGAAGAATTTGGGGAGAAGATTGATACGTTTGTCAAGGTGAGGAAGATCAGTGGTTGTAATTGCCATAATAAGATGTTGTTATTTAATGAATGGTAATAATAATAATAATGATGATGATGATAATAATAATAATAATAATAATAATAATGATAATAATAATAATAATAATAACAAAAACATTAATAATAATAATAATAATAATAATAATAATAATAATAATAATAATAATAATAATAATAATAATAATAATAATAATAATAGTATTCTATAAATGATGCTTGCAATATGATTATATTTAAACTATGATATATTTAAGGTATAGTAATATTAATAATTATATTCTACAAATAATTCAACAACATAATTACATTTTAAAATTATATTTAACCTATTAAAAAGTAATTTAATCCATTTTTAAAACCCTTTTAAAGTTGGCCGAGAAGGAAACCCGTGACGTCAGAGGTGATGTTGCGGTGGTCTGCAAATTGAACGAAAACCTGGCGAAATATTTTTGTGAGGACTCGAAGGATTTCAAAATGGAGGATTGTTTTCGAAATCTCAACGTCTTCTGTGAAGCTTGTTGCAGGGCCAAACAGGTTGGTGATTGATCAGTGATTGATCAGTGATTGATGAGTGATTGAATAGTGGTTGATGAGTGATTGAATAGTGATTGATGAATGATTGAAGAGTAGTTGATGATTGATTGACTTGTGATTGAATAGTGATTGATGGCTGATTGAATAGTGATTGAAGGGTGGATTGGCTAGCAGATATGGCTTCTTTTTTTTTCCCTCAAAATTATTTTGAAATTCAATTTCAAATTCACTTTGTGCCTATATTAGTTTTATTTAATTTTATTTATTTAAACAATTGTTTAATTAATTCAGGAAAACGTGGAGAGAAAAAGATTGGCAGAGGAGGCCGAAAGGAGGCGCCAGGAGAGGATGCAGACGACCAGCGGAAAAGGTTTTTTGAGTTTGTTGTTGTTTAACAACATCTATCAGTCGTTTAAATTGTGTTCAATTACTTGTAATAAATAGTTATTTAAAACTTGTAACAAAAATTAAAAATTTAAATAACGTTCAATTATCTATAATAATTATTTAAAAAAATAAAGTTTTTTAATATATCAATATATATTAAATCATATTTTAATGAATTTCAATTCCTTCAAGAATTCAACCCTCTGGAAAGGAGGAGAACCCAGGACAACAACATCAATGCCAGCATCAACAACAGCAACAACAACAGCATCTTCCAACACGACGACTCCACAGACAACATTCCCCTGCTCGACTTTGAACCCACGCGATCGCTCCGTCGCAGCGTCAAGAGAAGTTGGATTCGAACTCGACACGTCGGAACGACCCGAGTCTCCGAGAGTTCGTGCGACGGCGACGCGATCCGACACGAGAACCTCGTCGACTTCCTGGAAGGTTCTAACGAGCTGACAGTCAAGCGGACCCGATCGTTCAGGAGTCCGAGTCTGAACGCCAGCTTCGGGGACCAGGAGAGGCCAAAGACCTGTAGGGCCGCGATCCGGAACATAGACGTCGACACGAGAGAGAGGGTCCTGCCAGTCTCGGAGAGCCCCTTCTTCGGGAAACCCGGCTCTGCGAGGACTTCCACGCCCCGACCTTCCACGCCTTCGGAGGAGAACGTCGTCGAGACTCGCCGCGACGTGCATCGCTCGCTCAGGGAGCTGGCGAAGCAGATCGAGGACTACGTCGATGGCAGCAAGGATGTCAACGACGAAGGATTCGAGTCGGACAGATTCTCCGGCGGCTCCCAAAGGTCTTCCGTCTGCAGCACAGTCGATCACGAATCTTCAGACAAGGTGGCGTCCGTCCCGGTCCAAAACGTTTCAGGAGAAGCAGACCTCAAAGTGGAACCAGCTGATGAATGCAAAACAGCTGAGGTACCAATAGAATCTCAAGCATCGGAGGACATCCAAGATGAGGTTCGAGAAACCGCAGTCCCTGCCGAAAGCTCTCCCGAACCGGTCGGTCAAATAATAAAAGACAGTAGTTGTCTTTCTAATGACGACAATGAATTAAACTCCCAATCTCCATCACCTACTTCCCCTGAGGTCAACCAAATGGCCAACGTAACAGTCAAACCAGTGCAGTCCAAGTCTGGCACTCAAGTCGTGAAACCTAAAATAAAGAAGACCGGACTGCAGAGGAACTCTCCGATTCCCGCACGACCTGCCTCTCAGGCGAGCAGACGCAGCAACAGGGACGACTCCGCCATCAGATCTCCGCCAAGTAAGATCCCCCAAACTCCTGTCGGCACCAAGAAGATGAACGAATCTCAGAGATCCAGAGCTTCTTCAAAAGAGAAAGCTCCCACTTCCGTGTTCTCTCCCGACAGAAGAAGGTTCACTCAAAGATCTCTGAACGAGAAGATCAAAGACCGTCAGACGGAAGAGAAACCCGGGCCGCTCGTTCGTGGATCGACCAGACGAAAGACCATCGAGCCGTCTGCACTCAATAAGAACAAGAAAATGGCCCAAGCCGCGACCTCGCTGAGGCCGTCCGTGCAAGCCACGAAACCTCCGGCGATTTCGATCGGTGCAGCAGGTTCAGCGAGTGCAACTAAGTCTCCGCCCGACTCTGGGGCTGCCCGATCGGCCAGGCGGGCAGCAGAACGTGCGGCCAAGGGGGAGCCCTCGGTCAGATCGAACAAGACCTCTCTTCGACGCTCGGCTATTTCGGCCAGAAATTAGTATTCTTTAGGGACGATGTTTTATCCCATTCTTACTCCATATTTATTGCTCTGTACTTTTTTTTCTGTTAGATATATATATATATATTATTTTTTTTGTACAGCGCATCGTGCATTAGCAAGAATGCACCGTGCATTGATAGATTGTACAAAATTGTTTTCTTTGACCGATGGCAAACATCAACATTCAGACTGTCAACCAAAGTGCCTGGCATGCCATTTGGCCGTGTTGATCAGATTCCTTTTTTTCTTTTTTTTTTTAGACTTTATACAATTTTACGACCTTCTTGTATTTCGTAAACTTATTGATATTAAAATTTATACATATATATTATCTATATATATCTATATATATCAGCTTTTATGTGCGTTAATTGGAGAAAATACCTAAAAACAGGCGGACGAACCTTTATTTATTGCACTTCTGACCGATCGCTTTTCTAATCGACGAAGTAAATCGTGCTACGATGGGTGCGTTTTGTGATTTGCGCTATTTCAATTTGGCCGATTTTACTAGTTCGCTTCTAAAACTTCTAAATGCATTAAATGCTGTTTGATGAAAAAGAAGAATTTAATTAATTTACCTATTAAATATAAATTAATAAAATCTGGCTAAAATGTTAACTTGAGAGGCAGACCAAATTGGAAAATGAAATATTATATACTTCAATTCCAGATTCAGTTAGGGAATTAACTTGTTTTCATTCATGTCCTTTTGAGTTATTGTTTCTGTTGTTTAAGAAATTGTATAAGTCTCATTTAGTAAGGGTTGTTTGAATTTACATGGTTGTATTATATATATTATGATTTTTAGGGCCAGTCTGTTTAGCGGAAGCTTGCGCTTCCTTAAGACTGACCCTATGAGTTTATTTTGTATTTTAAGTTTAAATTGTTTCGTTGGTGTACATAATTGTTTGTTCAATTGTTTGTTCAATAAACTCTAAACTCTCAAAAAAAAAAAAAAAAAAAAAATATGAGATTTTATTTGTTAGAAGTTTAGGGGTCTCGTTTCGTGCTAAGCGTATTTTTTTTGTAGGAGGTTGTTCTAGGAATCAAGTAATGAAATAATCTAAAGGATTTTAGCTGTCTTTTCAATTATTAATTTATTCAAAGATTAGTTTTGGTTACCTCATGTTTAAATCGTGTCATGATTCAGACCAGCAATTACGAAATTACGTGCCCAAACTTGAATGCGTTCTATTGGCAATACCGCTGGATTATGTAATAAAATTACAAAGCACACCATAATTTAATTACGTAAGGATAATTGAGTCAGTGAATTTAAAAATTATTCATATAATTTTATTTCAAAATCTGGCAGTTTTTATTAAATATCCAGAAGTATCCTGAGAGCTAGAAACTTAATCAACCAACGAGAGGTTATCGATAACAGCTCCGACAAAGTCACTTGTAGTCGAGGAACCTCCCAAGTCTACGGTTCTGAACTTGTCCGATGCTACGACATTTTGGACCGCCCTTCTTATGACATGCGAGTGCTTCTCCAATCCTAGATGATCGAGCATGTTGGCCGAGCAGAGGAGAATGGCCGTGGGGTTTGCCTGGTTCTTTCCGGCTAGCTCGACGAAAGCCTGACGGGCTCCCGGTTCGAAGACTGCCAGGTCGGAGCTGTGGCTCTGTCCGGCAACGATTCCAGCTCCTCCGATGAGACCTGCAGCCAGGTTGGCGATGATGTTGCCGTAGAGATTCGGGATCACCATGACGTCGAATTGGCCTGGCTTGGCGACTAATTGCATGCAAGTGTTGTCTACAATCAGACCCTCAAATTCGATGTTCGGATAGTTCTTGGCCACCTGAGAGCACGTTTCCAGGAAGAGTCCGTCTCCCATTTTCATGATGTTGGCTTTGTGGACTGCCGTCACCTTCTTCCTGCCGTGCTGGACGGCATGCTGGAAGGCAAATCGAGCGATTCTGTCAGAATTTTGACGGGTCGTGATCTTGAGAGATTCCACTACTCCAGGCACTGCTTCGTGTTCGATGCCGCAATATTCTCCTTCTATTGATTCTCTGATCAGAACAAGATCGAGTTTTCCGTGCTTGGATTTGAGTCCGTCGAGGCTCTGAATGTGGACAACGTTGGCGTGCAAGTCCAGGGCTCTTCTGATTTTCATGTTGAGGGTCATGGGTTGATCGGCACGGTATTGCATGGGGGAGGTGATGACACCCTTGATGCACACCTTATTTCTGCGGCAGGAATCCACCAACGTTTCTAGACTCGCTGATTTTTCCTTCTGCACCTCGCTGATGAAAATCTCTTCGAAGTCCACTGGAACACGAGCGGCAGAAAATACGTCCTTGACGGAGGACATGAGCTCCGGGCCTACTCCATCTCCTGGTACCATCGTCACGGTTTTTCGACTCGATTTCATCTGATCGTTCAGGCATGGTGTTGTACCGAAATATCTCGCTGCTTTGATAGACTGTGCTATCGTGCTAACCTTTTGTACGCTACGGAGTCCAAAGGATGCCATTTCTGCCCGAGATGAAGTGACCTCTCCAATAGAACGATAATAGATGATTTGTTTACTCGTGATATCATCGTTGTTCAGATAGTCAAATAATAACAAAAGAACAATTCATTGGCTTACTATGAAATTAAAAATACGTTTAAAATGATGTTAGTGTCAATTTTTTTTAAAGAATTTTTTTTATATTTATGAAGAAAAAATGGAATTTCATAAAATTATATAATTTATTCAGTTAACTCATTAGAATTCAAATTCTGTCAATCTATTTCTCTGCTTCTGCTTGAATTTCTTGGATAATTTATCTTAAATTCTTCGACTTTGATTAAGCGTTGATTTGGATTCTCATCGATGCTCTCAACAGACTGGCACGTGTAGGCTGAACAAGCATCCTATTCTCCTTTGCTTTTGATTGAGCAGATTCTCTGGCTATTATTTCGCTCAAGTCTTTCTTTACCTGTGACTTTATGGAGTCGGTTCTGGAGACTTTGACGCGCTGCGTTGGTTCGCCAACTATTTTTCTTTGAATTCTTTCTATGAAAGAAGTTGCAGTAGATTTCGTTTGAGAGGCAGACGTCTTTTTTGTCGAGTCTCCGTCGAAAGTTGCTTTGTTTTTCGGTCTGCTGGGATCTTTACTCTTGGTCTTGTCGTTTTCTTTGGGCAGGTGTATGAGAAGCTCTCCTGCTTGACTTTTGTACAATCCTACCTGTGGTTTGTAAGTATCTCTCAATAACAGTTCACTTGTCCTTTTGTCCGACTCTGTCAATTTTGGATTTTTCCTTTGCAATCTAGGAGTGGCAAGTTCGGTCGGTTTGTTGGGTTTTACTCTTATGGACCCAATTCGTTTTATTCCAATCAGTTCAACTGGTTTGTCTTTGCTGTTCGTGGGAAGTTGCAAGTGCGAAGTGGTGAATCTGTTTTTGACCAAGTTGCTTGGTTTGGCAAGTCCAGCAGCATGTTTTCTTTCAGCGTTGTTTGGCTTATTTTCTTTGACGGCTAAACTCTCACTGGAAACGATTTTTTTAATAACATTACTTCCGAGATCAGGTTTTACTGACAATTCGGAAGGCTTGCCAACTTTTGATTCTTCAGCTGTAGCTTTCACTTCAGTAGCAGATGAATTTTCATTGCCAGCAACTAATTTAAGGTCAATAGTGACAGTTTGTCGATCTGAAAAGCTTACATTTTGTTCGGGGGTTTTATCTTTTTCGAGTGTGACAGATTGTGTCTTGAGAGTGTCAGCCTTGACCTTTCTCTCTCGTTCGATGGAAGGAGAGATAGCATCTCTTTCTGAAAGGACGCTTTTAGTTGATCTCATGGAGTGCCTGGATCTTTTCTTGGTGAAGAATTTGGCTGCCTCGAGGATTTCAAACAAATCCTTGCCTTCTTCCTCGCAAACCTCGCCTCTCACAGGCGAAAGTTTCGGACTGTGTTTCTCGAACGACTGATTGATTGAAAAGCTCTCTCTCCTAATCGAACCAATTCTATTGAATTCATTAGCTCCACTAAGCCTGTTGAGCTTTCTTCGTTCTGCCTCAATTGCAGCCTGCCTTCTCAATTCATTCTCTCGTTTTACCTGAGCACAGTTTTCAGAGAACATGGAGAGAATTTTAAAGCAGTCTTCGATTTTGAACGTGTTTTCATCCTCGCAGAAGAACCTGGCCACACGTTTGTTCAATTCTTCGACGTCTTTCATCCTTTCTTCGATGTTTCTTAATTCATTCGAGAAAGTTCTGGAAAACTGTTCGACTTTTTCGGCAACATCTGATTCCACGATGGCTCTGCTCAGACTCTGAACCTTTGCCGAAAGCTGTCTGATCGAATCGACATCTTTTCTTAAGCTGCTCATCGAATACGACGTGGCCTTTCCAAGGATTTCCAATTCCTTGAAGCTTTCGACAGAACCACCGTTTCCTTCCAACTCTTCCACGATGAAGTTGAGAAAACCGAGTCTGCTGTCCGCTGATTTCATGTCCTTGATGACTGGCATGGAAGACAGCCTGAATCCTTTGGCAGAGCCCACGTGCGATCCTTGATTCAAGTAATTGCCAGTGACAAGAACGATTATGAGAAGGTCCTTTAGAGTTTCGTTGGTTAGGACGATCTTAGAACTTTCAGTCATGATGTCCAAAGCCGTTGCTAAGTTAGCATTTAATTGCTGGAATTCCGATCTCAAAGTGCACAAGTCCACAAGGTGCTTGTAGCCTCTGATTTTGGAAAGTTTCAAGCATACCGATTCGGCAGTGGCAAGTGTCGATTCAGGTCCTGTGAATTCTCTCAGTCTCTCCAGTTCTTCTGCACTTGGCAGAGCTTTCAGTACATCGCCCAATTTACTCGACCTGTCATCTTGCGAATCACAGTTGAAAATCCAGTCGACGATACTGTCCGCCGACATATTCAATTGCCTCAGTACGATGTTAAGGTTCATGCATTTCTTGGCATCTACGAACGAATAAATGTCCACAGGTTTGCTTTTGATCGAATCAGATGGAGACGCCTTGCCCTTGTTGGTGACGCTCTTGATTTTCGGAGTGATGGTAAAGAGTTCATCTATTTTCTGGAAATTCATCTTTTCCTGCACTGACCTGACCCTCTCTGCTATGCAATTCCAGACGCATTCGTTGTCACCAGGATTGACGAACGCAACCTTCTGCCACTGCAGCTTCTTGAGGTTATTAGATCCCAATAAAGCTGTTGGAAAGTTGGACGAACTTTGCTGGCCAAGGCCGGGAAAAGCTGGTGGCAAAGGTATGGAGAGATTTTCACGGCACAGGGGAGTTGACGGTACTTGAGGTGGAAGAGGTGGTGGTGGTGGTGGAACAGATGAGGGTGCGGGGTGAGCCAAGGACTGTGTAGACAGGAAGTCTGGAAGTGGTGGTGGCAGAGGAATGCTTCCTTGAACTGATTCTAATTGGACTCCAAACATTTTTTCGTTACGATTTTTAAAGTACTTTTTCGGGACAACTACGTTTACAGGTGCTGATAGGTGATGGCAAAAACAATTGCTTTTGTATATCAGTCTCTACGTCTATTGATGTTGTCTAAATGTTGAGTAACTTATCGTAACAACAGGCTTTACCCGTCGCGCGATAAAGATTCTGAATATTAATATCCGATTTAATTAATTTTTCATAAGTATTTCTGATTTATTAAAAATATTTGTTCATTTTCGTAAATATCAACGTTGAAATTTATTTTTCAATAATTGTCAAAATATTAGTCGTAAAATTATTGCATTTTTTAAAAGATTTTAAATATTTGTTTTTAAATTTCGTGTTTTTACTTGTGGCCGAACTTCACTCGGATGAAATTATTTTCACTGACAAAAGAAATTACGAAAATATCTTTCAATGTTTTTCTCGAAAGACAAAAAAAAAATAAATTATAATAAAAAAGAAGATTAATTTTGCGATTTAATTTGTAAAGTAAAAAATTAATATCATTATTAATTTAAAATTTTATAAAATTTCTAAGATTCACGATCTTTTTCTTCTTCCACGGTGATTAAATTAACGTGAAAAATTTCAAGATCAAACTTCTGGAAAATCATCGAAGCTAATTGAAAGACACCGTCAGTTTATAGTTCAATAAATATAAGCAATGGACATAATAGTTAAGTCAAAAAAATTGGCTCAAATTCTGAACACCAAACTGGAAGAGTCGAAGCTTTTGGAGAAACTCGGATGTCTCTACGAGGGCAAAACGCTTTCTCAACTGAAAAATTTGAGCGTCGACAGAACCATAGTCCAATGCCTGAGATCTTGTCCCAAAAATGATTCCTTCTACGTCGAAAACATTCTGTTATTCGTCAATCATCTCTTGCCAAGACTTCCGACGGACATCGAAGAAATGTTTGGAGAGGAACAGCAATCGTCAGGTCTGAAACTTTCGCCAGGGGATTGTCCCGAACTCGTCGAGAGAATCATAAAGAAGATCATCGACAAGATATTCGACATATTTTACAAAAGATGCTACGATGGCAAGGGCTATACGAAGCAGCTCAATATCGTATTTTTCAAAATCCTCAGCTTCGCTCCTCAGGAAATTCTCGAAGAAGCTCTGAACGAGAAGTTTGCCTTTTACGCGCACATTTTTCTCCAGCCAAAGTGCGTGAAGATGAACAGGATTTACATGCAAGCCGTTTTCATCATCACCGAGAGACTGCCAAAATACTCCAGAGAGAACGTATTGACCACGGCCAACGTCTTCCAAATAAAACGAGTCAGCGAATTTTCAAAAGAGACGTCTGCCTTTTACGAAAAGCACCGCTTGGGTGACATTCTGAACAGCAATCTTCTCGCCTGGCAGACTCTAGGACGAGCGTCTGGTCAGCTCGTCAAAGGGCAAAACGTCGAAGCTTTTGAAACCCTGAGCGACATCTTGAAGCATAGGACGGCTACACCTATGGAACTCATCGGCAGCAAGTTCATCGAGCATCTCGAGAAGTTTTTCAGAGCCTCGATGGAGAAAAATGAAGAAGATTTGAGGATGTTTATCAGGATTGTGACGCAATTTTCGAGGCAATCATTCGATAAGTGCTCCTACGACGTGGCTATGTTCAAACAGCTGGTTGATTACATCAAGGAGGCGTTGAAATGGATCCAAACCAAATGGGAATTCATTCCCGATCACCAGTGTACCCCTTGCTTGCACACCAACTACGGTAAGGCCCATTACGAGAATCAGATGGCAGAGTCCCTTATGTTGTTGGACTATCTCAATGCCTTGAACGATCGCTTTCCTGCATTGATGGACGTTGATTCCAGTTTTCAACTGCTGCCAAGTAAGGATTTTTATTTCCAGTTAATCGCGGAACTTCAGGATTAGATTTTTTAAAAAATAAACATATTTTCTGTTAATTTCTCTAAATATTCAACAAATTGTTTTAAAATTCAAATTTACTAATGTTTAATGTTTAATGGTAGGCAGTGTAAAATCAATCGATTTAATCAAAGTCAGTAGCATTAGGTGCTAAATGCTGGCACAAGATGACACAAAAAAATCTGTTCCCATCAATAATCTCTTAGTAACAAGTCTTAATTGGCCTCATATGTAAGCCTAACTGCTGATAAATGCTGTAGCTTTGAAACTATTTCAGATATTATTTTTTATTGAGGTAAATTGTAAAACATAAAATGATTTTTGATTTTATCAGAGCAGTAAAAGGAGTAGAATCTTTTCGAATAATTATTCCACAATAACAAAATTAATTATAAATTATATTATATTAATATATCTATTCAAATAATTATTCCATAATAATAAATTTAATTATGTAGTACATTATATTAATTTTTTTGGTCATCATTTGTCATACTCTTGACAGAGCTTTCTGGAAGAGATCTTCAGAGGATTGGCCATTCGATGAGCTTGAATCAGCCATGAATAGTGGCCCTCCCGGAGGCCTGAATCGGCCCTGAATCCTGGCCCTCCCGAGGGCCGGGCCGCATCCGGTGATCGGGCGGATGTCCTTGCCAGAGTTTGTCTCCTCCCAGAACTCTTCCACATTAATCATCTTTCCACTGACGTAACCTTCCGACATAAAAACAAAAACAAACAGCGCTCGAACCGATGCCTGAGAAAAAAATCCGCGAGAGATTCTTCATCAGAAAAAGCTGACAACCGCCATGTTTTTTTTTATGTCCATTTGTTATCGCTGGTTTTTAATTTAACTGCAATTGTTTAAATTTAGTTGCAATATAAATTAAGAACAACTCGTCTTTTAACAAATAAATAAATAAATAAATAAAGAGATAAATAAATAAATAAATAATTATTCTATAATAATAACTGTTATTTACTTATAATATTTAAGGAACGTTGATTAATATGAGTAACCGTATTAGAATTTAAATCTTTCAAGATTACCTATTTTTTAGGATTAAATTAAAAATTATTTTTTAATTCTATATAATTTTACAATATAATTATAAAACAATTTAATTCGATATTAATTTCAATTTATTCATTAAACAATTAATTTAAGGAATCCATTTGATCGATTTTTAGGCCAAAATAGTTTTAAGGTTAAACGGCTATTTTAATTCATTCGCCAGATGTCACCAATAAAATTAATTTATTATAATTTTTGAGTTGACTAACTATATTATAATATTATTTAAGATAACAATTTATAAGTATATAATTATTTATATATTAATTATTATTATTATTATTATAACTTCTGCGGTAGTCACTGTGATGATGATAATGATTGCCGATACTATTATCCCATCCATCGGATTGGCCATGTTTGTACTGATTGTTGTTTGTCGAATTGAAGACAAAGACACTCGATCGTGAATGAATTGAGTTGGAGTGGGCGATAATACAATTTAAAGGCAGCATGGCTGAGTTTTAATCGCTAAACTGTCTTTGTTCCGAACATGGCGGCATGTTTGGCCGGACGCGGTCCGCCGTGGAAATTTCTCGAGTGGTTGGATTTTCATTTCGAATTGGAATTTATTTGTTTATTTTGTAAATTAAAATTTATTTCTATCAATTCTTTACTTTATTTCAGACTGGTTTATTGATGAAGGTGGTCGTAAACACGTGTATTGCAAAGTACCGTAATTACGTGAATTTTTGGTGACATTTTTCTCGATTAAATGAATAAATACGACAATTGTTTTGTTATTTCGAAAGAAATGGCGAAGAGCCATAAAAAGTCGTAAAAAAACTATAACAGCGTCACTTTTTATCGCTCAATTAGCGGAGTTTTTGAAAAAAAAATCACGAATCACGTGTCTCTCGTGAGGATTTGTAAGGAAATGTTTTGAGGGCAGATTAAAAATTCATTTTAGAAATTAAATTTATTAAACGATAATTTATTAATTTATAAATTAAATGATTAATTAATTAAATATAAATTCATTTTAGAAATTAAATTTATTAAACGATAATTTATTAATTTATAAATTAAATGATTAATTAATTAAATATAAATTCATTTTACAAATTAAATTTATTAAATGATAATTTGAGGTAAATTCTGCTAGAAATGGTAACTATGACATCGTGCAATAGTCTTACCATAGTACTTATTATCAAATTCTTAATAAATAATAATATTGTTAATAAAATATAAATTTTATGTGATTTATTTAAAATATATAAAAAACATCCTAAAAGATATAATAGATTATTATTATTATTATTATTATTATTATTATTATTATTATTATTATTATTATTATTATTATTATTATCATCATCATCATTATTATTATTTATCAATGAAATTACAAGTTATTAATCAATAATAACAACAACAACAAAACAACTTTTTAGCACCGAAAATACAAAGCTGGAAAAGCCAACAGAAAATACAAACGTTTGTCTTAAAAATACAAAAATACCGGTTCTTGAAACAATAAAAACAGAGTAATCTTCCATCTCTCCTTCTGGAAGCAGTTTTTGGTAAACAAGACCTTTGTTATAAGATTCTAACGATGTACGAAATGCAATACGATACCCCTGACTTCTGTGGAATCCACTCCAACAACTACAGGTAATGTTTCGCCCCTCAATCCAGGTGAGGAGTTTGGGGGTGTCCTCAGGTGTACTCAGGGTGGGTGGATGGAGTGTGGTCAGTTGGTAGTTTGGTAGTAAGGTGTATCCACTCCAACAACTACAGGTAATGTTTCGATCCTCAATTCAGGTGAGGAGTTTGGGGGTATGTAGACCGAGTGCACTGTGGTCAGCTGGTGGTTTGGGTAGACTGCCGATAAGGGTAATTTGTATATTTGTAAATAGGGTGTTGTAACTCTAGGCAGTAAATTAACATTTAAATTAAATGTATTTAGCATTTAATTCAATTAATTAGCAGACAATTATTTGATATACATCCCACATGAAAAACCTTTAAATATATTAGAAGAAATATTATTAGAATTAAAATTAGTAATAATAATAATAATAAATAATAATAATAATAACAACAACAATAATAATAATAATAATAAATAATAATAATATATTTTTGTTTTATTATTTTCTGGCACAAATGTTTTTCCATGTTTTAGGTTCAACAGAAAGTAAAAGTTCCGAGTTCTTCAGAAGTCGAAGATTTCAAAATAAGTTTCATTTCAAACCTCAGTTTGTACTGACAAGTATTTCTGTTAGTATTGTTATTGTTATTGTTGTTGGTGATGATGTAGTTGTTCGTGTTGTTGTCGTTGTTGTTGTTTTTGTTATTGTTGTTGTTTTAGTTGTTTTAGTTGACCTTCCCAATTCCCAGGCCATATGCAATGGCTTAAATCTAATTAATACCGTACATTAGAACTGCAAGATTAAATAATTTGCAGTGATTAAACTTAATTTAAAAAATAATAATAATAATTTAGATATTAAATGCAATTCAATTGCAATTTTCTAAGGTCGTTTGTAATCTTACGGACTGGGCATTTCATACAATTTCCAGAACTACGGCAACATCAAAAGGTGACGTCATCAGCATCATCATCATCATCATCATCATCATCATCATCATCATCATCATCATCATCATCATCATCATCATCATCGTCGTCGTCGTCATCATCATCATCATCATCATCATCGTCATCGTCATCGTCATCATCATCATCATCATCATCATCATCATCATCATCATCATCATCATCATCATCATCATCATCATCATCATCATCATCATCATCATCATCATCATCATCATCATCGTCGTCGTCGTCATCATCATCATCATCATCATCATCGTCATCATCTTCTTCTTCTTCTTCTTCTTCTTCTTCTTCTTCTTCTTCACAACAACAACAACAACAACCCAGGAATGCAAACATGGCGGAAGTTGTTTTGCACCGAAACATCAACAACATTGGAAGGAAAATACAATTTTTTTTTTTTTCATTTCCTTTGAAGTTTCCTCGTTTTTGTTGTCTTCCGTTTGACAAATCAGCGGGCGATAATTTCAAAAACAGTACGTCAACAGTACGGGGTACTTGTATGTTCAAAAAAAAGGGTATCGTAATTTCATAATTTCAGAAATGATGTTGTTTTGTATATTAATTTATAAATATTTATTAAAATATTTTTATTATTTTATTTATTTTATAAATTTATTAATTTACAAATATTTATTAATAAAATAATTATTAGAAATTTTAATTTTAATTCAGTTGCTTTGACATGTGATATCCTGTTTGCAACAATCTCTTGAATGTTAGGATTTTTATATTTTCAAGTTTATCTTTTCATTTTATTTATTATATTATTATTATTATTTATATTATTATTATCATTATTGTTATTATTATTAAACTCAATATTTGAACGATTCGTAAAAATAAGTATTTTTAATAAAAATAAATTTAATTGTCGAGAAATTGAGAAAAAAAATTAATCTGAGAAAAGAATTGGATCAAAATGTGCCCT
>CM067529.1:11045000-11285000 GCA_034509925.1 Hirudinaria manillensis | reverse complement strand
TTTCTCGTATTATTAACACCAATATCGAGCTGAAAAATATATTTATTTAAAAAATTATTATTTATTTATTCATTTATTTATTATAAAGTATCCATGACAACGCCGTCGGTAGATGACGCGGCTGGTGGTGTTTTTAAGGGACCCAGCTTTTCTGATGGGAAGCACAAAGACTTAATAAATTCCAAGACTTGACTAATGCCTTATGTGTGCTCGTGTGTGTGTTTGTTTGTTTGTTTGTTTGTTGGTTTGTTTGCTTGCTCGTGTGTGTATGTATGTTTGCGTAGCATCAATCTCTCGTGATAGGATAATTGCATCGTAGGACTCGGAGATTCGATACAGTTGGTTCCAGGGTTGTTTTGATCAAAGTATAATTGAAAATCTTCAACCAAACGCGGGCAACCCTTTGTGCCCCAATGCTGCTCCGTTACAGACGGGGCTAGCCCTAATCTCAGCTTTAAATCTTTGAAAATCCTCCGAAAAAGGGTATTTATGTAGCTCCTACTTCGAGTGTATCAAGAAATCGTGATTGTTTCTGGACATGTTGGTAGAGATTGTCAGACGTGCCTTGAAACTTATCATTCGTGATAAGAAAGCGACGAATGGAATTTTCTTGGGGACACGATCGTCTTTAATTTATGGCATGTTTTCGGGATGATGATGATGATGGTGGTGGTGGTGGTGGTGGTGGTGGTGATGATGATGATGATGATGATGATTACGACGACGATGGCGACGATCGCAACTATGATTACGGGAACGCAAAACACTTTCTGAGTATATTTCTACAAATCATTAGATTTTTATTGAATTCACTGAACGTCAACTCATCGTCGTCGTCGTCGTCCTCGTTATCACACTCATCGATGATTAAATACTCAATTTTTTTTTTAAATTATGATGTTGATGATATTATTATTATTATTATTATTATTATTATTATTATTATCATTATTATTATTACTAGTTACCACTATTAAATTATTTTATTAATCCTGTCCATCTTTTTATTTATTTTCGAATTATGGTTCGAAATAATAATAATAATAATAATATAATTATCAGCACTATATGTCAAATGTTATTTTATTATTCCGACATTAGAGAAACTCAACTCGTGGAAGCAATTTGAGGGGAGCTTGGCTCAGCCCGGCACAGCTGTTGAGGGCCACGGAATGACAAATTGTGTTCAAACAGACACCTTTCGAACGAGTGCTAAGCCATAAATAAGAAGCCGAAAAACTTATCAACCAGTAGAAAGCAGAATTAGTGAATGAATGAATGAATGAATGAACGAATGAACGAATGAACGAATGAACGAATGAACGAATGAACGAACGAACGAACGAACGAACGAACGAACGAACGAACGAATGAACGAATGAACGAATGAACGAATGAACGAATGAATGAATGAATAAATGAAATAAAGAATTAAAGATAAAATGAATCAATGAATGAATTGCCCAAAACGTGTGTCGGTCTTGACTTGGGGAGGTACAAACAAACTGGCTGGATAGGAACCGCCTGGGTTTTATTATCAAGTTTTCATCATCGTCATCATCATCGTCGTCGTCGTCATCATCGTCCTCTTGTTTATAATTGGATCCGATGCTAGGATTGTAAAATGATTTGAAAGCAATAAATGTTACACATGTTTTACTGTAATTAAATAAAAATAAATATATAAATAAATAAAAATAAATCATTAAATAAAACAATTATTAATATCGTTATCATTTCTGTTGTTAACAGTATTGTTATAACAGTTAGTTATTAATTATTAATATTATGATTGTAATTTCTAATATTATGATTGTAATTATTATTATTATTATTATAATTATTATTAATATAATTAATAATATTATTCTTTATCAATCCCTTATCGTTGACGTGTTCGTACTTCTACGCTGAAATGCAGCGAATGTGTTGATGTCACATCACAACGATGTTCATCAACAAATCAACGATCAGTCAGCACGCTTCCAATTGTAAAAATAAACATCTTGACCCCTAGAAAATTGACCTTTGACCTTACGGGGAGAGGGCATTGGTCAAGGTCATTCGGCCAACAAGTACGGAGGGTATTGATTGAGATCATGGCAGTATATTATTAAGGGCTGAGCTGTGGTCTCTATGATAGATTGTAAGGTTGTTGATTAGGTATAGAAACAAAGTAAAAAAAAAACTTGATGTCTTCCACATTTCTTCACTCGTTTCATGGTTATGGATATTGGATATTGGGTAAAAAATACGTTTTAAATACGTTACATTGATAAGTTAATTAATAATTTTTATAATAATTGATAATTATTATAATATTGATAATTATGTATAATTATAATAATAATAATAATATTAATTATTATAAATTTTAAAAAATCTATAAATAATTTATTTAATATTATTTGCAACGTATTGAAACAATAATACTTTTATTGCGATATCATTATTTAACACCTACACTATTTCAAAAATAGTTAATTGTTGACTAGTTAATGCTATTATGACGTCATCTACTTTCAAGCCACACACACACAGACACACACACACACACACGTACATACACGCACACATACACACACAAACACGCACACATCAATACGACGAGGAAGGGAGAAAGAAAAGTAATTTTCTAGTATATCTACGAATATCGGATTTCAAATTGAACAAATATTCACAACAAAACGTCAAACAAGAATCCTTTTCAACTCGGAACACCAGGTGACCTTTTTCTACCATCTTTAACCTTTAAGACCTCTTAGACCGCAACTGCCATCCAATTGGCATAGGGTGGTGCGGGGTAAGGGGGCAGCCACCCTATCGTCCGTGATCCCCTGCCTGACAGCCATTCAGGAGAGTCGAGTGGTGAGCCGCTGGTGCGGTTTTGGTTGATTTATTTCAATCAGCATCGTTTGAAGTTCCAACTTGAAAGTCCGACGAGAGGATTCTCTTTACATGGCTTGGGAAGGTGTCGTCACCTTAATGAATTGTTGGCTTTCATGGTAACGACGACGACGACGATGGAAGTTTTGATGATGATGATGACGAAGATGAATTTGTAGGTCGTTCTTGATGCTTTACACTACATTTTGTCAGAATTATTTCATATTTTTTTAACAATGATTTTCAAATTGACATTAAAAAAAACTCAAAAAGCTATCAGACAATTTGTTTAGTTCAAGATGTTTTTGCTAAAACATGCTTTTACTGATTCATGTGGTGTCGCAATGTGCACCAAATCTCTGTTGAAAGGAGTTTTTAGAAAAATTCATTAATGAAAAAAATCACATATTGAGTGAGTGAGTGAGTGAGTGAGTGAGTGAGTGAGTGAGTGAGTGAGTGAGTGAGTGAGTGAGTGAGTGAGTGAGTGAGTGAGTGAGTGAGTGAGTGAGTGAGTGAGTGAGTGAGTGAGTGAGTGAGTGAGTGAGTGAGTGAGTGAGTGAGTGAGTGAGTGAGTGAGTGAGTGAGTGAGTGAGTGAGTGAGTGAGTGATTGAATGAATCCCGCAGACGACAGTTATCGTGTGCTTATCATCTCGATTTAAAACTATTTTTCTTGTCTCCAATTGATAACCTGTGATTTACTGCTCAAGAGGCTTCCTTATCGGAGCAGGTTGTGACAGACAGACAGCATAGTTTTGATAAGGTCGGCAGCTGAGACCGTTCTGGCGACAAGCAGCCACTTCAGACTGCCGCCGCGTCTCCCGGTCTGTTTGAACTTTGAACTTTTCTTGGGGGAAATGAATTAGGACTATTAAACTCGAGATTGATCTGGAAACCCCACGATTCATACTTACTCTGAGTTTTTTTTTTCAAATTTTATTTAACTGACAAACATAACCCTAAAAAAACCATTTTGAATTTTTTTAAATTAATTTAAAAATGAATGATTTAAAAAGCTGATTTAATAATTTTGTTAATTTGAAATGGTAAAATACATAATGAAATAATAAAACAGATTTATTGAGGGTAATGAAATGAAATTTATATTAAGATAAAATACGGGATTCATCATTACAGATCGTCGTCATCATCGATATCGTCATAGTCATAGTCATCATAATCACAATCATCACTGATGAAATCATATCCTGAATTAATTTATAAGCTTATTATCTACTTATTATTAATTCATCCTCTCTTAAATTAAAGACACGGAGATCACAGGTCAATCGCTTTTCAATCAATACAATCAAAATCCACTCACTTTCAATCATCTGCCCACCCTCCCCTCAAATAACTCCCCCAAAAGGCAACCCAACGAAACGTTCAAAGACTTCAATTCCAGCCTCCTTAATTGCACTCTGCCTACTACGACGACGACGACGATGATGACGACGACGACGATGATGATGATGACGACGATGATGATGATGGTGATGATGATGGTGATAGGATCAAAACGTTGCTGATGGAAAATCAAGACGCAAGTGACGTCATTAGCGCTACGCCAGGTGTCCGCTGAACGATCTCCAAAGTCTCTGGCGCTCGGTGACCACGCCCACTGAGGGCGGAGCCAATACGGTCTGACCTTTGAACTTGGTCACAGACTTTTCTAGTCGAAACGATTAATTTTCCGAACAATTTAACCGATGCTGATGAGACTTTTATACTTTTGTGGTATGAAACCGATGGGGTAGGGGAGTGAGTGAGTGAGTGAGTGAGTGAGTGAGTGAGTGAGTGAGTGAGTGAGTGAGTGAGTGAGTGAGTGAGTGAGTGAGTGAGTGAGTGAGTGAGTGAGTGAGTGAGTGAGTGAGTGAGTGAGTGAGTGAGTGAGTGAGTGAGTGAGTGAGTGAGTGAGTGAGTGAGTGAGTGAGTGAGTGAGTGAGTGAGTGAGTGAGTGAGTGAGTGAGTGAGTGAGTGAGTGAGTGAGTGAGTGAGTGAGTGAGTGAGTGAGTGAGTGAGTGAGTGAGTGAGTGAGTGAGTGAGTGAGTGAGTGAGTGAGTGAGTGAGTGAGTGAGTGAGTGAGTGAGTGAGTGAGTGAAGACATGTTCGAATTGGTAAGGAAATGAGCGGGTGAATGATCATTGCCCGTGGCACAAACATCGGTAACTGATATGAACCATAAAAAAATTAGTTCCTAATCAAAAGCCACTGATTAGGCAGGAATGCAGGTGATACACATTTACGAGACAAATGCACTTGGCCTAATAAGTAATAATTATCGTAATTCCTTATTATTATAATCGACTATCGAGAAACGATCATCATAACCTGATGGTTAGATGGGCAAATGGACGGACGGACGGATGGACGGACGGATGGATGGATGGACGGACGGACGGACGGACGGACGGATGGAGGGATGGATGGATGGATGGATGGATGGATGGATGGATGGATGGATGGATGGATGGATGGATGGATGGATGGATGGATGGATGGATGGATGGATGGATGGATGGATGGATGGATGGATGGATGGATGGATGGATGGATGGATGGATGGATGGATGGATGGATGGATGGATGGATGGATGGATGGATGGATGGATGGATGGATGGATGGATGGATGGATGGATGGATGGATGGATGGATGGATGGATGGATGGATGGATGGATGGATGGATGGATGGATGGATGGATGGATGGATGGATGGATGGATGGATGGATGGATGGATGGATGGATGGATGGATGGATGGATGGATGGATGGATGGATGGATGGATGGATGGATGGATGGATGGTTGGATGGATGGATGGATGGATGGATGGATGGATGGATGGATGGATGGATGGATGGATGGATGGATGGACGGACGGATGGATGATTGTTTATTGGACTCTTTCCCACGTATTCCAAATGACTTACTCCATCGTGACTAATTTGATTTCCAGAACCTCGTTCTTTGAAGCGTCAACAATTTTGTGGTGCAAAGCAATCAAGGAGTTCTCGTGATAATTATTCCCAATTTAATTTTATCATTTGGATTTTAATCTTTTACATTAAAAAAAAAATATATATTATAATAAAATAATAAAATAGTTGTGTTTGTAATAATAATAATAATAATAATAATAATAATAATAATTGTTTTTATAATTATATTATCGCTAATAACAGCAAATTATAATGTATAAATATATAACAGCGATATTATTTTATATTATAATTTCGGGTAACTGTGAATCATCAAACCACGCACATATTTACATTCATGAAAACATATATTTAATAATTAATTTAATATTATTTAATGTAATTTAATTATAACACGATTTATTGTATTATAATTATAACAATAACATGATTTATTATAACACAATTTAACATAATAAGATCAAGCATTCCTAAGTTGCATCATCGTGGTCTCATCCAAACATTACGGCATCCACACTCCACGCCCCCTTGTTTTAAATCCACAAACAATTCCTTCGCTATCGTTGGCCGAACTCAGGTAAAGTAAATAATTATCCACTCTGTGATGGTATTTTCATTCATCTGAGACTAAACCAAACACCCGTCGCTAACGCTAGAGACCCGGTAACAAGACAGGATAGACGCTGGCAAATCGTCGGGTCTTATCTCGAACAATCGGCACTTTCATCTCTCCGGCGAGAGAGTATCCTCGGCGTATCGAATTGATACTCTATCGGTAGTAACTAATGAGGCGAACAGTGGTGATATTTTGGATAGATATTTATCCTATCGCTAGATCGTAGATAAGGCCGATGCGCTTTGTAATCATTGCGCGTTCCCGAGAGCCGGCCAAATTCCTTAGGGTACCCGGGTTACGCAAGGGCATTCGGCTGAGGGTGCAATTAGAGTAAGAAAAGGGGGTATAAAACAGCCATACGGTTGGTTTGAAGAACTATGTTGTCACTGTCTCGATAGTAAAAGTGCCTATTGACATAATACATTATCTGTTGATAACGTTGCTCAACTTGTTTAGCTCAGGGATGATGTAATAAATTACACGATAATATGATTTATATGACCTGTCTACCACTTTACAAAATACGTAAACGTACTCAAAATATACAGCGCTTATTGAGAGTACAAACAGTTTGATATTACCGAGAGATAAATGCTACCTAAATAGACAATAGATTAAAAACAAATAGATTTAATTCAGATTTCAGAGACAATTTATGACTCAAAAATAATCCGAAAATGGACAGAATGCCTTTCGTTTGAATCAATTCGTCAAGTGAATCCGAGAATTTACAAAGCATACTTTGTCTAACCTGGGCGGTTCATCCAAGCACAGTGTGTTCAGATAGCAGCTTTTCGGGACATAACTTAAATATTAGATGTTTAGACTTAATATACCATTAATAAATGTTATTATTATTATTATTACTACCCTATTTTTTATTATTTTTATATCAAATATTAATTATTTAATACGAAAACGTCAAACGTTCTTCAAAGCCATTGAAATTTTATAAACTGTCTTGTAATTGTCTCAAGATTCTATAAATCGATAAATAAATTAAAATAAATAAATAAATAAATAAATAAATAAATAAATAAATAAATAAATAAATAAATAAATAAATAAATAAATAAATAAATAAATAAATAAATAAATAAATAAATAAATAAATAAATAAATAAATAAATAAATAAATAAATAAATAAATAAATAAATAAATAAATAAATAAATAAATAAATAAATAAATAAATAAATAAATAAATAAACAAATAAATAAATAAAAAATATTTATTGCATTTAAATCGTAAATATATGTTTCCTAGCACGATGAATTTGCTAAATAATTTCTTAAATCAATTTAACAAGCGATAATTAAAGAAATAAATAGAACGAGGCCATTTTGATAAGTCCACTCAATCATTGCTACCAAAGAACTCAAAAATCGTACTCGTAGAAATTGGTACTCGCAATTCTCGGGTTGCGATTAAAAATATTATTAATTATTAAATTATTAATTTCATTTATCCACAATTATTTTACTGAGAACAATGGAACCTTATTGCTTCTTATCCTAAGGCAAGTGTTGAGACAGGTTAGGGTAAGTCCAGAATAGCGGCCTGCATATCTGTCTCATTCTCTCTCTACTTTTGTCTATCTACATGTCTGTACCTGTATGTCTTCGTCTGTATGTTTGTGTGCCTATACCTATATCAGTCTCTATCCCTGACTCTATCAGTCTGTATCAATGTATTCATGAATGTATCAGTCCGCATATATCAATTGCATCCATGGATATTGATATAAACGGACTGATACATTCATGAATACATTGATACGGACTGACACATTCAGGGATCCATGGATATATCGGTACGTACCCATGAATGTATCTGTCCGTATCTATGCTTGTATCACTACTCAATTTAAAGGTCGATTGCCATTATCGGTTCAGAGCTCCATTATTGTGAGGAACATGAGTTATCGAGTGTTGCGTAGATTTGCACCCGAAATGTTCAAACGGAAAGCATTGACACAGCATTGTTTACGACGGAAGTCTGCACCCGTTTGACTCTGAATTGGAGATTAGTAAATCACCCACCTGGGTTTACCGCCACCTACCTCAGAGAATTATTTTTCTCCAAGAGTTCTGCCTGACTGTCCGTCCGTCCGTGCGTCCGTCTTGATGAACTTGAGGTCCATAGCTCTGTCGATTTGCTAGCAGTGGTGACGGTGTGATGTTCAGTATTCAGTGTGGCATGTTTTCAGTTTGAATAATTAAAAGTTATTAAAGATTAATTATTGGCTTAGAGCAGAAATAAATAAACTGTAATTGTTAATTTCGGTTTTTATAATTGCTCCAATTTATTTCTCAGGGGTGCCTGACGAAGCACCTGATGAGACCAATCGTTGGATCTGATTAGTAACACATGAGTAACACATTGATAAGTCATAGCCTATTTACAATTTCATCATCATCATAATCATAATCGCCGTCATCGTCTTTATCAATAGTCATCATCATCATCATCAGTACCATCGCCACAACCACCAACAACATCACAATCATCATCATCATCGCCTTATCAGCCGATTAGTGATAATGTTATCATCATCAAAGGAGATCCTCTGAGACCTGTTTGTCGGATGATGATTCTATCGAGCGATTGAAATCGCTGAGACTTGAGCCCTTAACGGTGATAATGATAAGGATAATGATGATGATGATAATGATGATGACGATGATGATAATGGTGATGATGATGATGATGAAGTAGTGATGATGGTGGCTAGGATGAAGCTTATTAACATTTTGTTCGAGAAGAAGATTAAGAAGATGACGACAGTTGCCATGATGGTAATGACGGTGTTGACGACGATGACTATGACGTTGATGATAATGATGATGATGATGATGATGATTGTGATGATGATGATGATGATGATGATGACGACGACGATGATGATAAAGTTATTGTCGAATTCAGGTGATTAGGTATCGTCTGATAACACCCAAATAGCTGATCGTAATTGATACAAATTGATACGTTAATTACTGAAACAAACGTTCGTAATTTCAGTCACGATTTCTTTTGATCTTCAGCCGAATTATTTTGTCTATTTAAAAATAAAATATTTTTATTAATATTACATTATTATATTTATTTATTTGCACGTTCATTGACAGAATAATTGCCATAATAAGACGTTGTTTGTTACTTAATGAATAATAATAATAATAATAATAATATTTGTAATTATAATAATTATAATAATAATTATTATTATAATAATAACAATATTCCAATCAGAATATTTTCATTTACATTTATGTGCAATGCCTGGTCCCACTTTATGTTATTTCAATTTAAAATCGTTTAATTTATTATTATTGAATAATAATAATAATAATTATTATTATTAAAAAAAAATATTTATAATAATAATAATTATAAATATTTTTAAAATATTTTTCCTCGACAAATTTCGACGCTGAGGTCATCGCAATAAACAAACAGAACTTATTTTCAGTGTTTAATGAGGCAAAAACACGTGAATAATGCCATGAAATACGAGTCATCGATATAAACAAAGGATCGATTTGTTTATGTCGTTATTATTACTATTATTGTTATTATTATTATTATTATTGTTATTATTATTATTATTATTATTATTATTTATTTTATTATTATTATCATTTATTTTATTATTATTATTATTATTATTATTATTATTAACAAGGAATAGATAAAATAAATAGTCACCGATAGTGGCTAAACGTGTTCCTTATCAATTTGCCGCGATGGATGGATGGATGGATGGACCGATGGACGTGTGGATGGATGAATGGATGGAGGGATGAACGAGTGGATGAACAGAGTGACGGACGGATGAATGAATGGATGAAGAAATATACAAAGGCTGGTGTTTGTCTTCGGTGTTTTCTGTTGTATTGAATTTGTATTCCTTTCGATCAAGGCACACAAAGGTGAGATGCAAACTCGTTGTTATCAATTTGTCAGTGAGCTGATGAGCTCAACAGATGATCTTTGGTGTTGATGATGATGATGACGACGACGATGATAATGCTAATGATGGCAGCTATGATGATCATGATAATGATGATCAAGATAGTGATAAAGGTTTAATTATATTATGTCCAATTTGCAAAGCATTCCTTTATTATCGTAATTGACTTCATCATCATTATGATCATCAAAATCAGCGTCATTATCAGCAGCAATACTATCTGTATATGTCTGGTCCAATATAACATTCCAATTACAATTCACAAATCATTTACGACATTAATAATGCACGTATATTTGGTATAATACCAATACCGGCGAATACTGGTATAATACCGACGAGTACTGGTATAATACCCTTGGGTATTGGGGGCACTCCGTGCCTAGCACAACAAACTCAGAGATGTCTGCGTAACGAGAGACAGGAACTTTCCAATTGTTTACAATTACAAGACAACTTAAGCATCGGCGTAACCAATCGAGCTTGTAAACAGCGCAGGACTCCGAAGTGATAAACTGGGTTTAACGAACGTAAACAAACGCAAGACTCTGCGTTGCGGATTCAATTTGTTTGAACGATCTGTCGTTCCGGGAGAACTAAAGGAGAGGAACTCCGTGTGTCACTGGCAGATGTGCGTGATTTGATCGTCCGATTGATTGATTGATTGATTGATTTATGGCGTCCGTGTGCTCCAAGACTTTCTGTTGTAGTGGCCAGGACGGGCTAGAAATGGTTGGTGATTTTAAAATTTAAAATTTCTGAAACTGTCACTATTATAAATTAATAAATTGAGGAATTTGAACAGGAATAACCAAAGTTATGTATGATAATTGTTTATCAAAATAAAATATGTGATAATTATTTAATAAATTTAGTTATATTTAACAATACTCATAAATATCACTTATAATTACATTCAGATAGATCCGGATTTACAATTCTCCTTCTAGTTATTATTATTATAGTTATTACTATTATTATTCAATTATTATTATAGTTATTACTATTATTATTATTTACAATTATTTAATGTAAATCATTCCTTTACAAAATAATCACTTGTTGATTACAGGTCGATTGCATAAGAACGAAACGCAGTTACAACCCACGGAGCAGGTGATGCGTGAAGGGAAATCACTGAAGCGTGAAATCATCGCTGGCCATGGACGGACAGGTGCACGAAGAGTCAGGAGCTTACGTAATTATTACACAACCTGGATTCGTTACACGTGATTACTTAATTACAAACTTAGCAAGAATCCGTGTGGTCTTGCAGTTGTTGCGTAAGAGATAAGCCTAGCGATGGACATAGTTTCGTGCTATTTATCTGTCTAATTTTAATTCATAATTACTCGAATAATAAATCAAATAAACTAATATACTAATTATTATTATTATTATTAATATTAATATTAATATTATTATTAATATTATTATTATTATTATTATATCATAATTTATACCTTATTACAAGTAAATATATATGTATAAATATTCATAAGATCTAGATTTCCACAGATTATGCTATCTCATTTATTAGAGACTTAAACACTTCCATATAATAAATAGGTTTATGCAGATATTTATTAGAATTACGAAACAATTGCAAAAAAAAAATACGCACGAATAATATTATTATAAATATTATAAATATAATTATAAATATTATGACAGTTATAAATAGATTGACAAAGCATTCCACAGAAAGGCATATTAGGATTTCAAGAGTCTACTTAACAGTCACGGAAGAGTGGATTCCTGGTAGGATTTGTTCACCTGGATTAGAGGAAGGTGTCAGGTCACTTTCAAGTGACCCGGATTAAGTGCATACGATTTTATGTTATATTGCTAATATGGTTCTATCATCTTAAGGTAATGATTTGCAAATAATTATAATATATTGAATTATAATTGTTAATGAAATATTAATCATTTATATATATATATATAATCCTAGTAATCGTGTCATTCATATAGCGCAATATTTATAGAGTCAGCTTTTTACCAACCGTTTATGTAGCGCTTCTAACCATCCATCTGTTGAACAAAGCATGCATTTCGCTTTGCAAAATATTTAAAACATTTATTGATTAAATTTAAATAATAAAAAATTAATTATAATTAAATTATAAATTCGTTTTTTATGAAATAAGTTATTTATATTACCACCATCAACTAACATTTATTCTCGATGGAACATGACGATGATTATCGTTGATAATCTCTGACTATGATACACTGAGTTGGTGTTGTAAACAAACCGAACCAATTAGGAGCGAGTTTATTTTAAGAACCTGGGTTTTTCCCCGATGGTTCAAAGTTAACTTAAATTATAATATTATATATATTATAAAATTATATATATACATAATTATATTTATAATAACATTAAATTATAATAGTGTAAATAGATGTAAATAATTTTACTAATTCCTATAAATATTTAGATATTGCAAGCTTACAATGATTTATAGTAATGACATTAATATAATAATAATAATAATAATAATAATAATAATAATAATAATAATAATAATAATAATAATAATAATAATAACAATAATAATAATAATAATAATAATAATAACAATAATAATAATAATAATAATAATAATAACAGATAGAATGATGTTAACAAAATAATTGACTGAGAACATTCATTTCATCGGCAGACAATAATCTGGACATCGTCATCAGAACCTCACGACGCACTACGTCATGACTTGACAACAGGGCTTGACTCAGAAGCAAGTGCCCGTAATTTATTGACACGGTGCGTGACTCGAGCCCCTCGCTGACCAATGAAGCGTGACTGACAACATCTGTTAGCCATTGACACCAATCAATTTACTCCAAGTCATCCAGGCGTAACCAATGAGAAGTGTCTTTTGGTTGATTGGTCGAGAAAGATAAACAATGCCATAGGGTTATAATTTTTTTAAAATCGTTTTTAAGTTATAATAAATTCAGAATATAATTTTACAATAAAATTATTTCTAACGTTTTACTATGTCGGCATTTGAGCGGTCGTAATAATGTGACTTAATAGGATGAAGATGACGACGACGACGATGACTTTGGACGATAAAATGGGAACACAAGCGTAATGTAAGAATTAAAAATAAATATTTATTAAAATGGAGCTCACTCACCAAATGAATTTACTCACAAAAAGCAGTCATAAACGAATAATTAAACCAGAATAATTAATCGTAATTATAAATCAATTATAATTAAAAACGTCAATTCTGGAAATTAAAAGCTAAATTCATTCGGACCAAGACGGGATTCGAACACGGGTTGGCAGATTCGATGATGCAAAGTATGGTTTTATTTGCAGAGACAACATTAACTTGTCAGTCGCATTCTAATTGTTGACTGATGCCTTGCAACTGCAGCTGTTGCTGCAACAATAATCCGATCATAATATTCAAATGAGGTAATTATAATATTCAAATAGGGGCGGCTTTGAATTATAATATTAATTAATTGTCTCCAGGAGGGATTGATTAACAACTCGTGAATTTAATTCAAATCTGATTTTGATTCTACAAAAGAAAGTAACGCCGCCTCAATTTACGAACATCATCTGTTCAATTTATGAATTATTAATATGTTAATTAATGATAATTTTAATCAATCCAGCTAATTAGTGGAGATGAACTCATCATGATTCGGATCTTTCTAAGCGGAATGAGCAAACGATCTTTCACGAATCGTCACCTCATCATAAACAACCCACATGACCCTAGACCCGGGGTTCGAACTTTGATCCAATGGCCTCGAAGGTCACCAAAGGGGTAGGAGTTCGCAGAGGTCACCTAGAAATTTCGACGTAAACAACCAAGCAGAGGCGTTTGGTGCTGCAGTATTTCTTTGCTCCAGGGATCCCGTGAAACCGACCGATGACTCAAGTCGACTACACGCTGGGATTCGAACTCGACACCTTAGGGTCGAACTAACGCCGGCCACGGATTGGAAATCGTGGATTGGCTTGCATTGGAAAGCTGCAGCCGCTGCTGACGGTGATGATGATGATGATGATGAGGTGAACCAGTGTATGAAATGTGTCAAACACGTGCTGGAACAACAAAGAGAGGAAAAAGAAAACCTCTATGCTTCAAAACTTAACGACAGATGAATGGGATCCCTTCATTCATTTTACTCATTCACCCGCCCATTCATTCACTCATTCATTCATTCGACGATGACGACTACGATGATGATGATGATGATGCTATTAAAGAAGATGACGGTGAGGAGGACGACGACGAAGATGATGATTATGAAGTCAAACATGCTGCAATCGGCAGTTCACAGTTTGGGATCGAAAGGGCGCAGTTCGATTTACGGTCGACCCCTGAACTCCGTGGTTGCTATAGAAACCATGGCCGAGATCTTTCATCAATCGATGTTTAAATAATACTAATAATAATAATAATAATAATAATAATAATAATAATAATAATAATAATAATAATAATAATAATAATAATCTAGAATCCTAATTCTATCAAAGATTTAATTCAATTATAATTATATTAAATAATTTAACGATAATAATGATTATCAAATAAGTTAATAATAGCCATAAAATATAATAAATAATAATAATAATAACGGTAATAATAATAATAACAATAATAATAACAATAATAATAGTTACAAACTAATTTAACAATAACAATTGTGACCATTAATACGATAATAATAATAATAATAATAATAATAATAATAATAATAATAATAATAATAATAATAATAATAATAATAATAATAATAATAATAATAATAATAATAATAATAATAATAAAAACAATAATAATAGTTACAAACTAATCTAACAATAACAATTATGACCATTAATACGATAATAATAATAATAATAATAATAATAATAATAATAATAATAATAATAATAATAATAATAATAATAATAATAATAATAATATCTCCATACTTAAAACAAAAAAATAATTTTTTAAAACAATAAGCAATCATTGAGGTACAACTGAACATCACCGACTGTAAGTAGACTTGAAAGTGGATTTGAAAATTGGAAAAAAGAGAAACAGTGGCATCCGGTTACACGTTCGTTTGGTGCGACCACCGCACTTCCCTAATGGGTTCTTTAGGGGACTCGTTAACGAACTACCGCTGGGGAAGAAGTGGGTGGCTGGCTGGGTGGATAGGACCCACTGGGTACCCCGCAATTGCTGCTCCCTAGACCGAGGACCCCTGAATCGATTGTTGAATGTTGTTGACAACAATAAGAACAGCAGTATTGATTCAACAACCGTGCTGTGAATGTGAGAGTTGTTGTTGTGATGATTACAGTGTTGTTAAGGGTGATGACGACGATGACGATGACGACAGTAGAGTCATATATTTTTATATATTGTATTAATAAACTATGGCGTGCATACCAATGCAACCCGGATGTCAACAAATCAAACTTTATGCAATGCAAATTCTCAATCGCAAATACTATCCTGAAATTAATGATCGTAGCTCTAGTAAATTTAATAATAATAATAATAGTAATAATAATAATAATAATAATAATAATAATAATAATAATAATAACCACATACTAATTATTTGGTAAACTAATATTTCCTTTATTACAACTATTATTTATTTTATTAACTGAAACCAAAAGCAAAACATTTTTTAAATTTCATACAAAACAATGTTTTGTGTCCCAACAAGTAGCCATTGTATGCTGCTGATTGATTGCCTGTTAAAACGATACTAACTTGTTATCATGGTTACGATCCAGTGAGTTGACATTAATAGTAATAATAATAATAATAATAATAATAATAATAATAATAATAATAATAATAATAATAATAATAATAATAATAATAATAATAATAATAATAATAATAATAATAATAATAATAATAATAATAATAATAATAATAATAATAATAATAAAAACATTTGATAATCATAACAACACTGGGTTTCAATAGACATGAAACCAGATTTCTCTACAACAATAGCAACATGTTTATAGCTCATAGCGACACAAACTCACGAAAAGACTTTCATATTTTATCTGTCGAGTCAGACGAGACTCGTGATGATAGTGATACTCTTTCACGTCGGTCTTGATAGTGATGATGCATGGCCGTGCAGTAATTCATCAATTGGCCCTGTGAATTGTCTGAGAACTGATTGTTTTTGGTATCATAGCTTGGGTACGGTGTTGACGTATCATTTGGTATCGATATGTAAGGTTTAAATATCTTTATAGCAGTTAATATAAAGTTATAAAGTTATCAAAACCATTGTTAGCATCGTCGTCTTCTTTCTCCTCTTCCTCCTCCTCCTCCTCATCCTCATCATCATCATCGACCTCATCGTCGTCATCATCATCGTCATGGTTTATTCATTATTTATGACCGAAACGACAGGCAAGAAAGCTTAATTTATTCATCGGTCAGAGCCTGACAACAAGGCCTCGTGACAGAAAGCTTCCTTTTTTTTTGATGAAGTCTGCCATCGAACGACAACAACGACGACGACGACAACTCAATAAAGAGACTTCTGTAGTCGCCGAATTGACTTCACTCACTTCGAATGAACGTGGGCGTTGACGTGCGCTTGCTTTGTCGTTGCCGAGACCTGGTTGATTTTGATTGGTTTTGGTTGACGTGGTTGATTTTGATTGGTTTGGTTGATATGAAATATAGTTGATATGGACGGGCGGAGGCTGGGATGAGAAATTTTTAAAATCGAAATCCGTAAGTATGAATCTGGAGAAGCACAAAATTGATGAACTCCAGACGATTATGACGACGTCGACGACGACGATGATGATAATGATAATGATAGCAATCCTTTGCTTAAATTGGCAAACGATCTAGCGTGCAAAAAACAAACCCGACTGGATTCATAAATAAAAGATATTAAAACAACATAAGATCGATAGCACGACACCTGTACCTCACCAATTACTTTTATTTTGCACCTTCTTCGGCCAAATTCCCCCTCCCCACGACTCACGAGGGGAACGATGGATACAGTCACTCACTTTTCATCACCATCTCTCTCTCTCTCTGCTCCATCGGATCAACAGGAAAACGACAAACATAGAAAAGAAACAATTCTGCAGATGTATTCGATTTGCATTGCGAAACGAACGAGCAAATGGGGTGTTGATGTTTGAATTCATCGGTGATTGCATTAATATTTCACATCGTCATTCATTCACGCAAACAGTGCAAAGAACGGATGCGAACAACAAAATAAATAAAAATAAAAAAAAACAAAAAAAACAAGAAGCCAACTTCACGTTATCGTTCTTAGCACGCAAGCCGTAATCCTGTCTTCTCATTGGATCCTATTTATGACTTGTGAAAAGAAGGCGGATCCGGCGAAGCCGACGACCAATCGGAAGATTTGTTTACGCGCGGAGGTCGCCAATGGGAGTGGCCGGCGCCTTGACTGACAGCCAGTGCGCGTCGAGTCTGCTTGTAGACGATTGGCTGGCGAGGCTGTGAAAACATTGTATGATGTTTTGACAGGAGAGCGGAGTGTGTGTTGTCGAAGGTGGTGTATTTATTTGCACTTGAGAGATTGGAAAAATTAATTTCTTTGCGCATGCGTGCTGCAAGTTTTCTCGGCAAACCAGCTAGTTAGTCGCCGATATAAGCCGAGAAAGTTTAACTCGATCCGAAGAGCATTTTGAAAGTAAATGATACGCAGTTAAAATATTCCCTTTCCGACATGACTTGGTAGGATTGTTTTCGGATTGTTGTTGCTGTTTTTTTTTCCTGTTCTCTGACTTTATGGAACATTCTGCCAATTCCTGATTCAAAGGGGTTTGTATTTTACGAAAATCATTCAATAGCTGACGAAAAGAACCTGTCGGAAGACTGTAGAAAACCATGCAGATCGAAAATCTCATCAACACTTGTGATACTTTCCTGAGACGCCAACAGCAGCGCACTCAACCGCTTAGTGGAAGCTACCACACCACGGAAAAGATTCACTATGACGGGGTCAAGTCGAAGGATTCGGGTCAGGACATATTCAACATGTATCCTCATCTCGTTCAGGCCAATTTCCAGCACGGCCAGCGATTCTTCTTTCCACACCTCCACCAGCAACTCCACGAACCGCACGACGACCTGGAAGCCAACAACAGGAGCGGAATGGAAAGCGACGGCGACGTCGATGTCGACGATGACGACGACGACGTCGTCAGCAACCACTCCTCCGAGATGAGCTTCAGAAAGTCGACATCGCGCATCAAACAGGAGAACAACTCCGACGAGATTTTGATTGCGAATCCCGAGATGAGTCCCCGATGTTCAATAGAGGACGACGAAGACTTTGACGTCGGCTCGGCCGACGACGAGGTAGCTTCAAAATCGCCGTCGTCGGCCGCCAAGAAATCGGCAGCTTCTGCGGCAGGGAACGCCAAGAGCCACGGGAGTTCCAAGAATCACGTCAAGCCGCCATACTCGTACATAGCCCTAATAACGATGGCAGTTCTTCAATCGCCCCACAAAAGGCTGACCCTGAGTGGAATCTGTGAGTTCATCATGAACAGATTTCCCTACTATAAGGAGAGGTTTCCTGCCTGGCAAAACAGCATCAGACACAACCTCAGCTTAAACGACTGCTTTGTCAAGATTCCCCGTGAGCCAGGTTAGAATTGGTTGATTGGTTGACTGATTGATTTATTTATTGATTGAATGATTGTTTGATTGACATCACCAGTTGATACATCATTTCTTCTGCTTTAATTGTGCTATTGAAATTAAAATTGTTTTTATTTTTGTTCAAGCATTCTTTAGAATTTAGGTTAAAAAAATGGGAATATAAATTAAAAAAATCTTTTGTTGGCCCTTTGATGAAATGCCATTCGTGTAATTCTTCAATGCGCGTAATAGATTCGTATTTTTTCCCTCTAGGTTGGAGGTATCGTGGCATCGATTTTGGTTATTGTGGATTTTTGGTATTAAACAAATGATAAATTAATAAAATGTTAGACGGGCCTATTCAATCACAGGTGCATTATATTTTGTAACAAAAAGGCATTTGTAAGATAACTTTTTTTTTTTATGATATTACGCAATAAATCTGCAATAATCTTGAGTCCACTTTCACAAATTTGATCACTTCAGTTTATGACAACTGATAATGCAAGTGATTGCGATTAGTATTTGTAAATTCCAGTGTTAAATGTATCTTATTATAAATAAATAGATAGTTATTTAACTAAATAAATAGATACATAAATAAATAAATTGCTTAACTCGAAAATTTATCCAATGTTTTTCTTAGAATATATTTCCAGAATTTAAATATTTATTATTTTCTCTTCAGCTGCATCTGCTAATCTGTGATCAAATGACAATAAATAAACAGGCAGTGTAAGAAAACAAAACAACCATTAATCAAATATTTTTCCAATTGTTTTATCAATATCCGAATGCTAAATTATGCTACACAAGCCTACTTAAGAATACTGGGAATTGGCACTGGTAGGAATTATGATCGCCTGTGATATTTCAACTAATGACTGGAATAATGGATGATTTGTCTTAGAAATTTATTCCTCTGGGACCAACAACTTCAGCCACTTCAAAGAGAATCCATCGCTACACTTTATCAGTACTCTCGCCTCCGTATCAAATGATGTTTATAATGGGAGATTATGAATCAATGAGCCACTGTACTGATGTACTTGTACCAAATGATAACATTACCAGCTGAAAAAATACTGGCGAATAGTCGTACCTTTGTTTGAAGACATTTTTATACCTACGTAGCTGTTGCTACTGTACTCTGTGGGAATTGATTTTAGAAAAATGAGATTCACGCTTGCGATGCTATTTTCTGATAACAGATGACCCGCCAAAAGTTATGATGACTTACAAATTATTACAAAACTAAATCTGTAATATGTCAATTATTCTGTTATTAGGTTTTTTTTTGTTGAATATTGCTTCCAATTGTGGCATAATCTGCGTAGATAAGTTAGAATACGTTCTTAATGCAATGTACATCGTAAAGTATTCTATGGAATTGTATATGACAGTACCTTAAGCATCCGATTAGGGCGTGAGTGTACAAAACATAATAGCCATATCATTTATGTAGCGCCTCTGAATTAAGATTTTTTGGTTCATCTCGGTGCGCTTTTGTTAACCAAAACCAGCTATTGAGATGCAATTTCAACAATTTGAATTGAATATTTTCATACATTTTGCTAGTTTTCATTTCCTTCCGTTTTTAATTTTTTTTTTTTTAAATCCAAATTTTAACCAACAAGTGTTTTTAGATCCGCAGCTGCTCGGTATGCATCTAACATTACTAATTATATTCTTTGCTAAATGACTTTTTAGCATTTTGTATAACATTAATAATTATATTCTTTGCTAAATGACTTTTTAGCATTTTGTATAACATTGCATTAGTATTTTAGTGTAATATTTGTAATAATAATAATAATTTAATTATCGTCATAATATCCTTAGATATGATGCGCATTATTAACTAATATGTTAATCGTTATGTAATAACTTAATCACTAGCTTAGATGGTTAAACAACGTGGTTGATTGCTACCTACGGCATCAGCGTCGTCGTCCTTCCCCTCTTTTTCCTCCTCTTCATCATCATCATCATCATCATCACTACCACCACCACCATCGTCATCATCATCGACATCATCCACTTAGAAATAGATAATTGTTATCAGAAAGAACGATAAGGAATCATAATTAGTAGTGTAAGCTCCACTTTCCAGATAGGGTCTGCCTAGCAAAGAAACCTTTTCTAAGACTCCCATTGAATGTTGGGGTGCCAGATGGACCAAGGGTGGTCAGTGAGGTGGCTCATTTGTGCCCCCAACTTTTACCGAAGACGAATCGGATTTGGTTGACTGGCTGTATGCTTTATGTCGTAATAATGATATTGTAGTGATTTAAGGATTTAATCACGTTAGGATGATCAATAAATGCCGACAATTAAGCAAATGTGAATAGAATGATCTTATTACTTGTTCATATTTTGTAGGAAAGTATTTTTTCGCATTTTAGAACGAAATAGATATATTTAGGAGATAATGAAACCGAAAATATTTGGAGTAATTTCGGGTTTAAGGTTACTGAGTGTAAGATGTTAAACGTATAAAGCTTAAATTAATTAGCACGATAATAATTTGTAATTAAATTTATAATTAAAATAAATAATTTATCAATAATTTATTTATAATGTCAATTATTCAACGTATGTTAGGATACTTTTAAGTGAAATAAAAGAAAATTATAAGATAAAGATATTATAAGGCGCTATATATTATAAATACTGATATCACTAACGATATGGTCCAAATTGGATCCACATATCCACAAAGACACATCTCCAAAGAAACCCAATTTTTAGAAACAATATTTTAAGACCGATCCAAGAGATGCCCCATTTATACGTAATTTTAAATACTTACATTAACATAACAGACATGAATATGCAATAAGCAGTATTAGAATAAACATTCTAATGCAGAGCTTAATTTATAATTGAACATAATTTTAGCTATTCCCGGGTTACGTTAAATCAGCCATCGTTGTCTGGGTCACTTGGCAAGAGGGTGGGGTTATAGAGAGGGGTACAGCCAATTAGAGAAGAGGGCGGGGTTGCCCTTTGAATTAATATTCATAATTCAACCCCTTCTTGATCCAAAAGTATAGAACTTAACGACACGAGGTACAGTGAGTAAATAATACAATTTTGTTATTCAATAATACCATAAATAAACGACATAATGGACATAATTTACAAAATTTCTTTAGCATAATTTTAAATTCATATTATATTATATTATATTATATTATATTATATTATATTATATTATATTATATTATATTATATTATATTATATTATATTATATTATATTATATTATATTATATTATATTATATTATATTATATTATATTATATTATATTATATTATATTATATTATATTATATTATATTATATTATATTATATTATATTATATTATATTATATATATTATATTACATTATATTATATTTTTTAGATGGAAAATTCCTTTTAAATAATTAAACGGCTTATCGGATATTATGGGTTGAAATCATGTACCATAATTAACTAAATATAAAAAAATAGTAATAATAATAATAATAATAGTAATAATATAATAATAATAATATAATAGTAATAATAATAATAATAATAATAATAATAATAATAATAATAATAATAATAATAATAATAATAATAATAATAATAATAATAGAAGTAATGATGATGATGATGATGACAAAAATAAAAATGATGAAACATTCTCTACTTGCACTGAAAACAATTTTATAGACAGGCCTAGTTTCCAAAATCGATGCTTTTCGTCGCTAAACGAATCCAAAATTATTATTATTATTATAATTAGTATAATAATTATAATAATTAAAATAATAATAGTAATTAGTATAATAATTATTATAATAATTATAATAATTATTATTATAACTATTATTATAACTATTAATATCGATATTATTTTATTATAAATCCAAATTATTGTTATTAATGATATTGATTGTTGTATTAATATTATATATTACTTTGCTACAGGCCCGAATTACTGATAATTATATAATTTATTATTGATAATGATTGTTATATTATTATTATTATTATTATTATTATTATTATTATTATTCCTTAATTTTCGGTGCGCATTCTTAGAGTTTTGATCATCTGATGCAAAGCTGTTAGTCTTTCCGAGTGGATTTCGAAGGAGTTGGTACGAAGTTGATGTGGAAAAATAAATTTATTATTTGATCATAATTCATTGGGTGGGCTTGCAGGAAATGCTTGCTCTCTATAACAATGCCAGCCTCCTCAAGATGGATGGATGGATGGATGGATGGATGGATGGATGGATGGATGGATGGATGGATGGATGGATGGATGGATGGATGGATGGATGGATGGATGGATGGATGGATGGATGGATGGATGGATGGATGGATGGATGGATGGATGGATGGATGGATGGATGGATGGATGGATGGATGGATGGATGGATGGATGGATGGATGGATGGATGGATGGATGGATGGATGGATGGATGGATGGATGGATGGATGGATGGATGGACGGACGGATGGATGGAAATAATCAACAAAGCTTCCTGTGCGAACGTGAAGAAGTTTTTGATATGATACGTAAAAACATTCTCGTTATTATTTCTTTAATTGGAAATATTTGGAATGTCAGCAGAATGTTGCGCATTTTACAATTACAAACCATAATTAAGAGGATGATGAATATAAATAATTTAATATAAATATAATTTTCAATATAAATAATTCAATTTATTTCTGTTTATTAATTTACATATTATTAATGAGCAGTAATGTATAGTATAGTAATGGAATAATAATTATTATTATAAGTTGTAGTTATGATTCATAGTTATTAAACTGTTTTGTTATAACTTTGGTTGGTATATCACTAACAACATGTTCTGCATGGCTTTTGAATGCTCATTCTGTATTTTCCTTTTGCTTCCAAATTAATTAGCGCTGTTTATAACAGTAATTTACAGAATAATTTTTAATTTTATTGATTTATTTACTTATTATTTACCATTTATTATAGTAATTTATTTATTTATTTATTATTTACAATTAATTCCAGGAAATCCAGGCAAAGGAAACTATTGGACGCTTGACCCGGCGTCTGAAGATATGTTCGACAATGGAAGCTTTCTTAGGAGAAGGAAACGGTAAATAATTATTTTTAATTTATATTATTAAAAAATATTATTAATTAATTTATGGTTATTTAAAATAAACTTTATTTAAAATTTAATACATTAATGATTATAATAACAATATAAGCGGTAAATGATTTATTATTTCAATTTATTAATTTAAGGATTGCTTAGAGAATATTATTTATAATAATTTAATAATAATTTAATAATTGATGCATAATAACAATAATGACAATAATAAATGTTATACTAAAGATTACCACATCAATCATTTGTTACCGTTTGAAAATTGATGATGAATTTACGTGCAATTAAGTTTAAATTACGATTTATATTTATATTCATTTATATCCGGCAATTTTTAGAATTAATTTTAAATTAAATTAATTAATTTTTAACAACGAAAAACATTATACTTAAACACAAATAATAATAATAATAATAATAATAATAATAAAATAATAATAATAATAGTAATAATAATAATAATAAGGGCATAACAAAAATCTCTTAAGAAATAAATAAATAAAATATAAAGGGTTCCCTGAACGTGGTTAATTATCGTCTGCTTATTTTCGCGGGTGTTGGATACTCCAGAAGTTCAAAGGTCAATTTAGGTCACTTAGAGATTAAAAGTTATTTAGTTCACCATTTCGTACGGGTTGAGGCTTTAACTGTGGAAATTTACTTTCAATAAAATTTATTTTTTAGTTATTTATAAACAAAAACATGATTTAAAATCGTTTAAAACTTTAATTAATTCAGCCATTTTCCAATTTTAATATTAAAATGGAATTATTTCATGTTTTAGGAGATTGAATTTATGATACAATAAAAGGCATTTTTTATTATTAATTTTAAAACATTTAATTTTTATTCCTAATAAATTACTATTAAATGGTACTTGATTAAATAATGAGAGTATTATGGCAGCAATAATTCAATCATTGACAGCCTAAACTCGTACGCACTCTCTGGCATGAAATATAGCTCTTGAGAATTCGATTTGATTGACATTTGACGATTGACAATTTGATTGGTTGATTGATTGATTGTTTGGTTGATTGATTAATTGATTGATTGATTGATTGATTGATTGATTGATTGATTTCGACAATCAACAGCTTCAAAAGATCAAGCACAGGCGCAGAAGCGGGCGGCATAAATCACTATTTGATGTACCATCCCTACGTACATCATCAGCATCCTCACCATCCTCATCATCCTCATCCTCATCACTCTCATCCTCATCATCTTCCTCCGCAAAACAAGCCCGTCTTGCTAGCGGGCATGTATCCCGTCCTACCGAAGTACCCCTTCCAGTTGCAAGCCCAGAACCACACCCACAATCCCAATCAACACCACCAACAGCAGGTCAACTCGTACATCAACCAACAACTAGAAAACGTATCCAAACTTCTCCAACATCAGAATCTCCAGAGGCACATCCAGAGACAATTGAACTCCCAGACCACACCCTACTCCCAAACATCTACCGACCCGACAGATCACTTGGTCCCGGCGGGCCTGCTACCCCCCGTCCTACCTGCCCTGCTAGGAGGGCCGCCATTGGCCCGCGGGCCGGTGCCACAAATCAGAGAAAGGTCAAACTCTTCAGGGTCGCCGGATGATCTCGCCACGGTTCAAGACTTTTCAGTGGACAGGCTCAAGATGTCCAAGACGAAATCGAACGCTAAAAAGTTTTCAATAGAATCGCTAATCAGTTGATTGGTTGGTTAATCAATCAATTGGTCTATTTCACAACCAATCGGGTGATTGATTGGTTGGTTTGAATTACTATTGTTACCGTTATTATTATTATTATTATTATTATTATTTAATTCATTTTTAATTTATGCGGCGCTTAACAATCCTCGGTGCTGAGGATTGAATGGACAATCTCTGGCTCAGTTTTTACTATTTTTGTTTTGTTTTTCTTCTTAATTCAAATCAAATGCGAGCTTAATTATGGTGAAATATAAATTTAAACATTTCATGTTTTCTTGTTTGAAATTGCCAATCCCATTACGAATTCATCACTAACGTTATCATCGTTACTACCATCATTGTCACCATCGTTATCATCATCGTCGTCATCGTCGTCATCACTTTCAAGAAGTATCACAATCATCATCAGCAGAAAATATCTCTTCAAAGCAATAACCGGACGTCCTAAGAAGGCCTTAAATGTCACGTCAACAAATCTGAAAGTTTCGTCGAATTTCAGATCGAAATCGGATTATAATTCGTGGTGTTCAAAATGAAGCAGAGCAGAGAAACATAAAGAAAATCCACTTTGACGCTGCCGATGAGATCTTCATAAGAGCGAATAATAGAAGATCATTTGTCATTCTATCGGAATATTTTCATAATTCTTATCAGAAATGCTGACATACGACGATAGCGTCCCCGATCGCGTCTCTATTGGCAAACGTCTAGGCAATCCATCAACGTCCACCTTTACAATTGACGTTCACTGTCACACATGCATTGTAAAAGGGACTGAAAAAGTGTAACAAGAGAATAACAGACACGACTGCCTACGACCGAATCTTACGAAGGCGTGGGCTGATATCGGGGCTGATGTCGGGGCTGATGTCGGGGCTGATGTCGGGGCTGATGTCGGGTCTGGAGAAACGGATTTCGTTTGGTTTGTTGGGGCGAAGTTGCATTTCAATGGCAGAACGATACCGTTTCGAATCGATTGAATCCTTTAAAAACGTCAATGTTCTATGAACCTCTGGCACAATGGCACAACTGCACAATGGCACGACTGCACAACTGCACAACTGCACAATGGCACAATGGCACAATGACGTATCGTGACATTAAAAAGTTAGAACGGGTTCCTCCCAAAAAAAAAAACCCAACACATTCTTAAAGCCTCTTTTTGTATCGATTGCCAATTTTAGATTTCAGTTCGACAGCACTTTCTATACGGTTGCTATAATCATCTCTAAAAACACCTCCAACAACAACGACTATGACAACGACAACAGCAGCGATAATGTCAGAAACATCAACAACAACAGCAACAACAACAACAACAACAACATCACAACACGAGAAACAACAACAAAAGCATCGCAACACGAGAAACTAAAACAACAACAACAACAACAACATCGCAACAAGAGAAACTAAAAAAACAACAACAACAGTCCGTCCATTGTTCGCTGCAAACTTCAACTCCCATTTCAACCTCCTTCCACTAAATCCAGAGTTAATCACGAACAACGAGAGCAGACCAACTTGCCTCGCCTGTCAAAACCAATCAAAAGCTTTTCATCGGCTCCTGCCCCGAGTACTCCTTGTTTGTTTTTCTGATTTTGTTTTGTTTTTCTGTGCGCGGAACAACGAACAACAACAGCAACAGCCACGGTTTCTGTTCGCACGAGTTGTCGGGCGGAGGTCTCGAGACCGAGACGAGATTCCGAGGCCTCGAGCTTCGAGTTAATCTCAGTACTAGCGATGATTATAATGACGACGACGACGACGACGGCCATGATGATGATGACGATGAAGATGAAGAAGAGGATGATGATAATGATAGTGGTGGTGGTGGAGTCCCCATACCGAGGTTAAACGGGTTCAGTGCCACCCCCGTGAGATTTAGTAACAGTTTTTAACCCGTTAACACAAAAGCAAGTTTCCCAGGACGGTCGCTGATGACGATGAGGAGGAGGAGGAGGAGGAGGACGACGACGACGATGAGGATGATGGTGATGATGATGATGATGGTGGTGATGACTGTGGCGTATCGTCTTACACTGTCTTCGATGATGTTGTTATTTTAAGAGGGTTATACATATGTTACATCACTTGATGAAAAAACTGAGATAACAACAACAACATTATTATTATTATTTTTGTTATTATTATTATTATTATTATTATTAACAGACATTTTATTCTGTTCCTTAAAAACTGTGATAATGAAATTTGCTTGTGCAAGTGATGAATGATATGGCGGGAGATCATCAATCACAAACCTGTGATATTTGAAAACAACAGATAATGCTGCTACTGATGACGACGACGACGACGATGATGATGACGTTGATGACGACGACGACGATGGCAATGATGATGACGACGACGATGATGATGCTGATGATAATGACGATGATGACGACGACGATGGGTAGGATGAGGGTCCTAATGAGAAACATAAGACTTGAAAGAGTCGTTGGTGACGAAATTAAAGAAAGCATCAAATTGGTTTATGTTGCTGTTGTTGTTGGGTCTCTGAAATGACGTCTTTTTGAAAGGCGGCGTAAAAAAAAACAATATCAATAACAACAACAACAACAATAACAACAACAATAATAATTTCGTTCGAATGAGCTTGCGAGTCGTTGGGGAAAAGACGGGTGGATGAGAGTGGTTGGATGGATGGATGGATGGATGGATGGATGGATGGATGGATGGATGGACGGATGGACGGATGGACGGATGGACGGATGGATGGATGGATGGATGGACGGATGGATGGATGGATGGACGGATGGTTGCATGAATGGTTAGATGTAAGTATGTAAAAGAATTTCGGGATGGATGGATGACCGCGGGAAAAGTACGGCTGGGAAGGATGGAGGAATACGAAAAGACAAAGAAGCGGCAAGAAGAAACCGCCGAGCAGGTGGTTGGCAATAAAAATTCAAACGTTTTCCTTCCTCTGGTTATACTGAAAGTTTTCCTAACAACGTGTTAAGTAAACTCTTGCGATGGACTGATTGTCTAGAGGAAGAAAGAAAGAAAGAAAGAAAGAAAGAAAGAAATAATGAATGAAATAATGAATGAATGAATGAATGGATGAATGAATGAATGGATGAATGGATGGATGGATGGATGGATGGATGGACAGACGGATGGATGGATGAGTTAAGGAATTAATGAAAGTATGGTTGAATGAATGAATTATGAAATATTGATCTATTTTTTTATTTCAAGAGGTCTCATAACTTGACAACTTGTATCGGTCTATTGATGCTGATGATGATGATGATGAATCGATTGAACATATCCTAGTTCCTTACATATCAGAAATGTTTCTTTAAAAAAAAAAATAATGTTTCAAATCCACTCTTGAGATGCTTCTAATTGAGCTCCAGCAAACCAATTAGGCTTCCAATTTGTAAACAATTAACCCATTTTCATTTCAATAGCTTCTCTCTGGGAGCCGATCCAACGAACTCAATGCGAGTACAAATGAATAAATCTCTTCTAGTTTATCATTTCCCTCTCCACCTAAAAATTAATTCAACAAATCCAACAAACCAATAACTCCGAGGCCGGTTAAGTCGAGATCAAGACTCACTTTTTAAAGACCAAGACTCGGTTTGAATGATCCAGGTGTCTGAAGATCAAGACCACTTCTCATTCAAATGTACTTCTCAAAAGTCAAGATTCAAGATCGAGACCCAAGACCCAACGAGACCGAGCAGATCTGACAGCCTCGCAGTCAATAGCATAATTCAACGACATAATTAGAGACTTGTCATGACTTCCGACGATTTCTTAATTCTCTTTATTATTTCGTTAAACATCTGTCATCGTAGAGACATATGACATTTCAATGATTCATTTTATAAATCGCAGGGCTAAAGATTTGAAATCCAGGTGTCTAAAGATTAAGGCCATATATTTTAAATGCTTTTCTTGAAATTCAAGACTCAAGATTGGGACCCAAGACGCACCAAGACCGTTCGGTCTTGCAGCCGATAACTTAATCCAACGGAATTTAAAGAAATGCCATGATTTCTCAATTTTTTGTTTTATTATTTCGTTAAATAGATATTTATCTGTCAAGGTATAGAGACTGATGTTAAGGATTCAACTTCTAAATCATAGGACTAAAGATTGATGTTCAAGACCAAATCTATTCAAAATGCGCCTCTTAAAACTCAAGGCTCGAGACCAGTAGTCAAGACGCAAGACCGTCTTGGTCTGACAGGCTCGTAGTCAATAACTTAATTCAATGAAATGTAAAGAAACGTCATGACATCGTGTCAATGATTTCATCAAAGGACTGTCACCGTAAATAAAGTCTTTTGTAGCCGACTTTGGTTGAATTTTAAGGGGGCAACAATTTCAATTCGAGAAAGTTGAGTTTCTTAAATCAATCAGTTTCTGAGTTGGAAGTGAATTTAGAACAAGCTGAACAAACTGTCTTGCCCAGGGATGTTGTCGTTACTGTTATTATTATTATTAATTTATTATTATTATTAATTTATTATTATCAATTTATCAATATTATTAATTTATTATTATCAATTTATTAATATTATTAATTATTGGTAATGTTGTTGCCATTGTTTTTCAATATTAATTATTATTAATTTTAAGTTATTATTATTATTATTATTATTATTATTATTATTATTATTATTAATACTCTTATTATTACTAATTCTTTGAAGTTTGGATCGCCGGACTGATGAACTGGATTGATGGATGAATGAATGATTGATTGAATGAATAAATGAATAGATGAATGGTTACATGGATACATAAATGGATGGGCAGACTGACGGGTAGACGGACAGACGGGGATGGAGAGAAGGACAAATGAGTGGATGACAGCTCGTCACGTTACAAGACAAACACTTTCTTCTCTCGTAAGAACTGATTATTAACAGCCTCAGGACACGTGTTCCTTTCATATGACAAGGAGGACATTCTGAGCTAACGACTCAACTGGAGCTCTAGGAAAACGATGGAAGCGCCAAGTGACGCATTTTTGGCGCCAAACAAGCTGACCTCAACGAATGACCTTAAAGGGGTATGGCTGGATAGATGGATTGATGGATGGATGGACGGATTGTTGGATGAATGAAGAAGAAATTTGGATAGATGGATGATCGGCGTCATGCCACATGGGTTTAGTTACCTGTTGGGGTTAACCCATTGGTAGCGATGGCTTGTATTCAAGTTCTTGTTATTAAAAAATGGTGGTCCTATCGTGTCAGTGATGCGAGGAAGGTTTTACTTAATTAATATTTTTACTTTTTTAATATTTATATTTAGTTAAAATTATTTTATTTATTTAATGATTAAATATCAATTTATAATAAATATGTTTAGATGTCAACTACGAAGGGGAAACTGAAATTAAACAAGAATTTAAGAAATAAAATTAATTATAAATTAAATGGTTTTTTATTTTAAAGAATATTTTATATTTTTATAAATCACAGGGCTAATATTTTAATATTTTATATTTTTATATTTGTATAATAATTAAATCTTGGTATCTATTTCTCATCATAAGTTCAAAATCTTTTTTTAAAGTTCGTAACAGAATAGTCTGCTGTAAATCTTAGATAGCAGCCAAAACAATAATGGAATATAGTTTAGGAATATGTTTTTATCAAATAAGATTTAATGCAGGCTCGCATTTCGAGATCATCTGTCCCTTTCCATTCTTCTTCTGCAGATGTTTGACGCGTTTGTAACTCACTCACTCACTCACTCACTCACTCACTCACTCACTCACTCACTCACTCACTCACTCACTCACTCACTCACTCACTCACTCACTCACTCACTCACTCACTCACTCACTCACTCACTCACTCACTCACTCACTCACTCACTCACTCACTCACTCACTCACTCACTCACTCATCACTCACTCACTCACTCACTCACTCACTCACTCACGCACTCACTCACTCACACTCACTCACTCACTCACTCACTCACTCACTCACTCACTCACTCACTCACTCACTCACTCACTCACTCACTCACTCACTCACTCACTCACTCACTCACTCATCACTCACTCACTCACTCACTCACTCACTCACTCATCACTCACTAACTCACTCACTCACTCACTCACTCACTCACTCACTCACTCACTCACTCACTCACTCACTCACTCACTCACTCACTCACTCACTCACTCACTCACTCACTCACTCACTCACTCACTCACTCACTCACTCACTCACTCACTCACTCACTCACTCACTCACTCACTCACTCACTCACTCACTCACTCACTCACTCACTCACTCACTCACTCACTCACTCACTCACTCACTCACTCACTCACTCACTCACTCACTCACTCACTCACTCACTCACTCACTCACTCACTCACTCACTCACTCACTCACTCACTCACTCACTCACTCACTCACTCACTCACTCACTCACTCATCCACCCACTGAAACATCCATCAACTCATCTAACAATCCATCTGTCGTTCGCCGGTCCTAGCGGATAGTATTTATGTCAGCGTTTACAAAGTAAAAGTGGTAGTTTGCAAATTAGCAACATTCATTCGATAAATACACAAACATGTGCTCAACACATGTCTTCAACTTGTCTAAGTGGAATCATTGCCATCATCATCACCACCACTGCTCATCATCATCATCGTCGTCATCATCACCACATCATCACTCGTCATAATCGTCATCGTCATTTTTATCGGATTCCCAACCTCATCGTGTCTGACATCCGGCGGAAGTCGACATTCCATCCATTCTTTCATCCATCCATCCATCCATCCATCCATCCATCCATCCATCCATCCATCCATCCATCCATCCATCCATCCATCCATCCATCCATCCATCCATCTGTCCATCCATCAAAAGTTTAAAGGGCTTCAAGTTTGTCGCTTTTTTTTTTCAGTTTGTTTAAACATCAATAACAATATTTCACTGTCAAAATTCTTTCTGTAAGAATCAAAATGTTCATCCATTCTTCCTTTCATCAGTCCATCACTAGGGACCGCGAGAGGTTTAAAGAGAATTCATTCCCTCGAGATGTAAGTAAATCAACAATTATGACGACATTAATGTAAAAAATATAAAATCATAATATAACATAAATATAATAATAATAATAATAATAATAATACATATTAATAATTTAAGTATTAATATAATCTAAAATGAAATACAATGAAATTATGAAGCTGAAATAATAATAATAATTTCTTAAATCATTTTTCATAATAGAATTAATAACCCTTGAAATATTAATTATAAATGGATATTAAATGCATTTTACCAAAATCTTTGATAAATCTTAAATATTGATAATAACAATTTAATTATTAAGTAATATACTTATAATATATAATATAATTATGATATTTAATTTCTAAAATAATTAATTATCATTATTACCAATTATCATTATTATTAAAAGAATTAATGTTATATTAAAATATAATATTTGTCTAAAAATTCAGTTAATTGTATATAGCGAATGTAAGTGAAATACTTAAAAGCTATTATTTATAAAATAATCAGATTTTTTTCTATCAGGGCGCCATCTAGCGAATAGAATGTCCATTATCTGCTCGAAGTATAATATCATTTAATTTCATTCTATCGTAAACAAAATAAATTACTCATCAAGTTTAAAATAATATTTCACAAAACATGACAATAAATAATCTTGGAGAAATTATATAATTTAATATTTAATAATAATAATAAAGAAATGCTTATAAAATAATGTAAATAACAAATTATAAATTGGAAGCCATAATAATTTGACAACTGCAGTCGGAAACTGATTGATCTGATTGAACTCCAGAACTTAAATGGGTTGTTTCAATCAATCAGACATTTATTTATGAAATTAAATTCATTTATTTATTTAAAATTTATCGTCGAAATCATTTTATGGACATTTATGTGGCTTTAGGGTCCATGACGGAGGAGTCCATGGGGATGGAGGCTGTTAGGGCCATGTCTCCCCAAACTCACTGCAATTTTAAATTGCTATTGTATTAATACTAGATAATTTATAAATCAATTAATAATTAAATATTCATTATTTTTATCAATAATAAATTAATAATATCAATAAATCAACAATAATAAAACCTGGATGACTAATATTATATTAATCACTCTCTAAATAACATAGTAATTTTTGACTAAATAATTAATAAATAAATAATAAATAAATATTTACTAAATAAATAAAATATTAATATTGATGATAAAGTAATTATTGCGTCTGTTTACAAGGAAGTAGAGCCACGCACTTTATAGGTTGATCAGACCAATATCAATTTTAATATATTTATACGATATGATATTTATAACTTATTAATAATATATTTAATATTAATAATTTATTAATAATATTTATAATATATTTATAATAATAATAATTATTATTATTAGTAGTAGTAATATAATAATAAATTAACAATAATTAAACCTGGATAATATTGTTTAATAATTTGTTTTGATAATTATATTAAAGAAGGAATAATTTTCTGAGCTATGACTAGTGATACGCTTGTGTCATCCGAAGTTTACGAACGGTATCCGATGTTAGAGTGTGTATCGTGTATCAGGTATCATCTATCGCGTATCATCAAGGATGATTGCTTTACGATACCACGTGGCTCATATCATGACCATGACGACAATGACGATGACGATGATGACGACGACGATAAAGATGAATCTATTGTTAAAGACATCCATTGTGACAGCAACTTAATTAAGGAGATCAGAGATAATGATAACAACGTAATTAATTAATATTTGGAATATTTTCTTCGTCATCGCCGTCACAATCGTCGTCGTCATAGTCAACGTCATCATCGTCGTCGTCGTCATCAAAGTGCCAAGGCATTGTTAACAAGCCAATCAACAGTTCTATTAATAAACCTGGACTATACACAGCCTCCTTAAAATGGTTTTCTTTTTGCATCCAAGAAGTTTCCCTCCAAGATCGAGATCAGCAGACGACTTCGGGAGATCAGTTTAAAAATAGCTTCCTTTAACTAAGCCACCGCTAACTGGGTCGACCAATCGGATTTCGCCTCTGTTTTTAATACAACAACCCTTGATTTAGAAGCAGAAAGTCTACAATGTTAATTAAATAGATGCCAAATATGATGATGACGAAGACGATGGTGATGATGATATATAGTCATTTACATTATATTAATTATTATAATAATATTACATCATATTATAATAAATCAACTTCAAAAAGACGGGACGACGAATACGAACGACGATGAACTAAGCGTAGGCAGAACAAAAGTTATTGACTTTTTTTAAATTTTTATTTATTTCATTTAAAATGAAATTCTATTGAAATTCAAATTTTTTTTTTTTTGGAAAGCAGAAGAATTTCTGCTCCGAAAATATGAAAACAAATCCGTTCGTACTCGAATTTCTCTTAAAATCTAACCAAAAATTTATGATAACCGATGATTTTTTGCCACTGAAGATGTTGATTTTAAACTTTAATTGTGAAAAAAACAATCTAATAGTTGTGGAATATCTAATTAATTGGAAAGTCATTGAAGTTAAGTTCTGAAATATTGTCAATACCAAAGAACTTGTTTGTTCTGTAATATGTAGTATAGCAATTGCATCTGGCATTTGTTATAGCAGCTCCGCAACAAATAACTTTAAACAATAAACACATCCCAAAAGAGCAACCCAACCATGGAATCAACCTCCTCTTTAATCCACCCAAACCACCCAAAATCCACCCACTCGACTCCTCTACTCGTACATCCGGTCTCGAAGCGAGCGCATGCGCAGTTAGCGCAACAGCGAATAGGCGCCTGTGCCTTCTCAGTTTCGTTCCCCCAACGATCGTCAGAACAAAGTCGGATGCAGCTTTAAAACACTCAGCAGCAACTCTTGGGAGAGAGTTTCGTGTGAAGTTTGCCTGTACTTTCGAAAAACGTTTTCAACGATGCCGTTCTGAATGCAAACTCTCACTTTACTCTCTTGAAAATTGTTTCTGATCAATTATAATAATAAAAATAATAACAACGACAAACAATAATAATATTATTATTATTGTTATTAAATATACTAACAGTATTTGTGATAAGAGAGGTAATAATAAGTGATATTGACGAATATTTTCTTAAAAGAAGATTACATTTTCTGGTATTTCCAATTGTTTTCGATCGAAATTGTCGTTTGAGGTGAGAAATTACGAAAATTTCAAAATTATATATAAATGTCTTTATTATTATAATTATAATTATTATAACCATTATGATTATTATGGCTATGATGATGATGGTGATGATGATAATAATGATCAAAGAAACACTTAATCAACTTAATACTTTAATCATTTCCATTCTTCCCAAAGGACGCCATTTCTTATTTTGTTGTTGTTGTTGTTCACCCCTTCAAGATTGCAGTTGGCTTTTGATAACGTTTAATTTATTTAGTTAATTTACGTGTAAGAATATGTAATACAACATAATAAAGTCTTAAATAACATAAAAAATATTGTTATTTAATTAATTAATTAAGAAATAAAATAATTTTTAATAGAAATTCCTAACCTATGAAATCGTCCGTGATTCAGCAATTTCAGCCAATCTCGGCCGATGATTATTGAGATGAATTGGCTCATGTGATGATCAATGGGAACAACGATAACAACAACAAAAACAACACTAACAGTAATAATAATAATAATATTATGAATAATAGCTTAATATAATATAATATAATATAATATAATATAATATAATATAATATAATATAATATAATATAATATAATATAATATAATATAATATAATATAATATAATATAATATAATAATATATAATATAATAATATAATATAATATAATATAAATATATAATATAATATAATAATATAATATAATATAATATAAATATATATAATGTAATATATATCTTATCAAATCTACAAATACTGATCAGTCATTACAGTCTTATTGTAAAAAACATTGTGGCTCCAGAATCAATTTTCTTATCTTCACTTTTAAGTTTTATTTTTAAAAGTAATAAAAATTATTTATAATTATAATTTATTTATACTTATAATTTATTATATAAATTATTTATATTCCTATAAAAAAGCATTTTATTAATGAATCTATTATGAAATGTATGCAACAGCCCAATTGGTCAATGAATTATTATTATTATTATTTTAATGAATTAATTAATAAATTCAGTCATCCAGCATTAAATTCAATACTCATTAAATATAAATTCACATAAATATAATGAGACATAAATGTTAATATTAAATGTAGCAGAAATACATGTTAATGATGCATAATGTTTACGTTAGACGTTGTGGTTTCAAAGATTGTACATCTCAAATATCATTTCCAATCTTTCATTGAGTATGTCACCAGAACCTTGTATACTTTAAACAATCGGTACAAAGTATTGCTCCACACTGTCCATGATTCAACTCCGGTCACTAATATTTGGTCTATAATTCAAGTGCTTTTGCTTTTACAAGTTAATCTTTAAAAATGACTTTGATTCTCACTTAAAATATTCAAATATACGAGTTAATCGATAATATTACAGCATGGGATTATCGAAACATCGATTACTTTGTTCAATTTTTGTAAAATGTGGGTGCGAGTACTGTAAACAAGCTACTGGTAGATACAGTGCGATCTTTGTCACTCCGATGAAAGCTGTTGATGGTTCGGGCTTTAGACAAATAGTTTCTGAAATTGTATCGCAATGTCTGCATAGATTACTGCCACTGTTTATCAATACTTTGCGTGCCCGAACGACAGATCCACCGTCCTAAAAACTATTTAACCAGTCGATTTGCGGATATATAACCACTTTGGATTCAGTACGGCTTTGCAGTTTTTTTTTGTTTTTTTTTTTTTTTTTTTTTTTTTGTTTTTTTTTTTTTTTTTTTAATTTTTTTTTATTTTGTAATTTTTTTTTTTTTTTTTTTTTTTAATATAATTTTTTTTTTTTAATTTTTTTTTTTTTTTTTTTTTTTTTTTTTTTAATTTTTTTTTTTTTTTTTTTTTTTTTTTTTTTTTTTTTTTTTGTTTTTTTTTTTTTTTTTTTTTTTTTTTTTTTTTTTTTTTTTTTTTTTTTTTTTTTTTTTTTTGTTTTTTTTTTTTTTTTTTTTTTTTTTTTTTTTTTTTTTTTTTTTTTTTATATAACCACTTTGGATTCAGTACGGCTTTGCAGTTTCGGCAAATCAGAAGTCTTGCTTGCCTCCGGTCGATTTTCGTTTGAGAATTTCTAAATTGCCGAGCAGATAAATTCGATTTTCGTTTTTTTTTATTTCTGTTCTCTCTTCGAAATTTTCCAATCGAGCGCTCGACAGATAAATTAGGATCGTTAGGCAGCGTTTATCTGACAAAGATTGCTCTTCTCGTTCACAGCTCTAGCTGCTGCGCCGTTTATTGAAACTGCAGGATGAGTTATAAGCCGAGAACCGGCCAAGCTGGCTTCTCCAATGACTCCAACGGCTACAAAGTCGATCACCGCTCGGAAACGGAGCGTCGTTCAGAGACAAAAGAAACGAAGAAGCTCCAAGATGGACACGAGATTCACAAACAAGAGTCGAGGGTCATCAATCTGGAGGAGCTAAAGTCAAGAGAGACTTCGAGAATTGCCACCGCTGAGGACGTTAGAGCCTTATTGGAAGCCGAATTCGAGGGCATTCGCGAGATTCAGACCAGTCGGGAAATAAGCGTCGAGGAATTCAACCTCATCGAGTCCCAATTTCGTAAGAAACTCGGCTCCAAAGTTGAATGTCAGACGGATTTCAAGGAGGAGCACAAGTTAGAAAACGTCCTCGAAAGTCCCCAGTGGAAGACTCAGTTTGGCATGCCGGTCTTCACCAAGAATGAAATCGTCGACGTGAGAGAGGCGACTGTGGTCGAAAGGAATTATCCCGATCCTCAGCTTTCGAAAGTGTCTTCGGGCAACCTTTCATTGCAGAAACAGTCACAATCCGGAGCCGAGTCTGGAGTTAGGACGACAGTCACCACTGACTACCCCGAAGGCTCGCTTCGTCACGAAGCCAAACAGAAAAGACACGTCATTGAAGAGGTTTTTATCGAAGATTCAGATAAATTCTACGAGAAAACATCCGCAAAAAAGTCGAAGAGAGACGATTTGGATTACGTTGGAGATGGCAGAAACACTGTCCAAGTTAGAGGACTCGCTAGCAGCCGTGATGACGATGTAACTCTGAGAGAACACAACAGACAATTGATGGAACTCGATGCTCCCCGCCAGAAAAGAAATGCTCAAAGCGAATTGGTCGTCGAAGACCCGAATCTCTTCAAAGACGAAACGCAGCGCCACAGCATGTTTAACCAGGACTACAAGATCAAACCCATGTACCCAGAAAAGTCCAAAGATCTGACTGCCCAAGACGTAGACATGTACTTCGTCAAGGAGCAATCAAAAGTCGCCAACGACAAGGAAAACACTTCTCAAGCTACCGGTCGTAGTGGTCCTCAGCAAGAAATAGTCGTGGGAGAAGTTGGAACATTCAGAGAAGGAACGTTGGACACCGAGAAAAACAGATCAGTGGAAAAAATCGACCAAGAAGCTGGAAAATCAAAAGGTTTGAAGAAGCGACTGAACCAGAAAGACATCAAACTGCTACCAAAACATCGTCAGAAGCAAGAAGAGATTGTCATCAACGATCCGACAGTTTACGACGAAACTCAGTTTCTGAGTTTGAGGAAGGCTCAGAAGAAGAAGCGACTTTTCGAGAACACCAAAACCCTGCCAGCGAAGTTCGGCAAAAAGTCCAAGACTCAGATAGATAGAGAGGTTGATTTGATTTTGAAAAAGAGCGAAGAAGTGGCCGAGGGAAAACACGTAACTCCGTTGTCTGATGTGCCGGAGCAAGTGGTACTGGATGAACCAGATATTTTCAGAGAAGCAACGACCGTCAAAAAGAAGCAAACCGTCTCTCATAGCTCCCTGGAGAAACAGCAGAAGCAGTTGGAGAAAATGGAAAGGGATATCGAGGCCAGATCGGTGGAATTCGGCAAACAGAAGGGTCCCCAGGAAGAAATTATTATCGACGATCCAGAAGTTTTCCGAGAAACGACTCTGAGGAAGAAAAAGCAAGAAAAGGAGCCGCCCAGCAAGATAATGAAAGACATTATGCAAGACATTGATGTCTTGACTCAAGAGGCCCGTAAAAGCGGCACCGAGGAGAAATACTTGAGAATGGATGATTCAGGAAGATTTATTGAACAGCCAAAGCCTCATCAGAAAGAGCTTGTTTTGGAAGATAGTACTGTTTACAAGGAAAATACTCTCCAGAAATCCAAGCCTACAGAAGTGACAGATGAATCGAAGTTTGTTGATGGAACACCTGAGACGAAACATTCAACTAGTGAACATCAAAAAGAAGTCATTGTGGATCGAGATAAGTCAGTAACAGAAGTTGTTCACAAAAAGCAAGATGTTGAGATCGATGCCGGTGTTTCGACGACTGATACGACAGCAGATAAGGCAGCAAAATCCGAATCTGTTCATCATGCTCAACCAGAGTTAGTCGTAGATGATCGCATTCTTTTCTCCGATCATAACAAGCCGAAGGATATTCACCTGGAACACGGAAAAGCCATCCAAATGGCTGAAATCGATGACTTCGATCTTCCAGAACTGGACAAGCCGGTAGAAAAGCAAGAGACTAAGTCGGAGAAAGTTGACAAAAAGTCAAGCAAGCCAAAGAAATTTCTGTTTAAGAAGAAGAAAAAGTCTCAGGGAGAGTCGGTGGTAGACGAATCCTTTGTTTACGAAGATGCTGCAAAAATTAGAGTTCCTGAAGTCTCCAAGAAGGAGGGAAGCGAAACCAAAGTCTCTGGACCAACATCAGGTAAAACATTCTGGAACTGGAGCTTCGGTCAGCACAAATCGCAACAGGAGGTGATTAAAGACGAAAGTCACTACCACGAAGATAAGCCCGATGGCGAAGGCAAGAGTCAGCCGGAGGTTGTGACTGAACATGGCAAAGAAGTCGAACAGGAAACCTCCAAACAAGTGGCCACAATCCAGCCCCCCTTAAACTTCCAGGACTCAGTTGTTGACGTTGAAATAAAAGAAACACCTGCAGAACTGAAAATCAAAGAGGAATCTTCTCATAAGGAAGTGCTAGAGTTGCAAGAAGCAAAGCCAGATCACATGAAACTGGATGTATCGACAGTCGTCATATCCAAACCTGACGTCGTGAAAGTCGACGAAGGTCAAACGACAGTCGAGGAAAAAACCGAGGAAGTTGCTGAAAATGAAAAAGACGAAACCGAAGCAAAAGAAGCAACCAAAGAGAAACACAAGTTTAAGATCAACCTTCCTAGTTTTCCGAAACCTCATTTTGGATTTAAAAAACACCAGCCAGAAACCGCCACAGACGAAAAATTAACTGTGGTCGAAAGCGTAGAAGCAAAAGTCATAGTGGAAACTCCACAACCCATTGAAGAGCAAACTTCTGGTGAGGTTAGACTTGGCTCTGATGTTGATAGCGGGATTTCCCAAAAAGAAGTTGTCCGAGAACAAGAAACGATAGCTGTGGAAGAAACTCAGAAATCTTTAGATGTGTCTCAGCCGACTGAGACAGGTGAAAAAATAGATCAAGGTGTGGAAGTGAACGATGCCAAGCAGAGCAAACCAGACGCTCATAAATCGAAGTTCCATTTTCCGAGCTTCACAATTCCAAAGCCGCACATTAATTTTGGTTTCAAAAAACCTCAGCCAGAAACTGTGGAGGCGTCTAAAGCCGTTGTAGTTGAAGAGACAAAAGTTGACGAATCAGTTGCAAAGGAATCTGAAAAGAAAGCAGACGATAAGGAAGCAGTCTTAAAGGAAAAGTCAATCGTTCAAGAAGATGTATTTGTTGAGGAGACTCATGATATCACGAAATCAACTGACGTGATAAAGGAACAAAGTCAGTCGGAGGATGATAAAGCGCTGGACCACAAAGACGAAAATCTACCAGAATCGCTTCATGCCGAAGATTCTATAAAAGATGATGGTAAACCTCACGATCACAAGTTTAAAATCAACCTACCACATATTCCAAAGCCACACTTGAACATTCATTTCAAGAAAGACAGAGACTTAGATGACAAAGTTGACGAACTTGATCAGGAAAAAGAAGCAGAAGAAGAGGAAGTAAAGGAAGATGCCAAAGTTGACAAATTGAAGTTCACGGTTCCACATATCAATCTCCACGTTCCTCACATTCACTTCGCTTCTACACACAAGCAAGACGAAGTGGTGGTCGATGATAAAGAGGTAATTTCTGAAAGCAGCAGACTTGTGACAGACGAGGTTGCCGCAAAGGATAAACTTGATACTTCCAAAATAGAAACAGAGGTAAACGTCGATTCTCAACCTTCCGAGACATCAGCAGAAAAATCAGATAGCAAAGTTCTAGAACAAAGTGAAGTGAAAGAACAGAAACCCCAGGAAGAAGTTATTGAAACGGACGCAGTTCAAGTTGAGGAAGGAAAAGCCGAAATCTCGAAAAAAGAGTCTGACAAAATAGGGGGAACATTGGATGAGAAGAGCAAAAAGAAAATGAAATTCAATTTTCCTCATTTCAGTTTGCCTCGGTCTCACGGAAAACAAAGCGAGACAGTTGCCAATGAGACTCAGATTGTAGAAGACACCACAAAACTGAAGCTATCAGAAAAGAAAGTTGATGATGTCAACGGGGAATACTCAGAGGAACCGAGTGTCGAAAAAGACGAGGCTGATAAGGACAAAAAGAGCGACCACAAGTTTAAAATTCGCCTCCCAAAACCTCATTTCAAGTTTGGCTTTAAAAGCAAAGAGAAGCAAAAACCTGGAGAAAGTGAGAAAGAAGTTGTCGATGACAGCGTTCAGCTAAGTTCTGACTCGAAAGCATTAAAAGCCGAAACAAGTGAAAAAGATGATCTTAAAGTTAGGCAAGAAGAGCAGCAGACCGATTTTCCATCTGCCACTTTGACTCAACCGTGCTCGGAAGAATTTACTGAAACGGAAATGGTGCAATATGTTTTGGAAGCTGGGGAGGATGCCCATTCAGGACCAATGACCATCACCGTCGACCCGGAAGAGTACAAAGTACTAATCAGCAAGCCTAAGCCTGAACCAAAGAATGTCGATTCCAAGCCTTCTGAAGAAGTCGATGAGCTAAAAAAACAAGTCGATGTTCAACTGCCTCCATTGGTTGAACCGCAAGTTGCTGTGTGCGTTCCCTATTACGAATACGAGCCAAATGGTAACGAAGGTGAAGCAGAAGTACCTGAAAGTAAGCCACCAAAGACCGATGCTGAAGAGCATGTAAGTGCTTCTGAACAGCCAAAAGCAGAGGAATTAGAGGTTTTAAAACCATCCGATGTAATATTAGAACAAGAAACAACTGTTCAGGAAAAACAAGAAAAGGATGTCCCTCAAAAGAGCAAATCGAAGTTCCAATTTCCATGCATAAAACTGAAAAAGCCTTTCTTGAAAAAATGCGAAGATGGAGAGCCTGGCAGTGAAGACGATCCGGCTTATGGAGAGGTTTCTACAGAAGAGGCGAAGGAGGATGCCAAACGATCAGAGAGCAAGCCCAGCGAAGGAACCGTGGAGAGCAATGAAGATACCAAGTTTCAGACAAGCAGATCTGATAAATCCGACAAGGCATCTAAGAAAAAGCACCAAGTCTTCAAGTCTCTGGGGAAAAAGTCGGCTCAGGGTGAAATAGTAGTCAACGATGCTCATATCTACACGGATAATTCCACTCTTGGGAGAAGATTGTTAAACAAACTTAGGCACAAAGACAAAGCAGTTCCCGAAACTGATGCCTTTATAGTTGAAAATGATCTTCCAGAATCAGCTGAGAACAAACAGAAGGGCGACCATGAAGATGACCAAGAAGCGGTGATCGTCTCGAAGCAAGCGACTCTTGAAGCCGAAACTTCAAAGTCTGAAAAACAGGGACCAGAATCCTCAGTTCATCCGGATCAACAAGATTCGAAAGATCAGCAAGTATCAGTTAAAACTCAGGAAGTCGAATCCAAATCGTTTTTATCAGATGATAGTACACGAGCAGTTGATTCCAGCACTCTAGAAAGTTCAAAGTCCCTCGAGAAGGGCGTAAAGCACAAGAAACAAGACGAGTTGGTTGTCGGTGGAGGCAGCATCATCACCGAGCCGCAAACGTCGCCCATTCACAAGGCCTTCCACAAACTTGGGAAAAGCAACGAACAGATAAATGCCCAACCAAGTCAAGAAGTGCACGATTCTGAAAAAGTAATAAAGAGGAAGGAACATGGAAAACTGACTTCGCTCTTCCACCGATCGTCAGGTGAATACGATCTTGATCATCAGAAGAGGACCAACCAGCCACTGGTTGAACTCATCAGCAGTAGGTCGAAGCCAGCTGAAGAATCTGATGTTTCCGTCTCAGCTCAAGAGGAGAGTTCTTGGTCTATAAACTATCGCAAGAACTTAACGCTCGATGCCAAGAACCACTTGACATTCGAGTCTGAGTACGATCCAGATCAAAGCGTATCGGTTGAAAATGTTCAACTCTTCTGCCCCACTGCTCGCAGAAGTTATCGCAAGCAGGTGCAAATAGATGACTTCGATCTTCTGAGAACGATTGATGAAACTGGAAATTTCAAGACCAGCACACCGAAAAAGGCCGAAGGATCGGCTACAGATGCTTCACTATCCGAGCAGGCCGAAGTCGGTTCGGCCATAACGGCGAGCAAGGCGAGTACCTCGGCTGCAGAGCCGGTAAAGTGGACCAGCTCTCAAGCAAAGAACACCTCATATTTCAGCACGTTGCCAGAGTTCGCGACAGTCGACGACCAGCAGAAATCGCCCCACTTCGTCGTCGTGGCCATAGACTTCGGAACGACTTTCAGCGGCTACGCATTCAGCTTCAAGAACGACGTGGACAGCATTCACATCATGAGGAAGTGGGAGGGCGGAGATCCGGGTGTGGTCAATCAGAAGACTCCGACGACTCTGCTCCTGACGCCCGACAAAGAATTCCACTCGTTCGGTTTCACGGCCAGAGATTTCTACCACGATTTGAGTCCGAAGGAAGCCAAGAAATGGCTCTACTTTGAGAAGTTCAAGATGGCTCTTCACTACAACGCGGTATGTTTGAGTTTTTTGTTTTCATCCCCTGTGAGAGAGAGAGAGAGAGAGAGAGAGAGAGAGAGAGAGACAGAGAGAAAGTCTCTTGGGCTCGTTCTATACGTATAGAATCTTTTTTCTCCTAAGAAGATATTGATTAAAAGTTCATTTATGTCTAAATTTAAAAACGATTAAGATAAACACTCGACTTTATCGGTCGAAAACACTTTTGAAATCGCTTTACATTTTTTAAAATTAAATTTTTGAGTGGAAAAAGCAAGCAGACCGTCTGTAAATAAGTAACGTTTTAATGATAGTCTAATGGGCAAGAAATGGATGGGTTGCATAAGCCTGGACCAGATTAAAGAAAACAAGTTTTACAAGGCACAATGTTTTTTTTTCCCTCCCACAGGGAAAACAAATTCGTCGTCATTCAAGCCCATTCCCTCTTGCAGTCATTAATTAATCATAACCAGACATCCAATTAAGTTGATCGATTGGCAAACGAGTTATCGTAAATTATCATAAATTAGCATATCATAAATATCGCATAAACAACCGACATGGGACTTTGAAAGAGACAAACTTCTGAAATAACAAACTTTTGACTCTTGGTATTCCCAAGGCAGCTACTCGCTCTTTTAGCAGCTGAGCGAATCAACCATCCCCTCTCCTTCTTCTCAGTCACTATCTCACTTTTCATCCTTCGAAAGCCTCGCTATTTTCCACTAGTTCCATGCCACCTCCATCTTTTGTTTACACGTTTGTGGAGTTGAGAGAATCCATGATCGAATTCTGTGAGCTACTGCCTGTAGATAATTGATTTTAGCTAATTGTCCACAACTAGAACAGCATGGAAGAGTGTTTTAGAACTTAGATTTTTGGATTTTTATTTATTAGAATTTAGATTTTTAGCATTTTATTCTTGCAGAAGCATTTTTTTTACTGCCCCACTTACACTTCATTTTGTTTAATAGTAATTTCTTTATTTTTGTTGTTGTAATCCATCAACATAAGTGTAATACGATGCACTCATACACCGTGCTTTGGAAGTCACTTAAAGCCAGATGAATGTCTATCGAGATCTCAAGACAATCTTTGATATTTGGAGAATTATTTGTTAAATGAAATTTAAATTTAATAGAAAGTAATCAAGCAAGTAATTAAATACAAATTATTACGAATCCGAAGAAGTGAAATTTCATAAATTAGATTTTTTTTATAATAAATAAATCAAAATAAATTTCGCAATTTATTAACTGCATAAAGTCACTTAAATTTCAATTAAACTCTATTATTATTAAATAATTAAATATTTAATTATTATTATTATTATAAACTGTGATTTAACATTACGTGACCTGTTACGTAGACCTTAAGAGGTACTAGTCATTGCAATGAAAATGGAATTTAAAAACACGGATTAAGTTAAAAAAAATGACTCGGTGGTTTTACATAACACCCCCTCTAGAGACTAGTCAAGTAGTCTGGAGTCATTTGAGACCATTCATCGGCTCTGCGACCATTTATATAGCGCTATACTGTCTAAAGGTAACTTGTGGTGTGCAAACACTGGGTTTTCAACATTGTTTCCATACACATGAAGGTTTCTCACTTGGCCAAAGATACAAAGTATAACAACAATAATAATAGTTCATTTATAGTGTCAGATTCTCATGGTAACTAGGACGTAATAGTAAATTGTAACGAACCACAAGTAGTATTTAAACAACATCAGAACTCCTACATCAACAACATGGGATCGATGCAAAGTCATTGGCGATGAAGAAGGAGCCAAGTTGGAATGTTCTGTAATTTAAGACGCCCGTTCTGATATGAGAGACGAAAAATGCGCCCATCGTGAGAATAAATGCAAATCCATTTATTTGCATTTTTTAATGTAGAATGATTGACATCCAATACATTCTGAAGTTGTGAGTATTTTACTTAATGAGGGCTGGGGCTGTTTTTTTTTCAAATTGAGGTTGATTGAGAACTGCTCAGAATATTGTAGAATTTTGTTTTATTATTGAATATTGTGAATTGTGATTGGTCCAATACACAAACATGTGATCTTTTACGTACATAATATTGTTATTCTTGCTTTTCCACTATGAAATTAAAGTCCAAACTCGGCACTCAATTCCATTACCCAATGCCGTATATATCTCTAAGTGTAGAGTCTTCAGCCCAGATTGTAATAACCATGGGAGGAAGCGCTATATAAATGATTTACAGGAAAATTTCTTGGTAATAGTAATTTACCTCTTTTTTTTAAGTAATGAATTGTCTTTGTTATTAATGCCATTTATGAATAATTATTTGTCTTTTAGGTAGGGATTGTATATTAAATGAAAAAATTTGTGATTGGTCCAATACGTAAACATGTGATCTTTTACGTATTTTGACTGAAACTGAGACTAGAGAGTGTTTGTTATTATTTATTTTTTGGTATAAAATTTTGAAGAGCTAATAATTTATGAAACAACTTTTTGGGTTCAAATTCTTTTACTTTTTTATTTATTTTTCGGATATTAGTTTTAAAAAAAATATAAGAAATGGAAATAAATAATTCGAAGTAAAAATTGTTAAAATGTTAAAATATCACTTTAAATAAATAAACGCAAGAGAAACTTAAAAAAAAAACCCTAGTAGAAATCTTCCCAAAACATCGGTTGAAAACTTGTCTCTTCAAACCCACCTACCCTTTGACTGACCTAAATGCATACAAATTAAATTAACATTAACGAGAGCCTTTATCATCATCATCAGGATTTGACCTCGGACACTGAAATCCAGGCTGCCAACGGCACCTCAGTCAAGGCTCAAGAAGTATTTGCCTATGCTTTGAGATTCTTCAAGAACCACGCACTGCAAGAGATCAGCGAACAGACGGGCACGGATCTGATCGAAGATGACATCAAGTGGGTCATCACAGTTCCCGCCATTTGGAAGGCGCCTGCCAAGCAGTTTATGCGGGAAGCCGCTTACAAGGTTAACTAATGGTTACCTAATAGTCAGCTGCTAATTTGTTAATGAATATTTAATTAAATTTAATTAACTATTTTTTAACTTTGTTTAGATGAAATTTTTAGTGAAATCGATGTCATTAAGGTGCTTATTTGTCGTAATAAATAATAAATTATTATTAATAATTATAATAATAATAATTAATTAAAAAATTATTGATAATTATAATAATAATAATTAATTTTAATAAATATTATTATTGTGACACTTGCACAATATCTATTGTAAAACTTGATTGTTTTTTAACTTTTGAGAGCTTGTTCAGAAATATATTAAGGAATGTTTTTAATTTTCCAAAATTGAGGTATAGTAAAATTTAATAACACATATTAATAATATAATAAAATAATGATTGTGGAAAATAGCTGATAAATAATTTCGCAAGACAATAGCCTTACATTTCTCCAATGGCTATTTTTAATAGAGAAAATTTTAACTATTTTAAATGAAAAAAACCTTAATTTGTCCTGAAAACTCTAGGAAATGTTTAAAGCTTCAAAATACTATTTCCGAAAGAATTGTGGTTCATTTAGAACCTCTGGCAATAATTAAATTCCGCTGATAACAAATTAATGACAGCCACTTAGACCGGGCTATCAGGCAATTTATCAGACCACATAGTTGGAGAACGTTTATTATAAGCAGAAGCAACAATTGTGATGAATCACGTATCAGCTGATACAATACTTAAATTATAATTTATCGTAACGACGAAAATAGTTACAGCAAATATTGTAAGAGATGTTATAAATACTGCATCACCAGACTCAGTATAAATGTCTATCGTTAAAAGAATAGATAGGCCGCAATCATTGCGTTCGCATAACACAAGCTCTCGATGCCAATTCAGTTGATTTAGCAAAATTAACAGATCATGTAACAAGTGAAGTAATGTTTTTAACACTTACCAACCGTTATAATGTCACGTTTGTAACAAGCTTTAATGATGTAATATAGACGAAACTCATGACGTGTGACGACTTATTTATGTAATTTATGTTTTAATATTAGTTTTAATAAATTTGATAAATTATTGCTTTAATAAATTCTAAAACAATTTTCTGGATTTTATGTTAAATTATGTTAGATTTAATGTTAAAAAAACAAGTAAAGAAATTGTTAAACAGAACAGAACTAAAGATATTTTTGGTTCATTTCAAGACAAAATTTACTGAATTTACATTTAATGAAATTATTCTTAATGACTTCTGCTAATTAGTAATCATAAAATCAGCTATAAATAATAATAATAATAATAATAATAATAATAATAATAATAATAATAATAAAAACAATAATAATAATAATGGTATTGAATAACGATGTTTTTATTACATATCAAAGTTTAATGAATTAATATTTCAGTGAAATATTTGGAGATCATGTTTTATATCAAGTCGTTCAGACTTTTAACTGCGCATTTAAGTCGATGTCAACATATGAAAACAACTTTGAAATTATTGTGTCCTATGACGACAATGATGATGATGATGATTAATGGCTTATAATATATATATTCACATAATAATATTCATATAATAATATATTCACATAATAATATATTTAATTAATAATTATTTTAATATTATTATGTGAGGTTTTTGAAATATAATAATATAAATTTTTAATAATCTAATATCTTTCCCTGAGCATACAACTAATTTAGAAAAACATCTTTTCTCTTATGTTTAGAAAACCTGAAAAAAAATAACAGGTTCATTATTTATTTATTTATTTATTTGTTTATTTTTAGTTTGGATTAAGTTTATTGGTGGAGTCTAAAACTTACTTAGCAAGGCAAGATGATGGAAATCATAAAACGTCAAGTATCTACATTCTTTGTTACCACAATATCGAGTATCTCAATGATAAGCATATCTTAATGTAATAATGTATCTTAATATAATAATGTCGTACTTTGCATGATTGCAATACAAAGGCAATCATTCTTTTGAACGATGCGAAGCAAACTTGTTGGCAGCTTAAGATTTCAATTAAAAAATCTTTCTTCAAGTTTTATTTTTGACGGCAAAACAGAACCACACATGTCTGTACGATGTATCTTTTTGTCGAGTCATATTTCTCCTTTTGTCTCAGACTACAAGGAAAGAATAGTATGAAGAATAATTGGCAGAGATTTAAGAAAAGCATGAATGTTATTTTCAAGACTTGATAAATTCGAATATTATTCGTTGAAGGAGTTTATTTATTTTGTGGTTTTAAACAGAAATGTTTTAAGATAAATATAAGCAAGAAGCTGAAGCTAATTGTTATTTACATTTGGTTGCTATTTTAGTATCTGCTGTAAGTATTTAAATCATAACTTAGAATGTTGTTTTTTTAACTTTATTTGCATTAAATTATAAATCGAAATTACTCTTTATACATAATAAAAGTTAAATAATATAAATAAATAAATAAATAATGTAAGTCTGTTAAGCTGAAAAACAGGAAGCAATATATTTCCTGAAGTGATGGCAACTGAGACCATAAGTCTCTCAACACTTCTTGTGCATTGGAAACTATTTGGAACTATTTGTGTTACCCAAGATAGGCAAAAAATATATTTTTTCCTTTATTTAGAATCATTTCGTCCTAATATAAAAAAGCTTATACTGACATGAACTTATTACCTCAATTTAAGTGAGTAAAGGTTATTAACCAAACTTTTAAATATCGTTATTAATTATTTACTTAAATACTTATGAAAACTTTATTATAAAACTTGAACAGATTGAAAACTACACTGAACCTAAAACGTAATACTTTAGACGAGATTAAAAGAAACACGTAACAAGATCCTGAAACAAAACAACAAAAACTATTCGTATAGAACCAACTCAGAATAACTTTCTTCCTTCGCATTTCTCGCTTTAGGCTGGCATCGCCTCCGAGAACAAACCCGACCAACTCCTCATCGCTTTGGAACCGGAAGCGGCCTCCATCTTCGTCAGGAAGCAGCGACTGAAGCAACTCATCCCCGAGGAAATCGACGAATTGAAGGACAGCAGAACAACGAAGAGCAACCAGGATTTGAGGCCAGCGAGTCCAGTACTCATCGACACCATAGCCTACCAGACTCAACTGGGTAGTTGATGTTTACCGATGATGATTATGAGTGACTGAATGATTGAATGGATGAGATGAACTTTGAGCAAATGAGTCTAATGAGTTGGTATAGAAAATTGCTGTATGCTCTTGAAGCTAGCGAACAGTTTTACTCGTGGAAGATGTTCCATTAGCTTTGAAAGTTTTTAACACTTTTCTAATAGCTGGTATTGTTCATATATCTGTTATTTATTTATTTATTTATCGCAGAAATAATTCTATGTTTACTTTCTATATCCATTTTGTACTAATAAGGACTGACCACAGGTATTTTGAGGGCAAGATAGAAATCGGTCAAAGGTCATATTCGGATATACATAGAATGGACTAATAGCCGATAACAGATACAATTTATAAAATGTTATTGCACTTTTAGTCACAATTTAAATAGGCAGCGTGCTGAACGCCATCATAATTTATTTACTCTTCTGCCCTTGAAAGATAATATGCCTAAAACATGCTGCTTATTCGCTCGGCGTTCATTTATCAAAATGTCCATAAAATTCAAACCTTTCAGTAGACCGATCACAGATCGCTTCTCCCTAAACATTGCAACCTTATACCGTAAGAGACTCATCCGATGTAACTTTAGACAACTTATAAAGCTTTTACAGAAGTTCACACATGTGGAGGATTTGAATTCGAAAAATGCATCGTAATAATAATAATAACAAAAACACAGTTCTATTATATTTTATATTTTTGACCGGTTATAGACGAACTTAATTGGAAGAAAATCTTTAAATTAATTAATACTTAACAATAATATAATCTTTATAATAATAACATTATTATTATTATTATTATTATTATTGTTATTATTATTATTATTATTATTATTATTATTATTATTATTATTATTATTATTATCATTATGATTATTATTATTATTATCAACAGCTCGCAAGATAGCTGATGAGTAAAATTTTCATAATAATAATAATAGGTTATTAAGAACATATTTGTTTTTAGAATTAGCGCTAGATAATATAAATAAAAATTGGGGCACAATTAAATATTATTAATTATTTTCCATCCTAGTAGACTTTTCATAGCATTTCTAAAAGCAAAGCGCTTCCTCTTCAGATGAATCTGCTTCCTGGAGTCAAAGCATGGCCTCAAATGCCCTTTCCATGTCCTTCCAAAGGTGTCCTTCGCCGACCTCCTTTCCGGTCTCCATCGGTCACGACATCGATATTACAGGTGATATTGCGTTAAAGGACAAGATGTTTTGTCTCCCTGATCAACCAGGTGGTATCTGGCGGTGATGATTATGATGATGATGATGATGTTAGTGGTGATGATGACGACGACGGCGATGTCGATGGTGATGATGATGATGATGACGACGACGATGTTGTTGAAGAAATTGATAGTGGTATCGGTGATGATGATGATGTTGATACTGGTGAAAGGCGATGATATGTTTTATCACGTGAGTAAATCGTTGTTTAATTGTTGTCAGCTTTTGTAATCTGTCAAAATGCTGCCTCTGATGCATCTGTTAGTTCTGTAGATTTTCGTACAAAATACTATTCCAAACCTAAGTTACTTAGTAGTAGTTCTACGTGTACTTATGTATAACTGGCATTGTACTTGACCGTAAGTGCTGTACTTTGAATCCAAATACCTCAAAGCACATCTTCTTACTGCCTATATTAATATTAAAAACTTAAAAATATTGTCGAAAGTAGATTGATATGCCTAAGTGCACACAAATTTGTCATAATTGTTTTTTTTATTATATGAATTATTTGTTCCATTGTTTTCCGAAATTATTTTCAATTAAAATACGTTTTAAAATTATTTAAATTAAAACATTAAAATATTTTCATTAATTGGCCGGAAACACGGCTTCATATTTTCTTCTGCTTTTGGTCTAATTATACAATTTGTTAGGAAGTGATTAACTTGGTTTGTTATTTATATCTTAGAGTTAGATTGGACAGTTTAGCATTTAGGGATTAAATTTTATAAAAATCATTTTATAAAAATAAAGATATATATTCATTTTACGTAAATAAAATAAAAATATTTAATATGATTATTATTTGATTTTAATAAACATATTTATCAATTCATTTATTTATCCATTTATAATGGGACTTATTTATGCATCGTCAGAAAAATTATAAAATAAATGAAAATTTAAAGCCAAAATCCACTAATTCAATTAGCCAGACTAAAATAAAGTCTGCTAAAAGCGAGTGAATTATAATCTTTTTGGGTTCATATTTTTGCAAATTAAAAATTTATTTCGTAAAAAATAGAAGAAAAATATTCCAATCAAGGACTTTGAAAAGACAATTGAATGTTAATTGTCCTTGAACTTAACTTAAAAATAAAGAATAAAAAAATAAAGCAGAGGAAAAATTTAAAATTCATTTTATGCTAAATAAATTATATTAAATTGAAAAATATATTTTACTTATTTTAAATTTGTCAAAAATTAGCAAAGTTTAAAAGTCATTAAAATTTATTTTAAAATTAAAATTGAAATTTCATTAAAAAATAATAGAAAATATTATAAAAAAACAAAACCTTTTAAAATACATTATCTCATTAAATTACGTATTTTTCAATAAATTAAATTAATTATAATCATAATTATAAATAACATGTATTAAACGTACATAGTAATAATAAGTAGTAATAATAATAAAGGAATTTGTTTACCAATTTTAATCCAGATAATCGATTCATGGTCGCTGATTGCGGAGGTGGAACCGTGGACATCACAGTCTACGAGATGCTGTCAGCTACTGGGGGCAAACTCAAAGAACTCTACAAGGCCTCTGGCGGGCCCTATGGATCCATAGGTGGGAGGAGTTTATAATTCCAGTTTATGAATATTTATTAGTTAAGCCGGAAGTGATTGACATTCATCAAGCGATGTGCATTGTTCGTGTGCATTGTTCGGTTATAAATTATAACGGACTTTGCTTGAATGATTTAAATTAGTTATCCTAATGGATTTATTAGCTTTAATAGTTTTAATTATTTTTTATTAATAAAAATCTTTTTTAAATTAATTATTCACAAAATGCCTCGGAATGATTTCTTCTTCTTATTTTTCGGATTTCAATTATAAATCCGTCCATAAATCCCGAAATTATTCGAAAATAGACTTTCTAATTGAGAACCCCTACCCTCACGACATTCATCCTCTCTCTCATTCACTCATTCATTCATCAACTCGGAGGTGTTAACAAAGTTAACAAAGTGGTCTGGTAATAAAAGTTGATCTTTGACCCGCGTGCTATTGTCGTGCTCCTGATAATGATCGTATCGGTTTTTCTATCATTTCTCCCACGAGTTCCTATAATGAGTAATAAATTCAGTAAATTCTGAATAATTTCAGAAAAAAATCTAAATTCGATTCAATTTCTTGCGATTTAGTTGCCAAAATGGGCGAAAATCGCAGAGGAAATGAGTGGGTAAATTAAATTATCGCTGCTCAGTTGAACTTTATCCAGCATATTTTCAAGAAAGAATTATTATTCGGATCTGTTTAAACAACTCAACAAAACGATGATAATAATAAAAATATTAATAATAATAATAATAATAATAATAATAATAATAGTAATGTCAATAGTATTAATGATTGTGGTAATTACGTTGATTTTGAGGATATAAAAAAATTAAATATTTATCTATAACATTGTTAATAATAAAAATTATTAATAAAGGTAAAAATATGATTTACAAAAAGATATTTATCACTAAAGTTTAACACCTAAACTATTTCCAATACTAAGTTCATCCATCCATCCATCCATCCATCCATCCATCCATCCATCCATCCATCCATCCATCCATCCATCCATCCATCCATCCATCCATCCATCCATCCATCCATCCATCCATCCATCCATCCATCCATCCATCCATCCATCCATCCATCCATCCATCCATCCATCCATCCATCCATCCATCCATCCATCCATCCATCCATCCATCCATCCATCCATCCATCCATCCATCCATCCATCCATCCATCCATCCATCCATCCATCCATCCATCCATCCATCCATCCATCCATCCATCCATCCATCCATCCATCCATCCATCCATCCATCCATCCATCCATCCATCCATCCATCCATCCATCCATCCATCCATCCATCCATCCATCCATCCATCCATCCATCCATCCATCCATCCATCCATCCATCCATCCATCCATCCATCCGTCTGTCCGTTCGTATGTTCGTCCATCAATCCATCCGTCTATTCTTTCATTCCGTCTTTTTTAGGCGTCGACTTTGAATTCGAAAAGCTGCTGGTATCGATCTTCGGTCAGGACTTCATTGACACGTTCAAGGTCAAAAGACCTGCAGGCTGGGTTGACCTCATGATGGCCTTTGAGTCAAGAAAAAGGGCTGCCAATCCCTTCAAGACGAAACCTCTGAACGTTTCCCTGCCCTTCTCATTCATCGATTACTACAAGAAGTTCAAGGTCGGTTTGGATTTCTTTATTTTATTTTTCGCAGTTCAAAGTTTTATTGGCTCTGGCCGAATACATAATTATTGAATTTAATTTTAAAATTATAAACTTAGCTTTCATTATCTTTCATTGTCAATCCGATGATCATGTTAATAATGTATCATAAAATAGTAAATTAAAAGTTTTGTAAAGGTTTACCTAATTTTCTAATTAATATGTCATTTGACGTTAATGATATAATAATTAATGCAATAATAATAATAATAATAATAATAATAATAATAATAATAATAATAATAATAATAATAATAATAATAATAATAATAATAATAATAATAATAATAATAATGATAACAATATAATATAACTGTAATAATTCTGAAATATTTTCAATATCTTAAATTATCATTAAATTCATTAAAAACGAATCCTAAAACTACTTGTCCGATCGTCAGAACATGACTGTGGAATCTGCCATCAGAAAGTACAACAGTAAGGACATCAAATGGTCCTCCCAGGGGATGATGAGGCTGATGCCCGAATGTATGAACGGACTCTTCCAGCCGACACTCGACAACATCACCGAAGCAGTGGCCAACGTTCTCGGGCAACCTGATGTATCAGGTAATGCTGGTCGTGTTTTTACGATTCATTACGGGTATTACTGATATTTTATGGCAAATAACTTGCTTTGATATTACATGTAATATAATAAATGCAAAATATTGATATATATAATTTTAATTAAGGTAATTACCAGTAAAAGAAGTGCAATCGGCAGTTAATTATCTGATTTAATAATGAACAAATAAGTTATTAATAATAATATTATAATATTATTATAAGTATTATAACATTATTTTATATTATAATTATAATAACTATTATAATATCACATTATCTAACGTTATTAATAACAACAATTAATTAATTAATTTATTTATTAAAAATTCAATAGTGACGATAATATTTAATGTTATAAAAACAACTGATTATTATAATTATATTTGCAGGCGTAAGGCACATCTTCCTCGTAGGTGGCTTTGCAGAATCTCCGATGTTGCAACAAGAAATTCGCAAGAACTTTGCACACCAGGCTCGCATACTCATACCTACTGATGTCAGTCTCACCATTTTGAAAGGTCGTCTCACATTCACTAATTGTTTTTGTTGCTAATTACATTTTATTAGGACTGAAATTACATGTTAACGTTCATAATGTATTGTTATTATCGTTGTTATTTTATAAGGTAACTTTTTTTGTCCTTACAGTTTCAACAAAATAATATATCATTTCTCAAATGAAAGGTTAAATATTATTAGGGTTATTACCTTTATGTACACATAACAGGTAATTATATTGAATAATCTATCTTTAATTATGTTAAAATGTGTTAATTGGCTTTCCATGTTTGTACATTCGTAGGGGCAGTTTTATACGGCATCGACCCATCCATTGTGGTTATTCGTAAGTCACGCTTGACTTACGGTCTAGGCGTCCTTAATCGTTTCGTTGAAGGTAATCTGAACATTTCATGTTAATTTGTGACAAATTAATGATCTGTTTTGTTACTGATTAAATATTAAATGTTCATAAATGCTCGGGTTGATATACAGAAATAGACTTGGCAGGTTGTATTAGATTATTACAAAGCACAAATTTTAAGTGATTGTTAAATTCAGGTTATTGTTACTCCAACCAAATTTTATTTTTAACTGGTCTTTCAATCCAGGTTACCATTCTCAGCCACCTAAATATTATCATTCTCGATAGGCAAGCATCCAGAATCCAAGAAAGCCATGAAAGATGGAGTGCCTTGGTGCGTTGATGTCTTTGATCACCTCGTCTTCGCAGATCAGTCCGTGGCACTGGGGTCCTCGGTCATCAGGAGTTACACACCTGCGGGGCCGGGCCAGAAATTCAGTCTCTTCCATATTTACTGCACAGAGAAAAGGTTTGTCTGTCCTTAATGCATAGCAGACGGTTTTATGGGTGGTTTTGATTTTAATTCGTCTTTTGGATTAATTTAATTACTCTATGAATATGTTTCGAACTGCGTTTTAGGGGTTAGTATCCTTAGTAATACGAAATAATAGTCAGTATTCCTGTGACATATTTATTGAAGGTATGAATGTACAATGTCCTTGGACAATTGATAGACAGCCCCCAATGTGTTCAAAGACCCTCTATAACCGTTTAGATAGTCAAAGAAATTAACTAAATATATATATAATGATTTAATAATGTAATTATGTAAAATATAATGAAATTAATTGAATATATATATATTTATTTATTTAAGCCACGATTATATATATTCTTAGTTAAACATATTTGAAAATTCAGAGACGTGGAATACGTGACTGACAGCGATGTTGTCAAGTGCGGTACCCTGCGTCTCGACTTGGACGATCACCAGTGGGAGTTGGAAACGAGTCCTTCTCGACCATCGAGTCAGACCCTGCAGGAGACCGAGGGTACTCAGGCAGTTGTTGACGGATCGAAAAGGAGAGAGATTCAGGCTAGGTTGACTTTCGGAGACACTGAGATAAAAATCATAGCTCTCGACGTGGCCACTGGAAACTATGTCAGGGCTACCCTAGATTTCCTTAACAAGTGATTCGTTATTTGACATGTGGTTGGCGTTTCAGTTGCTGTTATTGTTGCTGTCGTTGCTGAAATGAATTTAAATTGTCGGAGAGAGAATCATAACGAATTGGAGAAGTCTGATTTTTAAGTTTGAGTGCTAAGGAAATGATAGGGAAGAGACCCTGCTGTGGACGTCTTGTATAATCGATCTGTTACGTGGTAAACTCCGTTCGATCGCCTTCAGAGTTTTACAGTTAGAGTTTGTGCTAGATTTTTCTTTATTTTAATCGGATTTTTCTATTATATTTTTTTTTCGCTGAAAAGTTGAATTTAAATCCATCGTTATCTGTTTTGCGCTTGGCTTCTCAAAAGTGTTATCCAATATGCTCTTTCATGTTATTTCCTTTTGGACGGAAGAAGTGTGTACGCTGGAGCTTGGAAATTTTCTGACGATGCTTTACTGACGAGTTGTTCTTATTATTATTAATAATACTGTTGTTATTATTATTATTATTGTTATTAATGATCACTTGTTAAACTGACGTTCTAATCGATGAATTGGCCTTTAAGCAAAAACCAAGTATTTGAACTTATTTATTTATTTAATTTATTGCAATATTTTAATAAAGAAAAGAGGAAATGGAAGATTCCTTTACGTTTTTGGCGGTTTTCAAGCACATTTAAGGTATATTGAATTTCGATATCGTTGAAAAGTACACTAAAATTATGCATTTATGCTGTGATAATTAATTTGCAAAAAGAACACAGTGATCAAGTAATTAAATATATATATATAAAATTATATTACATTTCTGCAAGTACAGAGAAAACAAAACTCATTATTATCCTCCAAGATTATTCTCCTATCGCGAGACATGTAAAATGTCTTATGATGTTTTTGTCGTTATTAATCAATTGATTAATTAATTAATCGATATTGGTAAATGTTTTGAAACTATTTTATCCTCAAAATAGTTTCATTTTGTAAGCTCCTCGGAAATCTTCATCAGAAATTCGGGTTAGATTGACACAAGACACACTTCAGCCTTGAACATGCCGCGTCATTCCAGTTATAGGTAATCGCTGTAAATGACAGGCAGTTTTCCTTAGCAAAGAATAATACATTGAATTTACTTGGCTGGAGAAGATCCCAATTTTCGAAACCTCCCGACGGCAGATAAACTCCTGAAAAGGGTTTCCATACGAAAGGTCCAGTATTATCTGTGGGGTTAAGAGTTTGTCCGCTTGACCAAATTTTTGCTGTCCAATCAAGATCAATATCAAAGCACCCGCGATATTCCAGTTTTCCTGAAATGACGTATCGTCATTAGCTGTCCTCCTATTGCGAGATATAAAATATAAAATGTTTTTGTCAACAGAAATTAATCAATTATGTAAGTAATTAAGCAAGTGGTAGTTCTTATGACACTCTTCTTTTGACGCCGATTCATCCGCTTAGTCTTTTCTAGACGTGTGAAACTGTACATTTACCATGCAAAAGTTGCGAGTGTGAAAATCACATAAGATGAGTTCAACTGGATACGAATGTTAAGTTTATGCTGGATATGTTGGTATGTTTAATTTATTGAAATTCACAAACTTCTACAAAACTCTACAAGGTTTGATCTAATTTGTTAAAATTTTACTTTTAAATTAAAACAGATTTAAGAAGTAAAACCCATATTTAAGTACTCGTTAAGAAGTCCGCATAATCCTTGAAAGCGTTGTGCCTAGCACTGGAGTTAAGGACTACAGGATACGTTCTTTGGCCCAGAGAATTACATTGCAATCTGGCATTTGTCCAGTCCCAATATCCATATTCCAATTTGTAACAAACGTTTGCACTGGGTATGTAGACAAAAGAAAATGGACAAAGACCTGACAAAATATATTTTGACATCAATTCTACCTTGGATTTTGGCAGGAACATGTTTAATGTATCCATTTGAAAGCATTTAATGAATAAACTCTTTCCTTTGTAATAACTAAAAATCTCACCGACATTTTGGTAAGCTTCGCACGGCTCGACGTAAACAGGCCAGTTCCATACCATGTTATTCGGAAAAGGATCCCACATGGAGAACAAATCACATTTTCCAGTTAGTGGATAATATTGAAATCGCTTGCATTGTTGTCTTTTGCGTAAGAAACAATTTACCGCACAGGAGATTTTTGAATTAGTTACAATCCTCTGAAACGGTTCACCGTTCAGACACTGCAGCATCTCATCGTTGATGATCTGAGAGAAACTCTGAATATTCATCAGGTTTGAAGTTCTAAATCTTGAAATCACAGCCAAGCCAACAAAAAACAGAAAAATGTTGGTCATGTCTTGAATTCAATACTTTGAAAATTTTCTGAAGAAAGTCACAAGAGAGTGTTTAGTATACTTTTATCCCATTGATATTTTTGCATTTTATAATAAATCTTTCAATTTCAATCGATTTATTTCCATTGACGACATAAAATTGTGATAACGTTGGTAAACTGAAATTCTCATTTTTACCCTCTCATTAAGTCCTTTGTAATTTCGCTCCTTTGAAGGTCCGATTTTTCCAATATTTTCAAAAGTCTGTTATTTTCGTCGACCGTTTCAAGCAAGAAATTATTAAAATTATTTATTTCTAATGTCTAAAAAGGTAACCACAACCTTTATATATATGAATATAAAATTAATACATATGTATCAACATATATATCAGTAGGATATTGATGCAACGATGATCCTTTCTTTATTGAAAAGCCATCTAACAAAAAACGTAAATATTGGATTAATATTTTATAATTGCTTAATTATTACTCTTCAAAGAAAGTATATTTTAGAATTCTGGAACAATTTCACAAATACAAGGTGTTACATTTTTTTAGGCCATCAAAAAATAAACTTATCCCAACACCAGTATGAAATAAAGAAAAATATAACATTATATTATTTAACATTTAATAAATAAAACAATTCATTTCAGTCTATTATTACCTGATGGTCGGGCAGCTTATGAAAATTGATTGTGGAAATATTTCGTTTTTTATTCTACTGATTTAACTTTTAAATTGATTAATTCAGTTTGGAAGCAACGTATTAAATCCAAAATTCCATTTTATTGAGCTATCAATAAACATCAATAAATTATAATTGGATTTAACTTTGATATATGATATTCTTCAGTTCCCTTTTGAGAAAAATCACAGTGTCGCCATCCATAAAGTTGTTCTTAAAAGCAGTCTTAACAACCTAGTTAAGTGATATAATATAATATTTAATAATAAAATATTCAAGCTTAATTATGGTTCTATACTTTCAACTTACATCAGCTGTTGACTCAGAATAAGTTTGGAGAACACTGCGCATTAACATTCTGGTTAACCCTTTGTTCAAGTCTTTGATAATTATTTCCCACAACGTTTTTACCATGTAAGGGCTACAAATCTGTAGAACGACATAATACCATATAATGTTGTCTATTAACCTAATTATTACTAGTTGCTATTTGTGTAACTATTCGATTAAATTTAACAAAAACTTACACTTCGAATCGAACGGGCAGTACCGACCATATTTCTTACATTCTACAAAACAAATCACTTTGTTAATAAATGTTCCCCCACGAATAAACAGAGTCTTACTTCTTGTAATGGCACGTGATGGTTAATAAGAGTACAGTAATAGTACAATAATTTCCTGTAAAGAGTTATATTTATAAAAAAAAACAAATTCAAATTGTTTGTGACATACTGAAACGATTGTAAATTACCTTCTGAATTCAGGGGTTGAATTATCAGAAAGGATATGATCAACAACAACAGATCTGGAAATAAATTTCAAAATAAATATTATTGCATAAAAATTACAAAAATTACACAAATATATATCCAACTCACTGAATGGGGAAACGTTCTTCAGATAATGTGTATGCAGTGAAAATAACCTAGAACATTTTTCAAAATAAGAAAATTTTTGGTAGGCATAAACATTTTGAAAGATTAGGTTCATGCTCACAAAAGGTATATGAATATAGGAAATAAATAAATAATTTAATTTCAAATGTTATTCGCACAATTATAAATAAAAATTAGATTTTCCAAATTCTCACATTTTCAAACAATTTCAGAAATTCTGTTCGGTATTTAGGATTATTTACAGTTTCCTGCAATAATAAACTTTGGCCAGTAAAGGCTATTGTACTGTCCATGTAGGCACTGTATGTTGAGAGAAAGTCTCTTCCTTCAAAGTAACTGAAGACCTGCATTTTAAGAAGTTTTTATAATTACATAATATCATTTATGTAACGTCAAGAAATTTTAAGAAATATAGTTTTAACCTTATCGGCCATCAATTTTAATTCGGAGTATTTTGGATTCTTATTAATGTCTTCGTTGTAAAATTGAAATCCTAAATTCTTCCATCTTTTACATTTGAGAACTTTTCGAACCATTTCATAACTTCACCAAAACATAATTTAGAAATTACATCTATAATTAATGATTCTTCAAAAATCAATTAATGGCAAAGAAAGCCTTACTTCGCATCAGCAAAATAGGATACGTCAATATTTCTTAAATTCCTATGCTTGGTTATGGATTGCAAAAAGTCCGGAGAAGGTTCATTAAATAAAAAATCACGAAAGTTGCCCCTCAAATCCAGTGTTCTGAAAGAATATTAATTTGGAAACTAAACTCATTAAATTAAACATATTTGCATATACGTCATTACCTTAGTTGAGGCATCGAATTCAGAATCGTTTGTAGTTTCTCAACCTCTATACGAGTATGAGGAATAGCCAAAACTTGGAGTTTCTTTAATCTTACTATGGAGTTTATTGTGAAGCCGTCCGGGCGTATGTGATTCAGAGCCAATTCTTCTAAAGTATCAGAAAAGCGAGTGAAATCTAAACGTAGCTTACGACTATCGTTGGAATCATTATTGGCTGTTAGATGTAACTTTTTCAGTTTTGGGAAGGGAGCATTTAAAAAATTAATTGTTTTTCTCCTGAAAGTTATCAAATTAGTTAGTGGTTAAAAAACACATAGTGCAATTCTAATTCTTACTTCACATAAACGAGATCCAAGAATTCGATTGTGGATCCCAATCTGGAAATACTTTTCATAGACTGTTTAGTGATATTCATCAAGTAAATGGAAAGACTTTTGACCGGATATGTTGACATTACCACTTGGTGTAAAGTGCTTTCGTGCAGGCAATTTATGTACGCCATCCTAGGATATAATAGCAAGTCAATGTTCTTCCATTGAAGGATATCTCTCACCGGTAACAAGTTGCAAAGAAATTGCTTATGGATGATCCAATTTATTTCTTTGCTTTTCCTGATTATTCGCTCAAATAGAAAAGGAGGGAGTTGCTTTCTACTCGTTGGTTTAACAACAAATTCTTCAAAAACGTCCGCGTAGTTGATGACAACAAACTCCAATAAGTTGTCCTGCATGCTTTTTAGATTATCAGTCGCCATTCTCCTAAATAAATGAAATACAGCTGTGTACCCGGGCGTTAATTAAGTTGTATTATTACTGCTATATTTAGACTTTGCTGTTCCAAAGACAATAAATTCAATTTGGGAAATTGTAATATCCTCAATATTATAATATTGTTTTCTTATTTAAAATCATAAAAACATATCTGATTGTATTTCCGTGAACCTTTCTTGCAAAAGTGACTTCAGGAAAACGCCAAAGAATGAAGTATTCTTTTACGTTTCGTGTAATCATTTACACTTATTTGGCCAAGTTTTAACGTGCTCGATTTTATAACAAAGGGGTGGTAGGGCATCAACAAACAAACCATCAGACACAAGAGAGCAAATAAGCGGGTAATTACTAAAACGAAAGGAAATTAAAGAATAAAATTAAACTTAAAGTGAATATATAGAAGGGAAATTGATTTAAAAAAATAAACACTATAAGAGCAAAAGAAATAGAATCAGCATGAATAAATGAGTTTTTAGTTTGTATCGGAATGTCTCCGACAACTGCGACAGACTAATGTTCGGAGGAAGCGCATTCCATGTCTTAGGATCGCTAACGCAGAATGCCCGGTCACATTGCTTCACGGTCCGAAACATTGGAACGACCATGGTCCTACTGTCAGATGAGCGTAGTGACTCCCTACCAAGAACAGCCGTGGTATTTGTGATTATCGCAGCCAGATTTTGTGAGACACAGCCTACGGCAGACTTATAGACCAAGAGATCAATATTGTAATAACACGGGGTCCTCAAACTAATTATGGAAGGTCAGGTTTATTGAAAGTGTTCAGATGGCTTGGAAGATGTACAATGCTCAAATGTCTAAGTCTTGAAATCTGCTGTTCCTCTAACTCTCGCTCTGCTTTTCGAGATAACTCTATTTGTCAAGATTTATAACCAAAGACTTTAATCAATCATCAAATTAAATTGCCAATAAATTAATTATTTACTAAATTAATTAATTACTAAATTAAATAGTCGGCAAATAATTTTGATTATTCTTCAATTATCTGGATTCAGGGATCCAACAATACTGGAACTCATTACCACCTGATTTTATTAATGCTACAACCGTTTCTAGATTCAATGCACTTATAAGAGACTTTGATCTTAGCAAATATCTTACATATAACTAACTCTCATTGTAGTCATTATCGCCACCTTGACTCATACTGTCATTGCAATTTGTCCTTGCTCGAATTGGAAATCGAAAACTGTGTTAGTGGTCCTATTGGGCCCTTCAGTTTGAATAAATAAATAAATATATACGTGATCATCAGCCAGTGAAGCATTGGAGTGTTGTGGTCCGATGACCTCACTCCGATAATGAGTCGAGCGGCTGTGTTCATGACAGCTTGGTAATTGTTGATGACCTGATGGTTGGCATTGACCAGCAGGGAATTACAATAGTCAAGACGTGCAAGTATGAATAGCACGATGAGAGATCAAAAGGCTTCAGGCGGCAGGAATGGCTTTGCTTCTTTGAAGATGCGAAGTAAGGGCATACCAAGTGTCGGCAACCAGAGTGACATGTGGTTTCATGGTCAAGCGAGAGTCTAGGTAGACTCCAAAATTTATGAGTGTCTGTGAAGTAGTAATGGATGAACCCGCAAGTCGGAGCGGGAGGTCACCGATCCTACTAAATGGAGCAGGAATGCCATACCAGATTGCTTCTCTCTTGTATCGGAGGTCTCCGACAACTGCGACAGACAGCTTGTCAGAGTGAAGTTATAGACGGTTGGATGCCGTCCATGAAGCAACCTCATCGAGGCAATCCGACATACGACTACCGAGGGTTGGGGCATCTTCAAGGCTGTAGTGACCTAAAATCTATTTGTCATCTGCATATTGATGACTGGAGAACCCATGTTTGGTACGAAGACTGAACTCTGTCGAACGCCAGAATGCACAAGTTGCTGGGTGCAGCCTAAATATGGGGATAACATTGTCTCGTATCGCTCCGACAGGTAGGTTTAGAGCCAACGAAGTGCATTTTGACGATCATCTAACCTGGATATGAGGATACCATGATCAACGGTGGCAAAAGCTGCAGACATGCCTATCAGTAGGAGAAGGGAAACATGTCCGGCTTCGAGGGCCATAATATGTCAGATACAGCTTTCAGGACGGCAGTCTCGGTGGAGTGGTACGGTAGTGGAAAGAAGTGCATTATTGTTGAGGTATAAAAGGAGTCGTCTGAGCACAAAGCTCTGTAAAAGCTTTGAAATTATGACAATATTCGCTAATGGTTGAATTGATGATGGCGCGTATGGGTATAGAGTAGGTTTCCTTAGTATGGGCCGAACATGTGTTGTCTTGAAGCACTGTAAAACTCGCAAAAGTAAAGATTTATTGAATAAATGCGTAATGAATGGTAGAAGAACGTGCGAGAATTTCATGAACAACCAAGTGGGTGTTGGGTCAAGTCCCGATTGCTTGATGGGGAGGGAATTGATAAGCTCTTGAATATCACCAATGGACCTTAGTTCGAATTGCAGTAACTCTGAATTTGTGAAGCGAAGAAGGAAATGAGGCGGCGGATCATGACTCGTTGATGAGCAGATGTCAGCCAGCTTCAACTCAATGTACTCGCGGCATGAGGGGCCGGAGCAGTTTGTTACACTACCAAGACCGGTAGCTTCGCCAATCTTCTGGCAGGATGGTGGACCGCTGCTATGCACTTGATATAATTATTGCGTCGGTTTTGGTGCAGAAGAGCAACATACGAACGAGTACAGGCTCGGATGATATAGGTTGCACCATCACTTCCTGCCGGAGTTGGTAATGTGACGTCTCTCCCACATGTCCCACATGAATCCAGCATCAAATCATGGATGTCTATTTCTAGAGGCTTGTCGCTTGAGGTAGGAACCTGTCCACCGCTTCGGTGAGATTGACATCATAGAGAATGGCCATATAATCTAAGTCCATGGAAGCCCACGCCTCTGGGTCAGTCAGAAAAGAGGTGCTAAGGAATTAACTTGAGGCACTTCAGACATCCTAGTCTATGAGCGTCACTCCGAACCATTGTTTAACAGGGAAGCAGGGGATTGCCTAGATTCTGAAGTGGAACAGAATCTTTCCTGCACTCCTGTCTAGGTGCTTCCTCAAGAGTTCATATTGGCTAGGGTTATACGATCGTAGGTTTTCGTCTAGCACGATTCTTAAAGAAAACACCTGAGCAGTGGTCTGAAGTAGTCCAAAGTTCAGCAAGCAGTGTCCCGAGATAAACCTTAAACACGACGAAAGTCTAATAAACAAAAGACTATTTAAATCAAAAACGACTTATTTCGATAGAAAAATTTAGAAGTGAGAGCAGAATGATAAAACACACGATTAAGAGTGTGACACTCCTGTTGCGTAACAACAAAAAATCGTTGGTGGTTGTTGCAATGTAAACCTTTAAATTATTATTGTATCTGTTATGTTTATAAAAATTTATTTATAGTAGGATATTATTGCAACAACGATACTTTTTTATATTTAAAAGGTTTGTCAATATATTAAATCCATAATTCCATTTTATTGTGTTACCAATAAACATCAATCAATTATAGTCGGATTTAACTTTGTGATATGATTTTTTTCAGCTCGTTTTTGAGAAAAGTCACAGTGTCGCCATCCATTAAGTTGTTCTTAAATGCAGTCCTGACAACCTAGTTAAGTGATATAATATAACATTTAATAATAAAATATTCAAATGTAATTTTGGTTCTATACTTTCAACTTACATCAGCTGTGGATTCAGCAAAAAGTTTGGAGAACAATGCGCATTAACATTCTGGTTAACCCTTTGTTCAAGTCTTTGTTTACTATTTCTAACAACGTTTTTACCATGTAAGGGCTACAAATCTGTGGACGTAATACCACATAATGTTGTTTAACGATCTAATTATTATAGTTGCTATTTGTTTTACTATTTGATGAAAATTAATAAAAACTTACACTTCGACTTGAATATAGATTTGTTACATTCTATAAAACAAATCATTTTGTTAGTAAATGTTCTCCCACGAATAAACAGAGTCTTACTTCTTGTAATGGCACATGATGGTTAATAACAGTACAGTATAAGTACAATAACTTCCTGTGAAGAGATATAAACGTCATGTTTATTATAATATACAATAACAATTGTTCGTGACTTACTGAAACAATTGTTAATTACCTTCTGAATTCGGGGGTTGATTTATCGGAAAGGATATGATTTTTAACAATAGAACTGAAAATAAAATTCACAATAAATATTATTGCATAAAAATTACCCAAATTACATTATATATCCAACTCACCTATCCAAAGATAATTTATATCTAGTGAATAGAACCTAGAACATTTTTCAAAATAATAAAATTTTTGGTTGGCATAAACATTTTGAAAGATTAGGTTCATGCTCACAAAAGGAATTTGAATATAGGAAATAAATAAATAATTTAATTTCAAATGTTATTTGCACAATTATAAATCAAAATTTCTAAATTCTCACATTTTCAAACAATTTCAAAAAATCTGATTGGCATTTAGGATTATTTTCATTTTCTTGCAATAGTCTTTTACCATTGTTCAAAGTACTGTGAATGTAGGCACTGCATGTTGAGAGAAACTCTTCTCCTCCATAGTCACGGATAACCTGCATTTTAAGAAGTCTTTACAATTACATAATATCAGTTAGGTAACGTCACGAAATTATAAGAAATACGCTAATATCTCTTAAATTCTGATGCCTGGCTATGGATCGAAGAATGTCCAGAGAAGGACGACTTCCTTTACTAAATGAAAAAAGACAGCCATCCCCCAAATCCAATGTTCTGAAAGAATATTAATGTGGAAATTAAACTCATATCTAATCTTATTTTGCACATATGTTGGCTGCCATCGCTGGTATTTAGAAGAAAAAGGGCCGATTTGATCTTACTATTTAATATCATCAAAGGATCTGCACAGAATGCATGGGGCCCTATACTCATGCCATGTCCAGATGAGAGGACAAGAGGTCACGACTGGAAGCTGGCAACAGGAGTGGCACATAAAGACTTGAGAAAATTTTACTTTAGCAACAGAGTCGTAGAGAGTTGGAATAAGCTTCCTCAGGAAGTTATTGAAGCAAAGAATATTGAAATATTTAAAATTTTACTAGATGACCACTTCGGAGATTGTAAATATTTAATTCGTTAGAGAGCGATGTACATAGTTTGTTAGTTTTTGTTGAAAGTTTTATGTTTTTGTTCAGGCGAGGGGTTCGCCCGTGCCTTATATAATAATAATAATATGTGATTACCTCAATTGAGGCAACGAATTAATAATGTATTTTATTTCTTTGTCCTTTATGTTTGTTTTAGGAATAGCCAAAACTTTGAGGTTCTTTAAGCTTGTCATTGAGTTTTTTGTGAAGTCGTCCAAACGTTCATTATACAGTGACAATTCCTCCAAAGTTTCGGAAAAGGGAGCGAAATCTAAACGCAGCTTAGGAATACTCCTAATCCGAATAAATGAGAGATGTAACTTTTTCAGTTTCGGATAGGGAGCATTCAAAATATTAATTGCTTTTCTCCTAAAAGTTATCAAATAGTTAGTTGTTAAAAAATCCATAATGTCATTACAAATCTTACTCCATATAAACGAGATCCAAGAATTCGATTGTGGATCCCAATCTGGAAATACTTTTCATAGACTGTTTAGTGATATGCTCCAACGAAATGGAAAGACTTTTGACCGGATATGTTGACATTACCACTTGTTGTAAAGTGCTTTCGTGCAAGCAATTTATGTCCGCCATCCTAGGATATAATAGCAAGTCAATGTTCTTCCATTGAAGGAGATCTCTCATCGGTAACAAGTTGCAAAGAAATTGCTTATGGATGATCCAATTTATTTCTTTGCTCTTCATGATTATTCGCTCAAATAGAAAAGGAGGGAGTTGCTTTCTACTCGATGGTTTATCAAGAAATTTTTTAAGAACGTCCGCGTAGTTGATGACAACAAACTCCAATAAGTAGTCCCTCATGCTTTTAAGATTAACAGTCACCATTCTCCTAAATAAATGAAATATAGATATGTACCTGGGCGTTAATTAAGTTGTATTATTACTGCTATATTCTAGACTTTGTTGTTCCAAAGACAATAAATTCAATTTGGGAAATTGTAATATCCTCAATAGTATAATATTATTTTCTTATTTAAAATCATAAAAACATATCTGATTGTATTTCCGTGAACCTTTCTTGCAAAAGTGACTTCAGGAAAACGCCAAAGAATGAAGTATTCTTTTGCGTTTCGTGTAATCATTTACACTTATTTGGTCAATTTTTAACGTGCTCGATTTTATAACAAAGGGATGGTAGGGCATCAATAAACAAACCATCAGACACAAGAGAGCAAATAAGCGGATAATTACTAAAACGAAAGGAAATTAAAGAATAAAATTAAACTTAAAATGAATATATAGAAGGGAAATTGATTTAAAAAAATAATCACTATAAGAGCAAAAGAAATAGAATCAGCATGAATAAATGAGTTTTTAGTTTGTATCGGAGGTCTCCGACAACTGCGACAGACTAATGTTCGGAGGAAGCGCATTCCATGCCTTAGGATCGCTAACGCAGAATGCCCGGTCACACTGCTTCACGGTCCGAAACGTTGGAACGACCATGGTCCTACTGTCAGATGAGCGTAGTGACTCCCTACCAAGAACAGCCGTGGTATTTGTGATTATCGCAGACAGATTTTGAGAGATATAGCATATGGCAGCTTTATCGACCAAGAGATCAATATATACCTGATCTTCAGCCAGTGAAGCATTGGAGTGTTGTGGTCCGATGACTTCACTCCGATTATGAGTCGAGCGGTTGTGTTCATGACAGCTTGGTAATTGTTGATGACCTGATGGTTGGCATTGACCAGCAGGGAATTACAATAGTCAAGATGTGCAATTGCACGGTGAGAGATCGAAAGGCTTAAGGCGGCAGGAATGGCTTTGCTTCTTTGAAGATGCGAAGTTTGGCATAGCAAGTGACGGCAACCCGAGTGACATGTGGTTTCATGGTCAAGCAAGAGTCTAGGTAGACTCCAAAATTTCTGAATGTCTGCGAAGGAGTAATGGATGAACCCGCAAGTCGGAACCTAGGTCACCTATACTGTTAAGTGTAGCAAGGGTGCCAAACCAGATTACTTCTCTCTTGTCAGCGTTAAGTCTAGGTAGACTCCAAAATTTCTGAATGTCTATGAAGTAGTAATGGATGAACCCGCAAGTCGGAGCCTAGGTCACCGATACTGTTAAGTGGAGCAAGGGTGCCAAACCAGATTACTTCTCTCTTGTCAGCGTTAAGTTATAGACGATATGATGCTGTTCAGAAACCAACCTCATCGAGACAATCGGAAATACGACTAACGAGGGTTGGGGCATCCTGAAGGCTGCCGTGACATTAAATCTATTTGTCATCTGCATATTGATGACTGGGAAACCCATGTTTGGTCCGAAGACTGAACCCTGTTGAACGCCCGATTGCACAAGTTGCTGGGTACAGACTAAATATGGGGACAACATTGTCTCGTATCGCTCCGACAGGTAGGTTTAGAGCCAACGAAGTGCATTTTGACGATCATCTAACCTGGATATGAGGACACCATGATCAACGGTGGCAAAGGCTGCAGACATGCCTATTAGTAGGAGAAGGGAAACATGTCCGGCTAAGGAGGGCCATAATATGTCAGATACAACTTTCAGGACGGCAGTCTCGGTGGAGTGGTACGGTAATGGAAAGAAGTGCATTATTTTTGAGGTATAAAAGGAGTCGTCTGAGCACAAAGCTCTGTAAAAGCTTCGAAATTATGACAATATTCGCTAATGGTTGAATTGATGATGGCGCTTATGGGTATAGAGTAGGTTTCTTGAGTATGGGCCGAACATGTGCTGTCTTGAAGCATTGTAAAACTCGCAGGAGTAAAGATTTATTGAATAAATGAGTAATGAATGGGAGAAGAACGTGCGAGAATTTCATGAACAACCAAGTGGGTGTTGGGTCAAGTCCCGATTGCTTGATGGGGAGGGAATTGATAAGCTCTTGAATATCACCAATGGACCTTAGTTCGAATTGCAGTAACTCTGAATTTGTGACGCGAAGAAGGATATGAGGCGGCGGATCATGACTCGTTGATGAGCAGATGTCAGCCAGCTTCTTCTCAATGTAGTCGCGGCCTGAGTAGCCGGAGCAGTTTGTTACAAGACCGTAGTTTCACCAATATTCTGGCAGGGTGGTGCACCTCTCCTATGCGCTTGATATTGTAATAACCCGGGGTCCTCAAACTAATTATAGAAGGTCAGGTTTATTGAAAGTTTTCAGATGCCTTGGAAGATGTAAAATGCTTAATTGATTAAGTCTTGAAATCTGCTGTTTCTCTAACTCTCGCTCTACTTTCCGAGATAAATCCATTTGTCAAGGTACATAACCAAAGAGTCTGAATAGCACCAATTAATTAATTCTCAAATTATATTGCCACTAAATTTAATTAATTATTAAATTAATTAATCGGCAATATAATTTTAATTATTATTCAATTTATTGGATCTAGGGATCCAACAATATAATTGTTGCGACGGTTTTGGTGCAGAAGAGCAACATACGAACGAGTACAGGCTCGGATGATATAGGTTGCACCATCACTTCCTGCCGGAGTTGGTAATGTGACGTCTCTCCCACATGTCCCACATGAACCCAGCATCAAATCATGGATGTCTATTTCTAGAGACTTGTCGCTTGAGGTAGGAACCTGTCCACCGCTTCGGTGAGAGTGACATCATAGAGAATGGCCATATAATCTAAGTTCATGGAAGCCCACGCCTCTGAGTCAGTCAGAAAAGAGGTGCTAAGGAATTAACTTGAGGCACTTCAGACATCCTAGTCTATGAGCGTCACTCCGAACCATTGTTTAACAGGGAATCAGGGGATTGCCTAGATTCTGAAGTGGTACAGAATCTTTCCTGCACTCCTGTCTAGGTGCTTCCTCAAGAGTTCATATTGGCTAGGGTTATACGATCGTAGGTTTTCGTCTAGCACGGTTCTTAAAGAAAACACCTGAGCAGTGATCTGAAGTAGTCCAAAGTTCAGCAAGCAGTGTCCCGAGATAAACCTTAAACACGACGAAAGTCTAATAAACAAAAGACTATTTAAATCAAAAACGACTTATTTCGATAGAAAAATTTAGAAGTGCGAGCATAATGATAAAACACACGATTAAGAGTGTGACACTCCTGTTGCGTAAAAACAAAAAATCGTTGGTGGTTGTTGCAATGTAAACCTTTAAATTATTATTGTATCTGTTATGTTTATAAAAATTTATTTATAGTAGGATATTATTGCAACAACGATACTTTTTTATATTTAAAAGGTTTGTCAATATATTAAATCCATAATTCCATTTTATTGTGTTACCGATAAACATCTATCAATTATAATCGGATTTAACTTTGTGATATGAATTCTTTCAGCTCGTTTTTGAGAAAAATCACAGTGTCACCATCTATGGAGTTGTTCTTAAAAGCAGTCCTGACAACCTAGTTAAGTGATATAATATAACATTTAATAATAAAATATTCAAATGTAATTATGGTTCTATACTTTCAACTTACATCAGCTGTGTATCTACAAAATGTTAGGAGAACCCTCCGCATTATCATTCTGGTTAACCCTTTGTTCAAGTCTTTGTTTACTATTTCCAACAAAATTTTTGCCATGTAAGGAGAAATCTGTGGACGTAATACCAATAATATCGTTTATTAACGATCTGATTATTACAGTTGCTATTTGTTTTACTATTTGATGAAATACAAAATATAACAAAAACTTACCAATGAAATTGAATCTCGATTTCTTACATACTACAAAACAAATCATTTTTTAGATTGTTAATCATTTTAAATTAATTGTTGATAAATGTTCAACCAGGAATAAACAGAGTCTTACTTCTTGTAATGGCACGTGATGGTTAATAACAGTACAGTAAAAGTACAATAACTTCCTGTGAAGAGATATAAACGTCATGTTTATTATAATATACAATAGCAATTGTTCGTGACTTACTGAAACAATTGTTAATTACCTTCTGAATTCAGGGGTTGATTTATCGGAAAGGATATGATTTTCAACAATAGAACTGAAATTAAAATTCATAATAAATATTATTGCATAAAAATTACACAAATTACATATATATCCAACTCACTGAACGTAGTAATGATGATTTGATAATGTGTATGGATTGAAAAGAATCTAGAAAATTTTTTAAAATAAGAAAATTTTTGGTTGGCATAAACATTTTGAAAGATTAGGTTCATGCTCACAAAAGGAATTTGAATATAGGAAATAAATAAATAATTTAATTTCAAATGTTATTTGCACAATTATAAATCAAAATTAGAATTTCTAAATTCTCACATTTTCAAACAATTTCAGAAATTCTGATTGGTATTTAGGATTATTTTCATTTTCTTGCAATAGTCCTTTGCCATTGTTCAAAGTACTGTGAATGTAGGCACTGCATGTTGAGAGAAAATCTTTTCCTCCACAGTCACAGATAACCTGCATTTTAAGAAGTCTTTACAATTACATAATATCAGTTAGGTAACGTCACGAAATTATAAGAAATACTCTATCTCTTAAATTCTGATGCCTGGCTATGGATCGAAGAATGTCCAGAGAAGGACGACTTCCTTTACTAAATGAAAAAAGACAGCCATCCCCCAAATCCAATGTTCTGAAAGAATATTAATGTGGAAATTAAACTCATATCTAATCTTATTTTGCACATATGTGATTACCTCAATTGAGGCAACGAACTAATAATGTATTTTAGTTCTTTGTCATTTATGTTTGTTTTAGGAATAGCCAAAACTTTGAGGTTCTTTAAGCTTGTCATTGAATTTTTTGTGAAGTCGTCCAAACGTTCATTGTATAGTGACAATTCCTCCAAAGTTTCGGAAAAGGGAGCGAAATCTAAGCGCATATTAGGTTCTCTACTATGATACGAAATAAATGCGAGATGTAACTTTTTCAATTTTGGATAGGGAGCATTCAAAATATCAATTGCTTCTCTCCTAAAAGTTATCAAATAGTTAGTTGTTAAAAAATCCATAATGTCATTACAAATCTTACTCCATATAAACGAGATCCAAGAATTCGATTGTGGTTCCCAATCTGGAAATACTTTTCATAGACTGTTTAGTGATATGCTCCAACGAAATGGAAAGACTTTTGACCGGATATGTTGACATTACCACTTGGTGTAAAGTGCTTTCGTGCAAGCAATTTATGTCCGCCATCCTAGGATATAATAGCAAGTCAATGTTCTTCCATTGAAGGATATCTCTCACCGGTAACAAGTTGCAAAGAAATTGCTTATGGATGATCCAATTTATTTCTTTGCTTTTCCTGATTATTCGCTCAAATAGAAAAGGAGGGAGTTGCTTTCTACTCGATGGTTTATCAAGAAATTTTTTAAGAACGTCCGCGTAGTTGATGACAACAAACTCCAATAAGTAGTCCCTCATGCTTTTTAGATTATCAGTCGCCATTCTCCTATATAAATGAAATACAGCTGTGTACCCGTGCGTTATTTAAGTTGTATTATTACTGCTATATTTAGACTTTGCTGTTCCAAAGACAATAAATTCAATTTGGGAAATTGTAATATCCTCAATATTATAAAATTATTTTTTTATTTAAAATCATAAAAACATATCTGATTGTATTTCCGTGAACCTTTCTTGCAAAAGTGACTTCAGGAAAACGCCAAAGAATGAAGTATTTCTTTGCGTTTCGTGTAATCATTTACACTTATTTGGCCTGATGGTTGGCATTGACCAGCAGGGAATTACAATAGTCAAGATGTGCAATTGCACGGTGAGAGATCGAAAGGCTTCAGGCGGCAGGAATGGCTTTGCTTCCTTGAAGATGCGAAGTTTGGCGTAGCAAGTGACGGAAACCCGAGTGACACGTGGTTTCATGGTCAAGCAAGAGTATAGGTAGACTCCAAAATTTCTGAATGTCTGTGAAGGAGTAATGGATGAACTCGCAAGTCGGAGCCTAGGTCACCGATACTGTTAAGTGGAGCAAGGGTGCCAAACCAAATTACTTCTCTCTTGTCAGCGTTAAGTTATAGACGATAAGATGCTGTTCAGAAACCAACCTCATCGAGACAATCCGACAAACGACTAACGAGGGTTGGGGCATCCTGAAGGCTGCCGTGACCTTAAATCTATTTGTCATCTGCATATTGATGACTGGGAAACCCATGTTTGGTCCGAAGACTGAACCCCGTTCAACGCCCGATTGCACAAGTTGCTGGGTACAGACTAAATATGGGGATACAACTTTCAGGACGGCAGTCTCGGTGGAGTTGTACGGTAGTGGGAAGAAGTGCATTATTGTTGAGGTATAAAAGGAGTCGTCTGAGCACAAAGCTCTGTAAAAGCTTTGAAATTATGACAATATTCGCTAATGGTTGAAATGATGTTGGCGCGTATGGGAATAGAGCAGGTTTCTTGAGTATGGACCGAACATGTGCTGTCTTGAAGCACTGTAAAACTCGCAGGAGTAAATATTTATTGAATAAATGCGTAATGAATGGGAGAAGATCGTGCGAGAATTTCATGAACAACCAAGTGGGTGTTGGGTCAAGTCCCGATTGCTTGATTGGGAGGGAATTGATAAGCTCTTGAATATCACCAGTGGACCTTAGTTCGAATTGCAGTAACTCTGAATTTGTGACGCGAAGAAGGAAATGAGGCGGCGGATCATGACTCGTTGATGAGCAGATGTCAGCCAGCTTCAACTCAATGTACTCGCGGCATGAAGGGCCGGAGCAGTTTGTTACACTACCAAGACCGGTAGCTTCGCCAATCTTCTGGCAGGATGGTGGACCGCTGCTATGCGCTTGATATAATTATTGCGTCGGTTTTGGTGCAGAAGAGCAACATACGAACGAGTACAGGCTCGGATGGTATAGGTTGCACCATCACTTCCTGCCGGAGTTGGTAATGTGACGTCTCTCCCACATGTCCCACATGAACCCAGCATCAAATCATGGATGTCTATTTCTAGAGGATTGTCGCTTGAGGTAGGAACCTGTCCACCGCTTCGGTGAGAGTGACATCATAGAGAATGGCCATATAATCTAAGTTCATGGAAGCCCACGCCTCTGGGTCAGTCAGAAAAGAGGTGCTAAGGAATTAACTTGAGGCACTTCAGACATCCTAGTCTATGAGCGTCACTCCGAACCATTGTTTAACAGGGAATCAGGGGATTGCCTAGATGCTGAAGTGGTACAGAATCTTTCCTGCACTCCTGTCTAGGTACTTCCTCAAGAGTTCATATTGGCTAGGGTTATACGATCGTAGGTTTTCGTCTAGCACGGTTCTTAAAGAAAACACCTGAGCATTGATCTGAAGTAGTCCAAAGTTCAGCAAGCAGTGTCCCGAGATAAACCTTAAACACGACGAAAGTCTAATAAACAAAAGACTATTTAAATCAAAAACGACTTATTTCGATAGAAAAATTTAGAAGTGAGAGCAGAATGATAAAACACACGATTAAGAGTGTGACACTCCTTTTGCTTAACAACAAAAAATCGTTGGTGGTTGTTGCAATGTAAACCTTTAAATTATTATTGTATCTGTTATGTTTATAAAAATTTATTTATAGTAGGATATTATTGCAGTAACGATACTTTTTTATATTTAAAAGGTTTGTCAATATATTAAATCCATAATTCCATTTTATTGCATTACCGATAAACATCAATCAATTATAATCGGATTTAACTTTGTGATATGAATTCTTTCAGCTCGTTTTTGAGAAAAATCACAGTGTCGCCATCTATGGAGTTGTTCTTAAAAGCAGTCCTGACAACCTAGTTAAGTGATATAATATAACATTTAATAATAAAATATTCAAATGTAATTATGGTTCTATACTTTCAACTTACATCAGCTGTGTATCTACAAAATGTTAGGAGAACCCTCCGCATTATCATTCTGGTTAACCCTTTGTTCAAGTCTTTGTTTACTATTTCCAACAATATTTTTGCCATGTAAGGAGAAATCTGTGGACGTAATACCAATAATATCGTTTATTAACGATCTGATTATTATAGTTGCTATTTGTTTTACTATTTGACAAAATATAACAAAAACTTACCAATGAAATTGAATCTTGATTTCTTACATACTACAAAACAAATCATTTTTTAGATTGTTAATCATTTTAAATTAATTGTTGATAAATGTTCTCCCAGGAATAAACAGAGTCTTACTTCTTGTAATGGCACGTGATGGTTAATAACAGTACAGTAAAAGTACAATAACTTCCTGTGAAGAGATATAAACGTCATGTTTATTATAATTTCCAATAACAATTGTTCGTGACTTACTGAAACAATTGTTAATTACCTTCTGAATTCGGGGGTTGATTTATCGGAAAGGATATGATTTTTAACAATAAAACTGAAAATAAAATTCATAATAAATATTATTGCATAAAAATTACCCAAATTACATATATATCCAACTCACCTATCCAAAGATAATTTATATCTAGTGAATAGAATCTAGAACATTTTTCAAAATAATAAAATTTTTGGTTGGCATAAACATTTTGAAAGATTAGGTTCATGCTCACAAAAGGAATATGAATATAGGAAATAAATAAATAATTTAATTTCAAATGTTATTTGCACAATTATAAATCAAAATTAGAATTTCTAAATTCTCACATTTTCAAACAATTTCAGAAATTCTGATTGGTATTTAGGGTTATTTTCATTTTCTTGAAATAGTCTTTTGCCATTTAAGTCAATGTTCAAAGTACTGTGTATGTAGGCACTGCATGTTGAGAGAAACTCTTCTCCTCCATAGTCACGGATAACCTGCATTTTAAGAAGTCTTTACAATTACATAATATCAGTTAGGTAACGTCACGAAATTATAAGAAATACGCTAATATCTCTTAAATTCTGATGCCTGGCTATGGATCGAAGAATGTCCAGAGAAGGAAGACTTCCTTTACTAAATGAAAAAAGACAGCCATCCCCCAAATCCAATGTTCTGAAAGAATATTAATGTGGAAATTAAACTCATTTCTAATCTTATTTTGCACATATGTGATTACCTCAATTGAGGCAACGAACTAATAATGTATTTTAGTTCTTTGTCATTTATGTTTGTTTTAGGAATAGCCAAAACTTTGAGGTTCTTTAAGCTTGTCATTGAGTTTTTTGTGAAGTCGTCCAAACGTTCATTATACAGTGACAATTCCTCCAAAGTTTCGGAAAAGGGAGCGAAATCTAAGCGCATATTAGGTTCTCTACTATGATACGAAATAAATGAGAGATGTAACTTTTTCAATTTTGGATAGGGAGCATTCAAAATATCAATTGCTTCTCTCCTAAAAGTTATCAAATAGTTAGTTTTTAAAAAATCCAAAATGTCATTACAAATCTTACCTCATATAAAGGAGATCCAAGAATTCTATTGTGGATCCCATTCTGGGAATTCCTTTCTTAGATTGTTCAGTGATATGATTCAACGAAATGGAAAGACTTTTGACCGGATATGTTGACATTACCACTTGGTGTAAAGTGCTTTCGTGCAGGCAATTTATGTACGCCATCCTAGGATATAATAGCAAGTCAATGTTCTTCCATTGAAGGATATCTCTCACCGGTAACAAGTTGCAAAGAAATTGCTTATGGATGATCCAATTTATTTCTTTGCTTTTCCTGATTATTCGCTCAAATAGAAAAGGAGGGAGTTGCTTTCTACTCGATGGTTTATCAACAAATTTTTTAAGAACGTCCGCGTAGTTGATGACAACAAACTCCAATAAGTAGTCCCTCATGCTTTTTAGATTATCAGTCGCCATTCTCCTAAATAAATGAAATACAGCTGTGTACCCGGGCGTTAATTAAGTTGTATTATTACTGCTATATTTAGACTTTGCTGTTCCAAAGACAATAAATTCAATTTGGGAAATTGTAATATCCTCAATATTATAATATTGTTTTCTTATTTAAAATCATAAAAACATATCTGATTGTATTTCCGTGAACCTTTCTTGCAAAAGTGACTTCAGGAAAACGCCAAAGAATGAAGTATTCTTTTGCGTTTCGTGTAATCATTTACACTTATTTGGCCAATTTTTAACGTGCTCGATTTTATAACAAAGGGATGGTAGGGCATCAATAAACAAACCATCAGACACAAGAGAGCAAATAAGCGGGTAATTACTAAAACGAAAGGAAATTAAAGAATAAAATTAAACTTAAAATGAATATATAGAAGGGAAATTGATTTAAAAAAATAAACACTATAAGAGCCAAAGAAATAGAATCAGCATGAATAAATGAGTTTTTAATTTGTATCGGAGGTCTCCGACAACTGCGACAGACTAATGTTCGGAGGAAGCGCATTCCATGCCTTAGGATCGCTAACGCAGAATACCCGGTCACACTGCTTCACGGTCCGATACGTTGGAACGACCATGGTCCTACTGTCAGATGAGCGTAGTGACTCCCTACAAAGAACAGCCGTGGTATTTGTGATTATCGCAGCCAGATTTTGTGAGACACAGCCTATGGCAGACTTATAGACAAAGAGATCAATATTGTAATAACACGGGGTCCTCAAACTAATTATGGAAGGTCAGGATTATTGAAAGTGTTCAGATGGCTTGGAAGATGTACAATGCTCAAATGTCTAAGTCTTGAAATCTGCTGTTCCTTTAACTCTCGCTCTGCTTTTCGAGATAACTCTATTTGTCGAGATTCATAACCAAAGACTTTAATCAATCATCAAATTAAATTGCCAATAAATTAATTATTTACTAAATTAACTAATTACTAAATTAAATAGTCGGCAAAATAATTTTGATTATTCTTCAATTACCTGGATTCAGGGATCCAACAATATATACGTGATCTTCAGCCAGTGAAGCATTGGAGTGTTGTGGTCCGATGACCTCACTCCGATTATGAGTCGAGCGGCTGTGTTCATGGCAGCTTGGTAATTGTTGGTGACCTGATGGTTGGCATTGACCAGCAGGGAATTACAATAGTCAAGACGTGCAAGTATGAATAGCACGGTGAGAGATCAAAAGGCTTCAGGCGGCAGGAATGGCTTTGCTTCTTTGAAGATGCGAAGTAAGGGCATACCAAGTGACGGCAATCAGAGTGACATGTGGTTTCATGGTCAAGCGAGAGTCTAGGTAGACTCCAAAATTTATGAGTGTCTGTGAAGTAGTAATGGATGAACCCGCAAGTCGGAGCGGGAGGTCACCGATCCTACTAAATGGAGCAGGAATGCCATACCAGATTGCTTCTCTCTTGTATCGGAGGTCTCCGACAACTGCGACAGACAGCTTGTCAGCGTTAAGTTATAGACGATAAGATGCTGTTCAGAAACCAACCTCATCGAGACAATCCGACATATGACTAACGAGGGTTGGGGCATCTTCAAGGCTGTAGTGACCTAAAATCTATTTGACATCTGCATATTGATGACTGGAGAACCCATGTTTGGTCCGAAGACTGAACCCTGTCGAACGCCAGAATGCACAAGTTGCTGGGTACAGACTAAATATGGGGACAACATTGTCTCGTATCGCTCCGACAGGTAGGTTCAGAGCCAACGAAGTGCATTTTGACGGCCATCTAACTTGGAGATGAGGATACCATGATCAACGGTGCCAAAAGCTGCAGACATGCCTATTAGTAGGAGAAGGGGAACATGTCCGGCTTCGAGGGCCATAATATGTCAGATACAGATTTCAGGACGGCAGTCTCGGTGGAGTGGTACGGTAGTGGGAAGAAGTGCATTATTGTTGAGGTATAAAAGGAGTCGTCTGAGCACAAAGCTCTGTAAAAGCTTTGAAATTATGACAATATTCGCTAATGGTTGAAATGATGATGGCGCGTATGGGTATAGAGTAGGTTTCTTGAGTATGGGCCGAACATGTGCTGTCTTGAAGCACTGTAAAACTCGCAGGAGTAAATATTTATTGAATAAATGCGTAATGAATGGGAGAAGAACGTGCGAGAATTTCATGAACAACCAAGTGGGTGTTGGGTCAAGTCCCGATTGCTTGATGGGGAGGGAATTGATAAGCTCTTGAATATCACCAGTGGTCGTTAGTTCGAATTGCAGTAACTCTGAATATGTGACGCGAAGAAGGAAATTAGGTGGCGGATCATCACTCGTTGATGAGCAGGTGTCAGCCAGCTTCTTCTCAATGTAGTCGCGGACTGAGCAGCCGGAGAAGTTTGTTACAAGACTAAAATCTATTTGACATCTGCATATTGATGACTGGAGAACCCATGTTTGGTACAAAGACTGAACTCTGTCGAACGCCAGAATGCACAAGTTGCTGGGTGCAGCCTAAATATGGGGATAACATTGTCTCGTATCGCTCCGACAGGTAGATTTAGAGCCAACGAAGTGCATTTTGACGATCATCTAACCTGGATATGAGGATACCATGATCAACGGTGGCAAAGGCTGAAGACATGCCTATTAGTAGGAGAAGGGGAACATGTCCGGCTTCGAGGGCCATAATATGTCAGATACAGCTTTCAGGACGGCAGTCTCGGTGGAGTGGTACGGTAGTGGGAAGAAGTGCATTATTGTTGAGGTATAAAAGTTGTCGTCTGAGCACAAAGCTCTGTAAAAGCTTTGAAATTATGACAAGATTCGCTAATGGTTGAAATGATGATGGCGCGTATGGGTATAGAGTAGGTTTCCTTAGTATGGGCCGAACATGTGCTGTCTTGAAGCACTGTAAAACTCGCAGGAGTAAAGATTTAATGAATAAATGCGTAATGAATGGGAGAAGAACGTGCGAGAATTTCATGAACAACCAAGTGGGTGTTGGGTCAAGTCCCGATTGCTTGATGGGGAGGGAATTGATAAGCTCTTGAATATCACCAGTGGACCTTAGTTCGAATTGCAGTAACTCTGAATATGTGACGCGAAGAAGGAAATTAGGTGGCGGATCATCACTCGTTGATGAGCAGGTGTCAGCCAGCTTCTTCTCAATGTAGTCTCGGCCTGAGTGGCCGGAGCAGTTTGTTACAAGACCCGTAGTTTCACCAATATTTTGGCAGGATGGTGCACCTCTCCTATGCGCTTGATATAATTGTTGCGTCGGTTTTGGTGCAGAAGAGCAACATACTGTTGTAACCCAGGGGTCCGATGAATTAATTAACGTAAGGATATCTTTATTGGATTTAACTAATGGCAAATACGTCTGGACGATTTGGTCGATTGCTTGTCCTGATCGGAACTGCTTAATGACTTGAATCGCTAGATACGACTTCGAAATAAAAGATACTGAATATTAACTAAACTTCATTAATTAATTAATTAATGTCAGGGATCCAACATTGCCCCCTCTTTAAATCTGTTCGTCCCGAACAGGCTGTTCTGTTTCTCCGTGATATTTTGCTAATCGATTGCTGTGGACCACTTTCATTCTAGTCCTTGCTGACTTCTGTATGCGGTATACCACGTCGTTTATTTTCTTTATGATTCGGTATGGTCCTTCCCAATCTTTTTGTAACTTTGGCGACTTCCCTTTTTTTCGTTGGGGGTTGTATAGCCAGACTAGTTCGTTTTCTTTAAAGCTTATATCATTGGCTTGCCTATCGTATCTCGCTTTGGCTTGATCGCTATTAACACTAATATTTTTCCGGGCAACCTGATGTGTGTCGGCCAGTGTATTTCTTAGGCTTGAAACGTAGTCACATGCCGACTTAGGTTCCTCTGCTCTTCCGAACATCATATCGGCAGGAAGACGAATCTCCCTCCCGAATGTCATTTTTGATGGACTGATTCCTGTCGTTTTATGCACGGCTGTCCGGTAGGCCATAAGGAAAAGTGGCAGGTATCTGTCCCAGTCATCTTGCTGTTCACTTACCATTTTTGACAAATACTGTTCCATGGTCCTGTTAAATCTCTCGACCATACCGTCCGATTGCGGATGTAATGCAGTGGTTCTTGTCTTATGGATTCCAAGGTTTTCGCATAGCTCTTGAAATATTTTCGACTCGAAATTCCTTCCTTGGTCAGAATGTAACTCTAATGGCACCCCGAATCGACTAATCCAATTATTTACAAGAGCATCAGCTACATTTTCCGCCTCCTGATTTGGCAGTGCAAACGCTTCAGTCCATTTGGTGAAGTAATCGCTGATTACTAATATGTACCGATTTCCCTTCTTTGATGCAGGGAATGGTCCGGCAATATCCAAAGCTATTCTTTCAAATGGTACTCCTACATTATAAGGTTGCATTAGACCTTTAGTTTTCTTTTGAGGACCTTTACTGGTTGCGCAATTATTGCAATTTCTACACCATTCCTCAACGTCTTGTTTGTAGTGCAACCAGTAAAACCTCTCCCTCACCTTCCTGATGGTTTTATTCACTCCTAGGTGTCCGCCTGAGGTTCCGTTATGGAATTCTTGTAACACCTCAGAGACGCAAGATCTCGGAAGTACTATTTGAAGGTGATAGTCGGTGCCATCCTCTGTTTCCCACTTCCTATGTAGGAGTCCATTACTAATTCTCAAGGAATCCCACTGTGCCCAATAGGACTTAGTAACTTCTCCCTGCTCCGCTATCTGTTGCCAATCTGGTTTCACCCCAGCCTCCATCCACTGTAGTATGGGTGCAAGTGCTTCGTCTCTTAATTGTAGATCTCGTAACCCGCTTTCCGTCCAGGGTTCGGGAGCCGTGATACGAATTTGTCGACATTCTTCGGTTTCCTGTTTTTTCTCTGCGTTGTTGCAGTGTTTGCAGTTAAGTGGACAAGGACGTCGTGATAGCGCATCAGCGTTGTTGTGTATTTGACCTCTCCTGTGTTCGATATTGAACTGAAAACCCTGTAGTTTTTCAATCCACCTCGCCATCTGACCTTCTGGGTTTTTAAAGTTTAGCAGCCACCTCAGGGAGGCGTGATCCGTTCTTAGCAAAAACGGCTGGCCCAAAAGATATTTCTGGAAATGTTTCATGGATTCTACTGCTGCTAATAATTCTCTCCGGGTCACGCAATAGTTCCTTTCCGCTTTAGACAGTGAACGGCTATAAAATGCTAGCACTTTTTCTTCATTTTCAACTTGCTGGGAAAGAACTGCTCCGATTCCACAGTTACTGGCATCTGTATCGAGGATAAAAGGTAATCCGGGAATAGGATATGCCAGGATCGGTGCCGTTGTCATAGCTTCTTTCAGATTATCAAATGCTTTTTCACAGCTGTCGTTCCAGATAAATGGTTTGCCTTTTACAGTAAGCTCATGAAGGCTTTTTGCGATGTTTGAAAAGTTGGCAATAAATCGTCTGTAATAGGTACAAAGTCCTAAGAAGCTTTGAAGTTCCTGGATATTTTTGGGTAGAGGCCAATTTTTTACTACCTCGACTTTATCTGGATCTGTACTAACACCTTCAGAAGACACGATATGGCCGAGGTATTTGACTTCTTTTTTAAAGAGTGAGCATTTCTTTGGACTCAGTTTCATGCCTGCCTCTCTAATCCTACTAAATACTTCTCGGAGGTTGTCTAAATGTTCTCCAAATGTTTTTCCAACAACAATTATGTCATCCAAATATACTAGGCATACTTTCCAATTGAGTCCCCTTAGTATATGTTCCATTAATCTTTCAAACGTTGCTGGGGCATTGCATAGCCCGAACGGCATGACAGTGAATTGCCATAGTCCTTCACCTGTCGAGAAAGCCGTTTTTTCTTTATCGTCAGGATGTAACTCCACTTGCCAGTAACCACTTTTGAGATCTAATGTGGAAAAAATTTTTGATCCCGAGAGAGTGTCTAAAGTATCATCGATTCTAGGTAAGGGGTAACTGTCCTTAAGTGTCATTTCGTTCAGCTTTCTATAGTCGACACAAAAACGAAGTGATCCATCTTTCTTCTTAACGAGTACCACCGGTGAGCTCCAGGGGCTATTTGACGGTTCAATAACCCCTTGGTCTTGCATTTCTTTTATCATTTCCTTGGCGTTTGCTCTTGTAGCTAACGGAAGTGGACGGGGGTTTTGTCGAATGGGTTTAGCACCGGCCGTATTTATTTGATGTTGCACGAGGTTAGTCCTACCCAAAGGGCCGTCTTGTTCAGCCATTATATCCTGAAATTCGCTAAGCAGATTTTTCGCTTGTTGATAATCTTCTTTTTGTAGAGTTTTGTCTAAATCTTTCAGGAGATTGTCCATTAATGGTTTAGACATGGTATCCCTTTTGATATGCTTATTTCCACTTCCTTCTAATGTTAATATGCGTTCCACGTTCCTGCAAAGTGCGATAGGTGTTCCTGCTTTGATCTGTTGTTCCTGGTCAGATAGATTCATTACCCTCAGTGGAACTCTGCCGGTGTTCAGCTTGACTAGTGCTCGTCCTATTAGTAGTCCTTGGCCAATGCCCGATTGATCTTCGACTGCTCCTATACCAAATTTTGTATAGTCGCCTTCTAGCCCGCCCCAAATTAAGCTTTCCGACTGTGCCGGGATGGTCTCGTTTTGTAATACTTTTACAAACGTGTCTTTGACTTCTGTACCTCCGTAGTGTAGAGGAATCTCCATTGCTCCTTGTTGAAGGGTGCCGCCCTTCATGTCAATGGAAATTCCATAGCGTCGCATGAAATCCAATCCCAGTATACATTCGTCTGTTATATTGGCTATCATAAATTCTTGTTCGAATGACTTGCCTCCTAAATCCACTGTAATAGTTGTGGTTCCTTGAACTGGCACTAATTCTCCGGTGGCTGTTTTTAGCTTGTAGTTGTTGGTCGTTACTTTACTGTTTCTTGCCAACTTTGGTTGGACAATAGAAGTAGATGCCCCTGTGTCTATTACAAGATTATATTCTTTCCCTCCAATTTTCCCTTTAACCTCTAGTGATGATCCTTTTCCTAATGCTGTAACGTGAAAGACGAGTGGGGCATTTCGAGTTTGCTGAAACGATCTTTGCCCCTTAAAATTAGTAGCTTCAGGTTTTTCTGATTTATAGGGCTCTCTCCAGTACTGCTGATTTTTGGAGAGGGTCGTTCTACATTCTCGGGCTAAATGGCCAGGCTTGTTGCACCTGAAGCACCTTGGTCTTCTATCTACTACCTGGAATCTTAAGTTTCTTTGGGGCTTGCTGAGGTCATTGATTTGTCGAGCTATTTTTGTAATCATCTCTCTGTCTTTGTCATTATCTTTATCTTTCTCCTTGCCTCTGTCTTCCTGAGCTTCAATTTTCTTTACATTCAAGCTTTTTTGGATTGAGGCTCTTGCCGCTTCCATGGAGATTGCAAACGCCAATGCTTCATGGCTGGCCTTTATTCCATGAATTTTTAGTGCCATTTTGGTTTCCGCATCCCTTATCCCATCAACGAAGGCGTCAGTTATAATGTTTTCAATGAAATCCGTTGACTGTCCTGGATGGGCTAAGTATGCGAGCCTTCTGACGTCAGCTTCTAATTCTTGGAGTGATTCGCCCTGTTTTTGCGTACGGTTTTTTAATTCGTTTTTATGTACTTCCAGCATGTGGCCATTCCCAAATCTTCTTTCCATTGCTTCTGCTATTTCTGAATAGGCTTTACAGTGGAGCATTGTTTGCAAAAGCTCGGCTGCCCTTCCTCGCAGTACCATTATCAGTTCTGTTGCTTTTTCCTCTTCGGTCCACTTGTTACGTTCAGCGGCAGTTTCAAACTGATGTCTGAACACTGCCCATGGCCCTTGTCCATCGAATAATGGTGGTCTTGTCGTTTTCTCTCTTCCATATGTCTCTATTTTCGATTCATTGTATTTCTTAAACTTCTCTATTTCCCTCCTCTGCTCTTCTTTTAGTGCATCTAATTCTGCTTTAACCTTTCTAAGGTCGGCCATTTCCTTGGATGATCTGAGGTTGGCTACGTCAGTTTTTACCTCTTCCCGCAGAACATCCACGGATGTCTGGCATTTGGCTACGTCTGCCTTTACCTGCTCACGTAAAACATCCATGGCTACCTGGAAGTTGGTTATATCTGATTTCATATCCGACCGCAGAGTATTAATGTCACATTTCATATCTGACCGCAAAGCATCCATGCCGCAAGTCATATCTGACCGTAAAACATTATTGTCTGACCGCAAAGCATCCAAGCCGCAAGTCATATCTGACCGTAAAACATCCAAGCCGCAAATCAGGGCATTATTGTCGGCTTTCATAGCAGTCTGAATGGCTTCCCATTGTTTTTCTTTGTGAACCCCAAATTCATACTCCGACGGATCGTGATTATTTTCCAAAAGCCATTCCTCGAGCCGTCCTTGTAGTTCGGCTTTTAGGCCAGTTGCATCCAGGCCTCGATTCCTTAGTTCTCGTCTCAAATTGGTAACTCGCAAATCTTCCAGTATCTTAGGTCCCATTTCTGTCGTTAAAACTCGCTGTTTTTACCTCTAGTGAATCGATATCTCTTTACGACGCTAAATCCCACTCCTGACACCAATGTTGTAACCCAGGGGTCCGATGAATTAATTAACGTAAGGATATCTTTATTGGATTTAACTAATGGCAAATACGTCTGGACGATTTGGTCGATTGCTTGTCCTGATCGGAACTGCTTAATGACTTGAATCGCTAGATACGACTTCGAAATAAAAGATACTGAATATTAACTAAACTTCATTAATTAATTAATTAATTAATTAATTAATTAATGTCAGGGATCCAACAATACGAACGAGTACAGGCTCGGATGGTATAGGTTGCACTATAAATTCCTGCCGGAGTTGGTAATGTGACGTCTCTCCCACATGTCCCACATGAACCCAGCATCAAATCATGGATGTCTATTTCTAGAGGCTTGTCGCTTGAGGTAGGAACCTGTCCACCGCTTCGGTGAGAGTGACATCATAGACAATGGCCATATAATCTAAGTCCATGGAAGCCCACGCCTCTGGGTCAGTCAGAAAAGAGGTGCTAAGGAATTAACTTGAGGCACTTCAGACATCCTAGTCTATGAGCGTCACTCCGAACCATTGTTTAACAGGGAATCAGGGGATTGCCTAGATTCTGAAGTGGAACAGAATCTTTCATATACTCCGGTCTAGGTGCTTCCTCAAGAGTTCATATTGGGTAGCGTTATACGATCGTAGGATTTAGTCAAGCACGGTTCTCAAAGAAAACACCTGAGCAGTGATCTGAGGTAGTCCACAGTTCAGCAAGCAGTTTCTCGAGATAAGCCATAAACACGACAAAAGTCTAATAAACAAGAGACTATTTAAATCAAAAACGACATATTTCGATAGAAAAATTTAGAATTGCGAGCAGAATGATAAAACACACGATTAAGAGTGTGACACTCCTTTTGCGTAACAACAAAAAATCGTTGGTGGTTGTTGCAATGTAAACCTTTAAGTTATTGTATCTGTTATGTTTATAAAAATATATTTATAGTAGGATATTATTGCAACAACGATATTTTTTTATATTTAAAAGGTTTGTCAATATATTAAATTCATAATTCCATTTTATTGTGTTACCGATAAACATCAATCAATTATAATCGGATTTAACTTTGTGATATGAATTCTTTCAGCTCGTTTTTGAGAAAAATCACAGTGTCACCATCTATGGAGTTGTTCTTAAAAGCAGTCCTGACAACCTAGTTAAGTGATATAATATAACATTTAATAATAAAATATTCAAATGTAATTATGGTTCTATACTTTCAACTTACATCAGCTGTGTATCTAAAAAATGTTAGGAGAACCCGCCGCATTATCATTCTGGTTAACCCTTTGTTCAAGTCTTTGTTTACTATTTCCAACATAATTTTTGCCATGTAACGAGAAATCTGTGGACGTAATACCAATAATATCGTTTATTAACGATCTGATTATTATAGTTGCTATTTGTTTTACTTTTTGATGAAATACAAAATATAACAAAAACTTACAAATTCAATTGAATCTTGATTTCTTACATACTACAAAACTAATCATTTTTTAGATTGTTAATCATTTTAAATCAATTGTTGATAAATGTTCTCCCAGGAATAAACAGAGTCTTACTTCTTGTAATGGCACGTGATGGTTAATAACAGTACAGTAAATGTACAATAACTTCCTGTGAAGAGATATAAACGTCATGTTTATTATAATATACAATAACAATTGTTAATTACCTTCTGAATTCGGGGGTTGATATATCGGAAAGGATATGATTTTTAACAATAGAACTGAAAATAAAATTCATAATAAATATTATTGCATAAAAATTACCCAAATTACATATATATCCAACTCACCTATCCAAAGATAATTTATATCTAGTGAATAGAACCTAGAACATTTTTCAAAATAAGTTTGGTTGGTATATACATTTTGAAAGATTAGGTTCATGCTCACAAAAAGAATTTGAATATAGGAAATAAATAAATAATTTAATTTCAAATGTTATTTGCACAATTATAAATAAAAATTAGAATTTCTAAATTCTCACATTTTCAAACAATTTCAGAAATTCTGATTGGTATTTAGGGTTATTTTCATTTTCTTGAAATAGTCTTTTGCCATTTAAGTCAATGTTCAAAGTACTGTGTATGTAGGCACTGCATGTTGAGAGAAACTCTTCTCCTCCATAGTCACGGATAACCTGCATTTTAAGAAGTCTTTACAATTACATAATATCAGTTAGGTAACGTCACGAAATTATAAGAAATACGCTAATATTTCTTAAATTCTGATGCCTGGCTATGGATCGAAGAATGTCCAGAGAAGGAAGACTTCCTTTACTAAATGAAAAAAGACAGCCATCCCCCAAATCCAATGTTCTGAAAGAATATTAATGTGGAAATTAAACTCATTTCTAATCTTATTTTGCACATATGTGATTACCTCAATTGAGGCAACGAACTAATAATGTATTTTAGTTCTTTGTCATTTTTGTTTGTTTTAGGAATAGCCAAAACTTTGAGGTTCTTTAAGCTTGTCATTGAGTTTTTTGTGAAGTCGTCCAAACGTTCATTATACAGTGACAATTCCTCCAAAGTTTCGGAAAAGGGAGCGAAATCTAAGCGCATATTAGGTTCTCTACTATGATACGAAATAAATGAGAGATGTAACTTTTTCAATTTTGGATAGGGAGCATTCAAAATATCAATTGCTTCTCTCCTAAAAGTTATCAAATAGTTAGTTGTTAAAAAATCCATAATGTCATTACAAATCTTACCTCTTATAAACGAGATCCAAGAATTCGATTGTGGATCCCAATCTGGAAATACTTTTCATAGACTGTTCTGTGATATGCTCCAACGAAATGGAAAGACTTTTGACCGGATATGTTGACATTACCACTTGGTGTAAAGTGCTTTCGTGCAGGCAATTTATGTACGACATCCTAGGATATAATAGCAAGTCAATGTTCTTCCATTGAAGGATATCTCTCACCGGTAACAAGTTGCAAAGAAATTGCTTATGGATGATCCAATTTATTTCTTTGCTCTTCATGATTATTCGCTCAAATAGAAAAGGAGGGAGTTGCTTTCTACTCGATGGTTTATCAAGAAATTTTTTAAGAACGTCCGCGTAGTTGATGACAACAAACTCCAATAAGTAGTCCTGCATGCTTTTTAGATTATCAGTCACCATTCTCCTAAATAAATGAAATACAGATTCGTATCTGGGCGTTAATTAAATTGTATTATTACTCTTATATTTAGACTTGTTGTTCCAAAGACAATGAATTCAATTTGTTAATTTATATTATAATAGCCTCGATAATATAATTTTATTTTGTATTCAAAATCTTTAAAACATCTCCGATTGTGTTTCCGTGAACGTGACCTTTCACCTGTAGGTATGGTATAATCGTGTGATCCGTGAAAATACAGTTACATCACAATGCATCAAGCTTTAACCTTCGATCTCTCCTTTGCAGAAGAAGTCCAATTCATCCATCAAATGGATCTTCATGATCAGGAGCATGAGTATGGAAAATGATTGTTTGGTACTCAGACATTTCACTTACATCTTGCTTATCTCATGAACTCATTGTTGCTAGCGATGTCTGTCTCACAAACAGGACAATTTAGCCCGAGGCTGTTTATCGCTTCTAACAATTTGTCCATTCTTACAAAAGTGACGTCAGGAAAGTATTGATATTAAGTTAAAAGCTATTGTTTCACGTGAATGGTGACTTGTTAATATCTCTTTAATGAAAGGTGTTTGTCAAAGATGCCATCAATGAAGTGAGAAATATTTTAATTTCAATTAAATTAATGTCACTAATGTGGTGATTGTCTATTCTCAATTTTAACATTTTTAATATTTTCAAACTAATTGTCCTAAAATCATAATTAAATTCACTCAAATTTTTATGGTAATTTGGTCGACAAACGTCTTTATTAATTTCAATAAGTTAGCTTATATCATGCTTAATGCGATAGAGTCAACAAGGCTCTTTATTCATTTCCATAAGTCAGCTTATGTCACGAATAATTTGATAAAGTCAACAAATCTCGCTATTAATTTCCATAAGTCAGCCTATATCATGTATTATTTGATAAAGTCACAAAAGTGTGTGGCTACTGCGAACGGCAAAGAAAGTCTGGGTGCACGATTCAACAATGATTACTGACTGATGTCAAACGAATTGGATTCCATTGATACTTTGTGGGCCACTCATTCAGAGATTGTCTATAAAAAGGACAGGTTTCGCTACGGAGACCCACATTCGAAGACTCGAAGATACGAAGATGGAAGGTTTATGCTTCTTTTCTCTGGCCGTCTTCCTGGCAGTTATCGCCAATCCTGGAGCTCTAGCGGTACCAGTAAATGTTCAAGGTAATTTTTTATTATGACATTTTTAATTTTTTTTATTGATGAATTATTTTAGAATTATTTTTAGAAATAAATCGTTTTGTAAACATTTATAATTTGCTATTTTTTCGTAAATGTAAACTTCGATTAGATTAGTAATGGTAGAGAAATTCTAGACTTTATTTTTATATTGGATTATATATTATAATAAAATCGTAATTATTATGTTGTACTTACTGCTGTCTAAATTTAAATGACAATTTATTTTTTTAATTTATATAATAATAATAATGATAATGATAATAATATTAATAATAATAATTATAATAATAATAACAATAATAATAATGCTTTATATATAATGAGAAATCAGTAATAACAATAATAATACAGGTGGCCGAATGGTTAGTGTTCATGCATGTGTCGTGTTCGATACCCAGCCTGAACCGCCAAAGAACGCCTTTAAGAAGTGTTGTCACATCTCATGTATCTTAATAAGATACATAATTAATCGTAGAGAAATACTAGTCCTTACTTATACATTGTACTATGTATATTAAATTAAAGTTATAATTATAATTATTATGTCAAACTATCTATTTTATTAATATTTCATTTTGAGAGCACATTAATCCCTCGTAAATGTTGAATTTATGTATTTATTATGTATTTACATAAAACACTCAAAATATCTGTTAAATACAAATGCATTTGCTCTTCAAGTAAAAAATAAAACTCATTCATTTTAGGAAGCGCTGGGCTGGAGCCATTGGTTATTGAAGTTTTGGCAATTGCTGATCATTCAGAGTACACTCAGTAGGAAACCTTGGGATTATTAACTTGCAATAATTATTTTATAAGATTTTATAGGATAATTTTCTCATTTTATTATATTTTTCCTTTCTTTTTGTTTTTGCAAAAAAGCTTCTTGCACAAAAATAATGGAAACCGCGAAAAAGCCTTGAAGGATATCAAGTTCTCGTATGCCCATATTTTCGATTATGTGGGTTGAATTGATTTATTTCTTTGCTTATTTGTTAAAATGTTATTTGAAAATTGTATACTGTTTTTTTTCTCCATGACAATATTCCTTGAATTAAATGAAATTTATTTTATTTATTTATTTTTATTTTAGCTAAACAATATATTCAGTACTCTCAACTCGTCTAAATACAGTCTTCATGTCAAGTTGACCAATTTTGTGGTGAAGGAGGTAAAATAATTAACCTATATTAAAACATCCAGTTAATCAATAGACAATTAATTAATTATTTAATCAATTTTGAACTTTGAGTGCCTTACGTACAAACCTTACGCTGGCACAGACAAGTTAAGCATGTACTTGGAATTCTCAACTGAAATTTTAATTTATCATAGAGTCCAGAAGAGTCTCAGTTTACCGAAAATCCTCTGGTGTTGGATTTTTTTGGAAAACTAGATGGTGACATGGTTTTGGCATTTTTGAAAATGTCGGTGTCAAAGGAAATCAATAACTACGACGTGGTTGTGGCTTTCACAAGGTGCGGATGGAATTTTTATTCTCAATATTTACTTAGGTGATTTCTTATTAGGTGAAAAGTATCTAAAAGCATCTTTTGCAAAATAAAATCATATATTGTTGTTTATTCCAGTATATCTTTCTAGCTGTACTCTACTTGAATGTTTACTTGAATTTCAACTTTTCTTTCAAAGGATGCCATTAAAGGACAAAGGAAATGCTTATATAGGAAGCGCTTGTCAGCCCCGCGGAGTTAGTGTCGTCCATCACACCGATTTCATTACTACGGTCAGAACTACTGCCCATGAGATGATCCACGTGTAAGTGTCAGAGATTCAAGTCCAACCTTTGGTCAAACGTTTTTCGTTTCGATGTTTTTGTACGCATCGTCAGCTCCAAATTACAACTTTTTAACATAGAAAATGTATTACTTTTCCTACGAACTCTAAATAATAAGCGTTGATATTGTCTCTTAGGCTGGGCGCAAATCATGATGAGGAAGACAACGATTGTCCCATGAGTGATAAATACGTTATGTCGAATCATGTGCATACCGAAGTGCATAACTACGACAAGATATCCAAATGTTCGAGAGACTACATTGAAAATTTTATTTCAGATTTGGAAAAGACCGAGTGAGTTATGAATTATAAAATTATAAACTATTTAAAAATTATGTGGCTTTAAATTTATCAAGCTTGGCCCTCACTAATTTATGATATATAATAATATTGTATGTACAAACATGTCTATTTCATAAATATATATCATAAACACATGTAGCTCTATCATAAATGTATAAATGATAATCATAAATGTAGAGTTATTGTACAATACTTAACACATTATTACAAATCTAGATGTACGTGTGAGCAGCATTAATTATTTTCTTTATGTTTTATTAAATCGAAGCCAATTTAAAACCAAATAAAAGTTATATTTAATAATTAATTTCCAGGCAATTAAAAAACTGTCTCAAAGCAAACAACGTCTCCCCTCCGCCAATGGACTTTTCAGATGATCTGTCCGTACCTTATGGTGCTAGAATGGACATAGTAGACCAATGTTCGGAGTGGGTCGAGGAGCGAAATAGTTCATTTTGTCCGGTAATTAATTCTTTATTCATTACTTTAAACCAATTTACTATTGATGTAGTAATCGCGCCTGCATTAATAAAGGTACCTTTATCAAACTGTTTCTTAATACGAGCGCATTGTAAATGGCGTTGAACACGATTTGACATGCATGTCTAATGTTATTATGTAGGACAAAAGAGACATTGACATTCATATTCATATTGATATGTCCATTTTATACCTCTAGCTCACGCACATTCATTTATCTATGATTTTGTTTTTGTTTTTTATTTTTTTTTACATTTAATTTCAGTGAACTAAATCTCAAATTACTCTAAAACCGAATTTCGTTTCAGATTTACAGCGCAAAGGGTGGAGACGACATTTGCTCTGGAATGACTTGCTTCAAGCCTTCCGTGCGTCTTTGTGCGTCGATTCCAGGAATGGCACCCACTGATGGGACTACTTGCGGAAACCAAAAGTGGTGTATGCATGGAAAATGCGTGCCCAGCGAAAAAGCTCCGAAATTTGAAGGTGAATTAGAGTAATTTATATTGTTTACAATTGATAACATTTATCAAAATTTGTCTTGAAAATTATGATACAATACTTGGCATCAAATGTTTAGGTACTTGTAACTTGTCTAAACATTTACAATCACGTTAATGTGATTAGTGACAATTATTCTAAAAACACGAAGATAATTTTATTTATTAAAAGTTTATTAAACAATTATAGAATTGAATAACATTTCTATATCAGACGGATGCTGGTTCAATGATGCTCCACAGACCTTTTCATTGGACAATTTGAAAGTCAAATGTTCAGACGTGGCCAAAAATCCTTCAATGTGCAGCACGAAGCGAGTGCAGTATTTGTGCTGCAACGCTTGCAAAAATGCGAAGAATCTTTAGATAATGAGAACAATTGCTTTGTTATATAACGTCCTTCTGTAATGTCTTGTGATGATCGGATATTTTTTAAAGTATTTTACGAATTTTACTCCATGACTCGTTCTTTTTCAATAAATTACTAACAAATGTACTGTCATCTCTTTGAAAATCCTAAATTGGATTTGATCAATTATGAAATGATTTAGGCGTTATTTTGCAGTCCAAAGGTTAATATCGAACGAACATTTATTTCAAGCTCATGTCTCGGATGACATTCATTAACATCAAAATTCTGTTTTATCAAAAAAAAAAAACAAAAAACAAAAGGATATTAAAAACATCACCAACTTTGACAAACTCAAACAAATTGAAAAGAATCGCATAGGACTATGGCCTGCAACAACTTCCTTCTCGTGATCTCCAGACTTGAGTACTCAGGAAGAAGTAAGATGTTGAAACACGTCCTAGCACACGGAAGTTTCAAGTCTTTCTCTTCTTCGCTGGTTTGCATTTTCGAAATCGTAAGAGGAGGTGACAGCTCCTTCAAACCTTGCAGCGGAAGTCTCGATGAACTCGTTACAAACTTCAGAAACAGGCCCTGTTCTCCTTGACCCAAAGAAGACAGGACTTCGAATAAGTACTTGATCGACATGGAATTGCCATCATAATCTTTTAACACGCAACAGCTTCGCAAATATTCCTCAGTCCATTTTTCAAAAGCTCGACCACAAAATAAACGCTGTAGTTCTTCTGGTAGGAATATGGCCAATGCACTTATGGGGATGATTCCATTGAAACCCTCTTGAAATGCTTTAACATTGGAATTTTCTTTTGTATCTATTACTGCATCTCCCAATGCTTTTAAATACTTTTCAATGTTATACTGATTTAGTAACAAGTTCTTACCACCTTCTATCAATTCTTCTCCAGTTACGGGGTGAGTAAAGTTAAGGCAAAGGTCGCCAAAAGAGCAATCTTCATCGAACATCAATTTGCTTATCAAATCGTGTTTTTCGTTCTCATTCAATCGCAGAGAAGCTAAGATTTCTAATTTCCTTCTTTTTACACTGAGTAGTTGTCCGATAAGTTTGTATGTCTCTGGTATTATGTTAGCAACGTTGCAATATTTCAAGCCTTCAGCATTATGATGTCTAGAAAACATATACACGAAAAATTCGATACTTAATGGCATATCCACTCTTTCACGGCCTACAAGAGATTTTGCCAAAAGCTGCCCTAGAAGATAAAAATGCTCAGAGGAGTTTTGCTTCAGATTTGGAAACAATCCATTAGGTGAATAGGTATAGAAAGGCAATGTGTCTTCTCCCTCAAGTTGGTTCACTTCAATTACTCTCTTTGGCGCACCAAGCCACATCTTCAAATCGTGTCTCTGAAATTCAGTAGAAAGCAACGAAAAGAATTCCTTATAAATTCCTTCACCTTCCCCTATTTCGTCTTCAAATTTGATGAACCATCGCTGGTAAAAATGTACAGGATTCCAACTCTTTGTCAATTGCATAAAATCTTCCAATATGCTCCCTCGCTTTATTTCAATGTTAATTCTATATCTTCGAAAATTCTGATTCAATTGCACCACCAGCGATTGAAACTCCCTTGATCGCTCTGAAAACCGAAACCCAGAAGGTAGTAGTTTTGTCAATTCGTAATTTAAAATCATTGAATTCTTCGTTGCATCTTCCACATTCGTAATAGGTCCTAAAATATTACTTATAATAAAAGTATTGTTATCGATCAATGGTTTTGAACTTAGAATTCCAAACCACTGATGCCACTTGTTGTTCAGAATGTGCAGGTACTTCAAAAGAATCGCTATTTCCTTCATATTCTCTTCATAAAGACCCCGTCTACAAATCGAATCTGCGCAAACTTCGCAATTCTTAGCTGATTGTGATTTCCATTTTGCAACCAGCCATTTAAGCAAACATTTGATATTCGTTAGCAATGAAATAAAATTATCGACATTTACGTGCCATTGGTCTGCAGATTTCCATTTAAATTGGAGTAAAACAGTCAGGAATGCTGCAATATTTTCTTCGTCGTCGTGAGTTAGGTACTGATTGAAGAATCTCGAAAGATGTTGAATTATATCGCTCTCTATAAATTCCCTTGAGTATTGAAGATCTTTATTTAGGTCAGGCGATGCTAGGCGAAGAGCTTCTATCAAGCCGTGGGCTGCCCCAGTAATGTCTTTGTTAGAAAATTTCTGACAAATTCCCTGCAGTCTTTCCCACATCGGAAACCGAGACTTTAAAATTTTGCTCAATTCGTACTTTTCGTAAAATAATTGCGCCAGCTTGATAGTGGATCCCAATCTCTTTATCTCGAATACGGCGTTAGGCGACATCATGGTTTCCACGGGGTACGAATTAGAAAATCTTTCTTTAATGATTACGATGGCTTTAAAGAACGTGAGAGTTCTTAATGAACACCCATGAGTCCGACTAGGCTCGATCAAAAACAAATCTAAGTTTTTCACCCTCTTCAACACGAACTGTTCGGAACCAAAACAGAGCAGTTTGAGAAACACCGAATAGTGATAGACAGAACTGTACATATTCAAGCAAGTGTGGAGTGCTATGACTTCAAATGAATTGCAAACGATTGCAGTGGCCAATTTTTCAAGGAAGTCGAAATCATCTCCGATAGCCCATTGAGAATCGGATGAAGTTTTTGTCCGAGTGGAATCATCTTCGAGATAAGGAGGAAGTCTAGGAAGAAGTTCATCAATTAGACTAAGGACCCTTGCGGCTTTCTTTTTGTCCGACATTATGCTAAGACTTAAACACATGCGCATTATTTCGCGAAGGTCCGTTTCCAAGAGCTGGGTAAGTGAATTCTTTCCGAAGATGGGAGCAGATTCCTCGTTGAAAATCGGCTCTTCCTGGTGAGCTGCTAAGATTTTGGCCAGAAAAGTCGAATAATGATCCATGATTCCGTTATTTTTTTTAATAACTTTTTCCAAAATTGCTGTTGGTATTGTTGTTTCAGTTCATAACAAGCTGCTGCATCAATTATAGTTGTTTCTAACCATACGATTTTAAAGACTTGAAAACGGGTTTCAAAAGATATTTAGTTGGATTTGTAAAAATTTTAATTTTAATTGTGCCATTAATATTTAATAACACATCCCATGCATTTGATAATTTGGTTTTAATTAATTTGAGTTACATCTTACACTAAAATAATTTAGGACGGCAAACAATTCCTTTCGCCACATTACAAATTAAAAAATCTAATACATAATCCGAGTAACTTCGTCTCTCACGATGGCGTCACGGGTGCGAATCCCATCGGGGTATCACTGATGGTCCAACCATCTACCTCAGATCTAATAGCCTCGGATATTTGTATTGTATTTCGACACATTGAACGTTCATTAATCTCATTAATTAAACAAATAAAGAGAAAACCAAAAATACTTTCACCAGCTTTTCAACCACAAAACTTTTCGCAATCAAATAAACGTTGCTGGTTTTCTTTTTTAAACGAATATTTTCCATCATAAATAAGAATTAATAAGAAATAACAAGTGAAGCAACAAGTTTGAAAACAACTAGTTTCGTAAGACCGTCAACTTTGTGCTGGGTAAATGTGAACGTTCTGCGCTGCCAAAAACGATACCAAAGTGTTCTGGAGCGCAAGATCATTGCAGGGAAGAATCACAAAAATTAATTTCAAAATGATTCCAACGAGCTAGTATGAAATAACATGCTATAATGAGTCTATTACGTTAACAATAATTATTATAACATTACAATAATATAATTATCATAATATAATTTATCATAATAAATACCTTAATTAATATCTTAAATAATTATTATTGTAATAATAATTAAGTAATATAATCATTATAACATGTTATTTCATCAATAATTATAATAATATTATTATTATAACATGTCTGTGATATATGGTGTAGAGTTATATATGTAGTAATAATTTCAAGGGGATTGGTCTCTCACTGAACCAAAAGATGTTTGGACAACTTGAGCTCTTCACCGGTTGCATTCCTGGTGATTGGGTTCTGCTTAAAGTAGTTTGCAATCTCTGACAGTGAATTGAAGTTGCTGATTCCTACTGTCAGTTCACCTCCTTCGTCTCTTTCGACATTTATGTGGCGCGTTCTTGACCCGTCGTAGATCGAAAGGACAGCTGCTTCTTCCTATTAAGTAGCATTTAATTAAATTAAAATTTAATTGACAATAAAATGCTTTTGATTAATGCTTCTTAGGCTGATTATTTCGGGAAATACCTTACTAAATAATTTCTTTGATTAATGCTTCTTAGGCTGATTATTTCGGGAAATACCTTACTAAATAATTTCTACTGCAATCTCCAAGCAGCGGAAGATTTATTTCCTGCGCGAGGGCTGCGCACACCTCTTTAGAAAGCGATGTAAAATGCCAAGAAAGGACATCCTTGCAAATGATTGGACAGTCGCAGCTGACTTAGAAGGAATGAGGCACTATCCCCAGGTGAAAGTGGCAAGAGGCCGGATATGGTGTTGATGTCGCCGTCGTCAGATGCCATCATTTTGGTGGAGTTGGAGGACAGAATGCAGTATAGTAATGCGCTGAAAGCGGAAAAGTACGCAGATCTGGCAGTGGACCTGGAAGAGAAAGGGTTCAGAATTGTCCTCTTCCCAATAGAAGTTGACGCAAGGGGCGTAGTCGGCAAGTCGACGTACGCATTCCTCACAAAAATAGGCCTATCTAGCCAAGAAAGAACGAAGACGATGACAAAGATGTCTGAAGCGGCGGAGGCAGCTTCGTTCTAGATGTGGAAAATGAGAGGCAAGGAAACATCTTCGGATGCCACAGCGAAAGAACCGGAGAAAGCCGCCGATCTCCGGTCAGAATAGAACCACCGAAGTAATTCATCGGCCGAGAGGAGCGGAGCCGGTGACGGAAATGTCTGTTACCGTACGCCGCTTGAAAGAAAATTTAGAGCCCAAGTCGATATTGTTGGGAAGCAGGGATGACGGAAAGTAGGCCACTGAGAGTCGTAGGGGCTAGGTGGCTTCGCTTCAGTGGGAGAGTGCAGCGACGAAAGAAGCCAACGAGAGCTTTTAATAGTCGCTCCAGTCTGGTATGTGACGGCATAAAGAGGCCAAAGAGAGCCTTCCAAAGCCTAAGCTCTAGAGTCCGCATATGGAAACCGACAGGGACATCCTGCTGATCACCGGATGCGGCCCACCCCCGGAGAACGTCAGGGGTTTCAAAGGGCCGAAAGGTTCGAAGATGGGGGACCTTCTCTGAGGATCCCTGTCGGAAAGCTCCGAGGAGGAGTTTCCATCAGCCATCATCTATGTTCAAGTATTTCAAAAGAATAATAAGATAAAAACTCACTTTTTTATTTGAAACTCTGAATAAAAATGCCCCTTTTATTCCAAGCTTCAATAGTTCTTCGGCTGCGTCTTTCGAGATATCGTTAACTGGGTACTAATTAATTATTAATGACTGATTAATATTAATTTAGCACATAATTTGAACTAAAATGTGCATTGCTTATAGCGAGGCAAGAAGATTTCTTCACGAAAATGTGGAAAGAGAGATTGGACTCTGTTCAGAAAATACTTTTCACTTGAAATGCGGACAAACATTTAACGAACGTAGCTTCGCTGACAAGGACCTTAGCTTGAGTTAATGCCGAAATCTAATTGCACTCTCTGTCGGATTGGTTATTTTGTTAATAATGTCTCTTCTTCCTAAATGAGTGGATGCGACTCTTTGTCAAAACTGCGATTCAAGTCTTCCCCCTACCCCTCAAAAAAAAAATTGGACTGCAGCGTGAGTCGCGTAGCGGCAGCAGCTGCAACGCGCGACTGTCGCAGTATGTCGCTACCACTTCTATGCTGAAAAGTTCCGTGCGAATGATCAACAAGAAGCGTATATGAAATACACCGGTGCATTAATATTAGAATCGCAAATTTATTATATTAAATCATAAATGAAAAAGATAGAAAATTAAAATAAATGAATTTACCGCGTTTTTCTTGTCGTCTGCCGCGGGCTCTGAACAAGAATTCGAAATTTTCAGCGATTAATAATTTTTCAGAAAAATTAGACATTTAAAAAACCTTTTCTGTTTGGCATCTTCTCCTTTGGTTTTACCTGAATCGTTGGCTTTTGTTTTACCGGTGAGATGATTTGGTCTCCCGATCTCGACGGAATTTGAGGTTTTGGATACGTTTGTGGTTTGCTTTTCACGGGTGGTTTTTGTGAGGTATTTGCCGGCAACGAGGACACGTGAGAAGTTGGAAGTTTATGATTGGAAGGTACCTTTGAATCGGGGTTCGGTCTGGGATTTGGACCCCTTTTGATGCCCTTGGTAACCGGCGAGTTTGGCTTCGAGTTTGCAGCGATTGGAGAGACGATAGGTGAAGAAATCACTTCCGGTGAGGTTTGAGAGTTGGAACTCGATGTGTTGCTTTCCGCATACAGGGTCGCCTTGTTGCATTTGTCGATGACCAAATCTCCAACGCAGCCAACATTGTCGTAGAAAACGTCCTCCTCGTTTTTGTCTTCTTTTTTCCATCCATTTTCTTGATTTGATTTCAAATTGGAATAAACCGATGGAAATGAAATCCTGTTGGAGCTTTGAGGGAACTTGGCGTCGCTAGAATTTCTTTGCTTTGCTTCGTCTTTGCAATAAATCAATTGTTATTTCAAAATATAATTTTATAATATAATAATTATAATATATTAATAATTCAAGACCGTACGTAAAATTATTTAAAATTTGTAAAAATGTTGAAACGCAAATAAATGAATTGCAATAAAATTTTGGAAACAGAATTTAAAAATATTAAGTAATGAAATAAAACATTTCTTACATTTTATAATTAATCAAAGAAATAACTTTGATTTCTTTATTTTGGAAATTATTCGAAATAAACTTATCCCAACTTAAAAAAATAATAACAAATAAATAAGTAAATAAATAAATAAATAATTAAATAAATAAAAAAACAAATAAACTCCGCATCATTTTCAGGCTAAATATCAACCAAACAACCAAACTGCTAACTGCGGGGTTGATTGAAATCCTTTGATTGCTTCGATTGATTGAACGATTGTCTCGAATCTGATTCAGTTCTGCACACCTTTCTGGTACCTTTATAGCGCTCGGATCTCTCTACCTCGTCAAATATTTTGGTCAACTGAATAAAACAAAAATTAGTATTACGAATTTATTAGATGCTTTTGGGAAATAAAAATTAATTTTCATTAAATTAACGAATAATGTTAAGTTTTTATGTAATTTTTGTGAAAATGACAACAAAACGAAAATAATTTTATAGGTTTTAATCAACGTAATTATAGATAATTGTTTTCCAATGAATTAAATTATATTTATTGTTGTGATTTTGTGAAATTACAATAAAAATAAAAATTATTAAGATTATTTCATGCAAAAATCTTAATTAATTCGCAAATATTTTATCAGATAATATACTATTCAGTCACCCTTCAGTCACGTTATAGAAGGCCCATATGATTTCGTAAAATCGAATTTCCTTATTATTTCAATTGAATTAAACATAATTATAGTCTTAATTGCATATAAATATCTTACAGAATCCCATGACTATTATTAGTTGATTATTATATTATTATTATTATTATTATTAGTAGTAGTAGTAGTAGTAACTGTTATTATTATTATTAGTTAAAATTATTATAATTAGTTAATAATTATTCCAACCTCTGAAACATCGCCTGCTCTCACATAAACTGAAGGTATGTTAGAATTTCTGTTGCAGTTTTCCTAGAAATAGCATTTAAATTTTTGAAAACTGAAAAAAAATATAATTGTAATAATTTTGATTTAATGTAAATGATAATAAAAGGCAAACGCTAATAACAGTAATATTAATAATAATAATAATAATAATAATAATAATAATTATTATTGATATTAATATAATATTAATATTATTATTATTAACATTAACAACAGAAGCGATAATAATAATAACGGCAATAATATTAACTAATAATAATAATATCTGTTATTCAATTTATGAAATTTATATAGCGCCCTATTCTTCAGAATAAAAATAGAAACATTATTGAAACCTTAGCAGAAGTTATTTTGTAGATTATTTGCGATTTGACTTACTTATTGTTAAAAATTATTAAAAATTATTTTAAATGTAAATTTAAAAATATTATATTTTTTCCTGAAAGGAATTTTTATTAACAAAACAAAACATTAAATGAAGATTTAAAATTTCGCACTTATTAACCTTTGTTTGGATAATTTCGCGAAGGTTTTCATAACTTGGGAGTCTTTCTATGGGACTCTATGGGAGAATTTAACTATTTATTTTTAATAAACCATTTATGTCTCAACGAATTATTTATGTTTTAATATATTATTTATATTATTATATTATTTACGTTTTAATGAATTAATTAATTATGTTTTTTTTTACCAATGACTTAATTTATTTTCCAAGAATTAGTTCAGAAAAAAAAAATTAAAAATTCGATAAGTGCGTAACAAAATTTACGTCTAAAAGCTCTCTAATCATTGGTAAGTGGCAATTAAGTGGCAAAATTAGTAAAATCATAAACTCGAATTCTACCATATTATTTAAAATTAATATTATTTAGTAATTGATATTTAATACAAATAAAATAAATATTTAAATAATTTAAAATTAATTACTATTATTATTATACATAAAATAATTATACTTAGAGTCTTTATAGGGAATCATATATAATGACCTTTGGATTTGCTTTGGTTTTTCTGTGAAAGAAATAAAATCATTTCGAGATCATTAAGATAATTAAAATTATTTACCATTAAAATATTCTAAATATTACATAATTATCTGTAAGTTTGTTCAATTATTAAAAAATCTCAAATAATTAATTTAAAATTACTTAATAAACTTTTTTAAAATGATTGATAAATAAATACTGACTCTAATTTGAATTTTTCAACCCTCGAATACATTTCTTCAATACTGAAATTAAAATTCATTTAAAGCAAAATATCTTGAATTAATTTTAAATATTTTAAAATTATATCAAATGATAATAAATTTACTAATGGAATAACATAAGTTCCATTTTCACTCCGCATAAATTGAATTAAAAATTAAATCATTTTTTAAATTATTAAATTTATTTTTTTTAAATTTTAATCATTTATAAATTAATTATAAATTAATTCTCACTTTTTCGTAGTCTGGATGTAACTGTAGACGTCCTCCTTTTGTTCTTGGATCATTTGGAGCTGCAAAAGTTTCAAGGCAACGTAATAAGACATTATTGCATGAATATTGAACAATAAAAATATAATACATAAAATACAAGAAATCAAAGTAAATAATTCAATTATTTGGATTTTATTTCATTAAAAATCAAAATCAAAATCAATCAAAATGAAAATTCCACTGGAACTGTAGGTGTTCAATTAATTAATTATAATTAAATATTAATTGATTGATTTATTTAATTAAATATAATTAATTCATTTGAAATTAAATATTAATTTATTTATTTATTAAATTAAATATAATTAATCAATTTGAAATTAAATATTAATTGATTTATTTATTAAATTAAATATGTTTAATTAATTTGTAATTAAATATTAATTGATTTATTTATTTATTTAATTAAATTGGTGATCCAACCCATCTTTAAATTAAAATTAAATTAAAAACCTGTCTTGGTCCTAAAACTCCAATGCAAGAACCCGGAATTCTGCCTTCAGACTTTCCATGTCTTTCAATGGAATTATGGAAAAAAAAATTTAATTGTGGTGATACTTCTCTCGATAACAGCTTTGATGATGATGATGGTGATGATGATGATGATGATGATGATGATGACGACGACGATGATGTGTGATGGTTTAAAAATGGAAACCACAATTTTGTGATATACGTTGTCACCGAAGTTGACCAATATATACAAATTATAAACAAATTATATTAAACCTGAACTAGTAAATAAATTTGATTAAGAATTATACCATACAAAATGTTGATTAACAATTCGAACTGACTAATTACTACATTAATTAGAACGTTGGCGATAATTAAAATGGATTAATTAATTAAAATTAATTAAAATTAATTAAAAATTAATTAAAATTAATTAAAAATTAATTAAAATTAATTAACAAATTTATTGGAAATATTGGAAATAAATATAATCAATTAAATATTAATTAATTAATTATTTAATCAAAATGAAACTATTGAATGCACCGACCTAATTTTCCACCAACCAGTTGACGGGTTACTGATGACCCTAACCAATTCTCCCTTTTCGACTGTAATTTCGTCCGAATTTACGGCTTTGTAAGATTCGACGACGACGAATTCCATGTCGTCTGCTGTTATAATAATATATATATATATATAAAATTATGAATAAATTACGATTATATATATATATATATATATATATATATATATATATATATATATATATATAATATATGTAATATATATTATACCCACTAATTATACTAATTATATTTATAATTATATTTATGACTACATATATATATAGCCACAATAAATTATATTTATAATTACTCTCAGATAGAATGGCCTCTTTATCTGGAAGTAGGATTTCCTTTGGAATCCATCCTCTGTCTTTTGCATCCTTATTGAAAACTAGCCATTTCCCTAATACAAATTTTTTTAAATAATAATTAATATTATTGTAATAAATATATTAATATTATTATTATCATAATGCTGTTATGATTCATTATTCGTAATTAGATAAATAAATTATGTATCAAATTCTGTATATTACTGTATTACTGTATAACAAAGTATTTGGTTATATAAACACGGTTTTACATATTTTTTAAAAACCAAAATTTCGTTTAATTGTAATAAATAACTTAAGAATTCACCATGAAATAATTAATTTCGTCACATTCACTAATACATTTATTAATTTATTATATTATAAATTATGTTATAAAATATTTATATTAATTTAATAATTATCTAAAATTAATTAAAATTTAATTTAAAATTAATTAGAATTTAATTTAAAATTAATTAGAATTTAATTTAAAATTAATTAGAATTTAATTTAAAATTAATTAAAATGTAATTTAAAATTAATTAAAATTTAATTTAAAATTAATTAAAATTTAATTTAAAATTAATTAAAATTTAATTTAAAATTAATTAAAATTTAATTTAAAATTAATTAAAATGTAATTTAAAATTAATTAAAATTTAATTTAAAATTAATTAAAATGTAATTGTATTTAATGAAAATCTAATTATCCCACCATTTTGACTTTTATCGAGCACAGTAACCAAGTCTCCCTTTTCTACGTCAATCTGGTCATGAAATTCAGCCGAATAAAATTATTTTGAACCAATAAATTATATTAAATTATAATTTCAATCATAATTTTTGCAAACATTACAATCTATTTGAACTAATAATTTATATTTTTAATAATATATATTTTAAATAATATATGGGCCACATTTCAATTTCAAATCCTAAAGTCCAAAACCGAATGTAACTGTTGTTCAAATTATGCCAATTATGTTATCTAATTATTACAATTACTATATTGACTTCAAAATCTTTTTATTAATTCAAAATTATTAGCTAGCAGTATTTTTATTATAACAATTATAGAAACTTTTAGAACGTATTATTTAATCTCGAATCTAAATGATGCTAAATAAATTATCATTTATTTATTTAATCAGCCAAAACCATAGTAGATGATATTATCAGATAAATAAATAGCTGATGATATTCAACCAAATCCTTTACCTCGTCATTATGTATCTTCTTGAAGTTCGTAATGACCCAATAATTGCCTCCCTTCTTCTTCTTCATCATCATCGTCGTCGTCGTCTCCTTCTTCTTATCCATCACGCCATCATCTTTATCATCAACGTTGCCAATCTGAGCGTAGTTGCTGTCACTGATTGGCGTCTCCAAGAACTCTTCTGGACATTGATAGGTTTCCATTGCCTGGAAGACTGGATTCTCGTCTGGGTTCAGTTTCAAGACGCTGTAATTGTCGTCCGGGTTTTCGACCTTATCCGCTGTTGTCGATTGGTTACTCAATCTATTGACCGATTCGCTTTTCAACCTACATGTACCTGGTTTGGGGTAAGTTAGAATGTCGGGGTTAAAAATTACTTGGACGGATAGGAGAATTTATTTAGCGCAAGCTTTGATCATTACAGATCACTCATAGTTCTGCTAATATCACAGTTCGGGTGTTGTTTCGTAAGCAAAATTCAAGTTTATAAGTTTTACAAGTTCTTATATTTTGTTGTTGTTGTTGTTGCTGCTGTTGGTGTTGTTTTTGTTGTTGATTTTTGTTGTCTGAGTGTCAGAAGTATTTCAGATGGGTAGAATGTTTTACGCTTGAAATAATAGGCATTATTATGCTAATGTACTTTCTCATGGTAAATATAATAAGTTAACTGTAAATAAGTGATGTTTATTTTGCAAAATGTCGAAAAATATGTCTTTAAAGAGTAATGAAGCCATTTATGTTACGTCTTCTGAATCATCTTACCCTGAGCACTTTCGAGAATTTTCGAGCTGGAATTAACCAATAAGTTGTTATTAGAATAGATTATAAATTATTATTATTATTATTATTATCGTCTAATTCATGTATTAGATTATTCTGATCATTGTTTATTCATTTATAAGAACAGGCAAACAAGTTCGGACAAACAAGTCCAGGCAAACCTCGCCATTGAAATTGCTATTGCAAATCTTGTATTGAGATTCATTAACAAATGGTATTACATTATAATTAATAAATAATTTAATTAATTAATAATTAAATTAATTAATCAATTATTAAGTGAATGTTGTTATAATTACTATTTCGACTTCAGTTCGTTTATGGACGAAATCTCAAAGAAGCCGATGAAACGCTCGTCAGTTAAGACGTGGTGTGGAAGTTTAGAGAGGAGGTCCTGAAATAAGTAAATAAATAAATAAATATAATTAATATTTAATAACATATTATTAATACATAATAAAATATAATTAATATGTAATAAAATATAATTAATATATAATAAAATATAAATAATGATTTTTAAAATTTAATTAAAATTTAGGCCTACCTTAAGGTGATTATATTATTGTATTATTAAGAATCAGTTATGGTGATAATTGTTTTATAATATTTAATTACTTAACATTATCACATGCATACATTTATTATTTATTATTATTATTATTATTATTATTGTTATTATTATTATTATTGTTATTATTATTATTATTATTATTATTATTATTATTATTATTATTATTATTATTATTATTATTATTATTAACCTTTTCCAACTCACCTGGAAGAATTGATCCAAATCCGACTTTTTCTTGCCGTCACGCAACGGAATGAAACCGTATTTTAGAAATTTTTGAGCGTCTGAAGTTGAAGAATAATTTATTTATTTATTTTATAGGATAAAAATATAAATGTGGGATATTTTAAAAAATTATTTCAGTTTATTTTTCTTTTTTAAAATTTAATTATAATTTTTTTCAATAACAGTAATAAATGCCCTTCTGGCATTATTTATATTTTAGCAAATAATCGTTTTATTGCAAACCTTTGAGGACAGGGAGGTCCAAAGTAGGGCTGATTATGTTCAGGATTCTCTGAAATTATGTTAATGTTCTCACGACATGTGTATCAATCAGCTATAATAACTGTATATATTATGACTGATAATAACTAATTATGAAGATAATATTTAATAATGTTAATATCTGATTAATGATATTAATTAGACTTGTTATATATAGCAAGTTTTGTCGATATTTTAGAATGTTGACAGCCAATGCTTCTGCCAAAGATAGACAGATCGAAAGAGAAAGCTAAAAGAAAGAAATCACTCATACGTCACTCATATGTTACTGTGAAATGATTCTCTATTATAAGCTTCGATAAATTTCTATGGCTTCCACGGAAGATTCCATCGAATTCTGTCAAAGCACTTCTCTGTACAGACTCAGCGTGATGTTAAAAATTGGCAGAAAGCTTAATTTGTTAATATCATGTCCTATCAGGAGAGCACATCATGGATTCTGCTTATGCTATATTTAGAAGTCACATTTATGGCCTAACATTAGTTGATTTTATTATTATTTAACATTTGATAGATTAACAGGATTGATCTAAAGGAAGAATTTTAAATCTTCAAGAAATGCGTAAGTAAAATGTCAAGTGAAGTATGAATATTCATATTTTGTAATTTACAGCGAAACTCTTAAAGCACTTCATTTTTAAAATCATAAGAGCCCTTGTTTGCTTGTTGTTGGAGTTTACAAACCGTAAGCATGTACATTTCCTGTTTTACTTAAACTGTAACCCGTAATTGTAAAAAAAAAACTACAAGAGAGGTCTTGTGTAGCTATTAAAGCAGTTATGGCAAGCCTGCTTATCATTCAAGAGCTTTGAGGTTCTGAGGTCTAAAGGAGGAATGCACTGTTGACTTTGAAAAACAGCATTCACAATGGCACTGCGGATGAAGTAAACATTGGTGCAGACAAAATAAAAAATAACTCAAAGGAGCAGATACCAGGAAGTCCAGACCATTTCTGTAAAGAACTATAAATTCACGAAGGTTGCTAGATTTAGAAGCACAATACAACACGGTCTTTTTTAATATCTTTAACGGATTGAGAAAAAAATCCTTCAGCGGGAGACTCGCTCTTGATTTAAAGGTAGACTGAAGATAGGAATCTAGAAAGGAATTGAAACAATTTCAATGAAATTCATCTCCAGAAGAGAAATCAAAACATGGATTATGGCAGGCAGGAAGGAAGGATGATCAGAGACGGGCAGATACAACTATGCAGAAGTGTTGCAGAAATTCTGACAAACTAAGATAAAGATTGAAAAGGACATGCAAGTAGCGAGTCGGATAAATTTATATAAACCTATTAAATCAATTTAATTTAAAAGATCAGTTAAACTGTTAGACCCATATTTTGTAATTAAAATAATAATAGTAATAATAATAAAAATAATAATAATAATAATAATATTCGATGGGGTAATCTGTATATCGTTTGTTATCGAGTTTAAACATTTGTTTGGCTGAGAAAATCAACAAATAATAATAACAATGTTAATAATAATAATATTAATAATAATGATAATAGTAATAATAATAATAATAATAATAATAATAACAATAATAATAATAATAATAATAACAATAATAATAATAATAATACAGCCGCTATGGTATTCAAAAAACTAACCAAAAAGTCTGAAATGTTATTATAGTTTCTCATCCTCTCGCTGGTCGTATTGTCACTCCAAGTCACTTTCAACGTGAACTCCTAACCGGTGATGAAGACGACGACGATGATGATGACGACGACGACGATGATGATGATGAGGATTTTAATTGTAACGTTTCGGCGATTTTCGCTTTTACTGATTACGGCCAATTATTTAAATTTGCATAATTATTTATTGAACGACTCTTGAAATTGCTGGGAGAAATAAAATAAATAAATAAATGGGACCTGGCAGTTTCAATAACTCTACAAACTAGTTTTAACAAGAATTAATATCTGTAATATATTGATTGGATTGACTGAATATAAATAATAAAAAAATAAATACCATCTTCGAAGTAATTAAATCAGTCATTTTAACGGTGAATGACGACGACGACGATGATAAGGGTGACTAAAATATAAAGATTACAAATTAATATAGCATCTTACAGGAGAGGAATCTTTCTTCTTGATCTTAACACACTGAACCACTGTAACCTGTCTATCTGGTATTGGCATGACTGGAAACTAAAGAAATGGACAGAAGTAGAAAATGCCCAGGTTCTTGTATCTTTATTGCATAAATACTATAAAAGGCTGTTTAAAATGCTATATTTATATAGCGCCCATTATCGATGTCTGCAGAAAAACCATATGTACATAATAAAACAACTGAGAAGCCTAGAATAGCTAATTACTTTTAATATGTTACATAATGTCTTCAGTATTTATCAGGTAACAATTTAGAAATTCAATTAAAAACGTGAATTAATAAATAAAGTGATTGTTAACAACTGATATAATACCAGAAACAACTATTCAATAAAATAAAAATAAAAATAGACAAATGGACAATATTGGAAAATCCATAAATCCTTCAAGCTAATTAATTAGAGACAGTCGACGATAACGTAGCAAAATGTTTAACATCTGTCTAACCTCAGATTAAGGTACTAACCCGTTAAACCAAGCGAATATCTCCAGGAAATACTATCCGGTCTTCAGCCAAGAATGCGAACTCAATTTGGAGGCGGTCCACCAAACAATTCGAATAAAAACGCCTTCTCAAAACGTCCGCTCGGTCGGCTCTAATGACACTTTTCTAGAGTTTAATTATTCCAATAACATCCTGGTTTGACAAAATAACAACCAACTTCACCATCATCGAATTGCATTTCGCTTAATTTCGTTCTGCTTTTGTTCAGCTGTTCTGACAGTCCTCTCCATAAGATATGCATTCTTGGCTGTTCTTTGGCCGTGCCCATCAAAGCCCACCGAAGCGGTACAATTAAAGTATTGATACTATTGATACTAGCACCTCCATCGTCGTAGTCTTCATCTTCGGTTTTATTCAGAGAACCATAGTTGATTGTAACGGGGGGAATTTACGGGACATTATTTAAATGAGAATAGAATTATTGCCAATTTTTACAGTAGTTTCTCAAAATTGGATGATAATTAATAGATGGGTAATTACCTATTTACCCATTTTCTTCGTTCAGAAGCAAACTGATTTCAATTATTTTTTATCAATTCTTCACGCAGTTACTCTTTTTGTGAGAACCTGATGATGACGACGACGACGACGACGATGACAATGATGATGATGGTGATGCACGATTTGAAATGGTGTTGTATTCCGAAAGTGATTATACCCGTCGATTGGTTGGACCTACACTAAGAGAAGACCAAGCTTCCTGTTATTATTTTGTAAAATAAACAAACAGAACCCTGTTATTATTTGTTAAAATAAACAAATAGAGCCTATTTGTGAAAACAGATAGTTTTCGCATTCAAGAATTAGGAAGTCCCATAAAAGGCTCAAATGCCCTCGACAAGTGACGCCTCAGATCATTGCTCAGCCTTTGGTCCACTGGCACAAGGTCAAATAAGCTTTCCACTTGCAGTAAGTCATCCGCATCATTACTATTAATTACCTTGAAAGATTACATCGTTATTATTATTATTATTATCATTATTGACGTTTCTATCGTTTCCATCATTAGTATCACCATCATAAGCAATCCATCTAACTCCACAACCATAGCACCAACTCAAGCAATTAAATTAAAATTTACTTCATTCGATTTTCAGAAAAAAAATTAAATTCAAATCTTGCACCCCATGGATTTGCACCCAGCATTTCACCCAGTCCATCGAAGTCCACAAATATTTCTTGTTTGCTTTTGTAGGACGAATTACTAATTACAATAATGGTTATTATGTTATAATAATACTAACCATAATAATAATCTTAATATATGATAATAATACTACCTATAATAATAGTTATTATATTATAATAATACTACCTATAATAATAGTCATTATTCGAACCATCTTACTTCCTCAACAATCGAAATCTCAGACGAGAGGCAGGATCATTACTATGCGTGGTCGTCTGCTACAATTTGGTCCCAATTTCAGAACAGGAAACAGCTGAAGCGGAATTAACCAGATGTCGTTACTCACAGATTAATTGCCCACAGATTTTTCTCAATTAGCGCGCAAACGAATCCTTCTTTTTTCATCTTTAATAAAAGCTTTTAAGGAAAAAAAAGGGCCTTCTTTTGTAAGACTAATCACGATTCTCGGATGTCTCATATGATGATTTTAGACTCTCAACCGAGCAATACCACGACCGGGCCCTCTGAACAACATAGGAACGACAACCCTAAGCCCTAACCCTGCAAGCGCTACATTTCTCCCTATAAGGTATTTCCAAAAACTCCCGACACGTTACTATGGTCACCAGCAAAAGCGACGCCGATTATGCAACCTCGCCGCAACTCCTCCGTTGTTAGTCTTAACTGCCAACTTAACGGCAACAATTTGAATAATTGAGGGAAAAAAAAGATTTATTTGCTGTCCTCGTTCGTTAAGAAATCAAACAAATGGCCAACTCGGAACCAGTTGAACGAAAACAATGATCAAATTATGTTACAAAGCGTGAATATCAGAAAGGCAACTCCGCAAATATCCCTTCCAGAACGGTCAGTCAGAGTCAGAGTGTTAAACCAAGCCAGCCAGAGAGGTTGTTAAGAAAACACGAAAAACAAAAATTAGAGGCAAACCAACCAGGCAAGGGGGAAAATAAAAAGAGGGAGAAAACGAATTCTATTCCGAATTGGCGCATCAACTGATGCATCAACGCTCCGTTCTTATCGCTTCGATCGGGAAAGACAACAGCTTAGCAACCTAGCACCATCAGCTCAACGTCGGTAAAAAAATAAAGCAAAAGAAGAATAAAGAAGGAAAGTCTGAAAATCTTCAAGGATGAATATCTTTGAATAGATGAATCCAGCCGAACCTTCGTTCGTTAGTTCGGTTTCGGAAAGGAAGCGTGAATTATTAAAATAAAAATTTTAAAAAAAATCACTTAAATCAGTTTTTTTTTAAATAATTGCAAAGTATTATTATTTGGTAATTTAGCAGGAATTAAATGAAAATAATTTCTCAAAATATCTAAAAAAATAAGTTGGAGCTTTTAACGTTCGTTCTGTGCCAGCTTTTTTTTTATATTTTGGACAGCAAAGATAATAAATAGTTAGTAAAAATATTAACATCGTCGTGATGTTATTGCAATTCCAGTGAACACTCCAATGTTTCTGCTCATCATTAACATCATCATCATCATCATCATCATTATCACAATCATCATCATCTTCAGAAAGCAGAATTCATTTCGGAGATGCCCGTCAAAAAAATTATTTGCGCATGTCAAAATGTCAAAAGAGACGTCCAAAAGTCTGGAAGTTAAAGACTGCATAAAATGGCTGTACACAAAAAAGTTAAAGCTAATAATTAATAACACGTTTATTAACATACACACTCAGGTGCCCTGCAAGGCCTTAATCCTTTGAAACGTTGATTCTCTGCACCGAACGAAACTGCCCCCCGACCGAGAGGTCGAGGCCCTTAAGTTCAGATTCATTTTGAATGGTCCAAGACGATGCATTTCCTTCAGTGATGGCTGACAGCACACAGGGGCACAGAATCCAAAACCCTAATTCCAAAGTCAGAACCTTTTCTTTATCAGGGGACAAAAGGCCAACAAAACGTCCCAGCAGGAAGCACCGACCGTCGGGTGGCGCCACCTCCGATTGGCTGTTAAAAGGTTTTTAAAAAAAAAAAGTGTACAAAGAAGGCATCTCTTGACTCGAGACTGAAAGGCAACTTAGGTGGTTGAGCTTGCCAAGATACGAGAAATGGAAAATAAACAGTGGAATGGCAACATTAATAATAATAATAACAATAATAATAATGATAATAATATTAATAATATTAATAATAATAGTTACAGTGTTAACTAACTGCTTGTAATAATAACAATAGCTTTGAAGGCAATAAGGCTGATAATCGTTCGTATTCATGACACTCCGAGCGATAATAGCAAAGAGTGAAAAACAATTACTTACTGATTAATAATAACAGTAACATGTAACAAATATTTATAATAACAATAATAATAATAATCATATTATTATAATGAGAGGAATTATCACCCCAAGGGTCTCCCTAGTAGTAATACACTTGGGTCAGTCTTGACATCGTCATCATCATCAGCCTCAAGAATAACAGTCAACCAGGTAAGGGGAATAAGAGGACAAAAGACATCCTCCAAGGCAGGCTTACAAAATGAAAAAAAGGAGCTATTGAAACCTTTCAAACTTTACGTGACAAACTATTTTCCCTAATTTCCTCAATTTGTCTCTAAATGTCAGAAATGGCAGTGAAAATTGAACTGGAAAAGAAGTGCAAACGCTTTAGGACTCCTGGACCAGAACGATGCTTCGTCGGTCAAGGACGACCGACACGGTCCGGTCATCCGCGAAGAAACCATGATTCCGACCTCGAACTCTGGACCGGAAGACGGACGGACCGTCCGCCGAGAGTCGGTTTATTTACAAAAGGGACGCTTCGGTGCATTCGAGACGGACTCAGCACCCCGAAGATTTCCTATTCGCTGCCCTGGTGATTCGCGAAGCTGCCTTGACCTTGACCTTTTCCGTGGCCGAGACGTTGTCGGGAATGGAGGCGAGAGAGCGCCTGGTCCGAACCGCAGGGGGCGTGGGCTTCGACAAAAGATCGACTTTCTTCTTCGCAGCTCTGTCGACGCCTCCTGAACTTTTGTCGCAGTCGTCTTTGGCGGCCTCGCCTTCTCCCCGGGCTTCGGAGGTCGATTTTCTGGCCACCTTGGTGGGTTCGGGGTCGTTCGCTTCCGTAGATGGAAGGGACGACCGCCTGGCGGATCGCCTGAGGCAGGGCTGGGCCACGTCGTCGAGTTTGAGTTCGTTCCGTGGCGAGCTCGGGACTTGCGCCTCTTTCTCGGCTTTGCGCTTCCTTCCACGTTTCTTCGGCATCTTGACGTCGGCTTGCGACCCGTCGTGCTCCGAGGACGAAACTCGGGATTTCGATTCGCCTTTTTCGACGTCTGCCGATGCAAGAAGAGGAGGAGGAGTCTTTTCCGAAGACGTCACCTTGTTATCGTCCGGGTCTCGAGATTGCAGTTCGATTTGAACCCTAACCGACGCTTCCGTCGTCCGAGAAGCCGGAGACGTCTCTTCCCGATTCTTTTTCGGGTTCGTGCCTTCGTGATCGTCCTTGCGTCTCTTGGCAGACGAGTGTACTTCAAGTACAAAGTCGTCGTCGTTTTCCTTCTTCCTTTTGTGTCTCGGAGAGGTCTTGCGATCGTCTTCGGTCTTCTTCGTAGAGGAGTCGACCTCGGTCGAGTTCAGGAATTTGTCCGTCAGAACGAGTCCGTTCGACTTTTCCGTCGAATCTACGCTCTGCTGCTGCAGCTGTTGTTGCTGCTTCTGCTGCTGATTCGCATGGAGGATGCTCCTGCTGTCTTCCACGACGACGTCGTGAATTATGATTTCGGGAAGGTTGACGGTGTCTGTCCTCTCCGCTTCGTCTTCGCTGTCGGAAATGACGCAAACCTCGCTGTCTTTGGAGACGATCGTGTTCTTGTCGACGACGGGAGAACTCGTCCGATTCGACGAGGAAGGAACCGGCTTCACCACGATCGGTGCCAGCACCACTTTCTGTTGACCGTTGGAGTCGTTGATGATCAAAGGGATGCTGCCGGAAGCGACGACGTTTCCGGCGGGCTTGATCTTGATCACCGTTCGAGTCGGCTTCGCAAAGTCCCCGTGCACGACTCGAGAACCGGAGGCCTGCGGCGTCTGCTGCTGCTTGTTGTTGTTGTTCCCCGTCGCTATGGAACCCGCCACGCTTTTAGTCACCCAAACCTTGCTCTGAAGACGGATTCGATTTTCATCGTCCTGTTTCGACTGACTAGCGACTTTGCAGACGAGGATTTTTCCATTGCCTGTCGGTTCTTTGATCAGAGATGAGAAGGCGTTCACCTTATGGGTTTTTTGACTCGACAGGAGACTGACGGCGGGAACCTTCAGTGCCGTGGACGATGACGACGCGGCCAGCAGAGGCCTCCTGGTCCCTCCGATTTCGGAGACGGCTTTATAAGTGTCAAGATAGATGTTGTGAGCTTTGAGCAGCTTTCTGCAAATGGCTCCCATCTTTTGGTTGACCTCAGTCTGGTCAGAGGAGGTTGCGGAGGTAGCGGTGGTGGTGGTGGTGGAAGAAGTGCCCGTAGAATGCGATAGTTTCTTGTTCTCTTTGAGGAGGTTCGTGAGCGTCAGCTCCATGTTCGAGGTGAGGGTGATCAGCTTCTCGACTTTTTGTAAGTTCCTCAGATATTGGGTAGCGACCGCTCCGATGGCTGGCGGTTGCACGGACGAAGAGGACGATGAAGATGCGGAAGGGTGGTTCGTGACGGGACCGGTTTTGACTTGGGCACCCGACTTGACGGTCGCGACGCCGTCGGATGACGACGAGATGCCAGGGAATGAATGGTTGAGGTTGACGGGCTTCGGCTAAAGCATCAAGGTTGAATGGTTTTCAGTCTTTAGTTTCAAATTTAAGATAATTTCAAGAAAGAAAGAAAAATTAGCTTGATCATATTACACTCTTCTTAAGAATAGAATTAATAGTTTTAATTTATTAATCCCAATCATTCTGATTATAAATCATCCTAAGGATCCCACCTGGATGACTTTCGGTTCCATCTTTCCATCGCTATTCCTCCTAAACAGTTCTAGCGTCCTGGTGACCTTCGAATGACCTTGCTGCTGGCCGGCAGAGGCAGGCAACGACGGCTTTCCGGTAGCTGCCGTCGCGAAGGTGCTGGACGGACGGACGACGGTCGAAGGAGTCGAGGAGGCGGTGGCCTGGTTCGGCTGAGCGGTCTTGACGTTCCTCTTCCTCTTCAGCTCCATCTCCTGCTGCTTCTTCTCCTGCTTGGCCAGCGCTTCCATGACTCCGGAGCAGTGCTCGATCAGGCCTAGCAGACGCCTCGGGTCGCAGACGTAGCACTTCCACTTGGAGGAGTCGTCTGCCGACGGGATTCGTAATTAATTTATCTATGAATTTAGAATTTCAGAAAACAAAAGAAAAACAAAAGCATCACATTTGAGGAGTTTTGTTTTATGATTCAAGTCATAAAGATCTCATGGAGAGAGGGTAGCTGGACGAATCAGATCGATACATGGATGACAGACAGATCGATACATGGATGACAGACAGATCGATACATGGATGGACAGACAGATGGATGGATGGAAGGACAAATGGACGAACGAATCCAGATCAGACAAACCTGCATCGAGGATGGAGTTCAGCTCCTTTCGTCCGAGATTCCTGCGAATGCAGCTCTTGCAGAAGGAGTTGTGGCAGAAGTCGCAGCAGATCAGGTCCCCGCCCTGACGACACCAACGACATTGTTCGTCCGTGCCGTCCGTGTCTTGGTCGATCTCGGCACCGATGTACCAGTTGTAACATTTCTGGGAAGATATGATATGGATTATTATTTTATGGATATTATTATTTATATTATCATAGATATTATTAAAGATTATCTCATAAGCATTAAATATATTATTGTAACATAGATATACAGGTTGTAACATTTCTGGAAGGATATATTATAATTTATCATATATTATGGATATTATTAAATAATATTGCATGCTATATATAATATGAGACGTGATAGATTATTATGACATGTGATAGATTATTTTACAGATGTCATTATTTATATTACCATATATATTATTAAAGATTATCCGATATATATATTAAACATAATATTATAAATATTATTAAAGACTGTGTGTTATATACTATATAATTTATATATTTAATCAATATATTGTGCACACATATATACATCATTTTCAAACTGAACAAAACAAAAGTATTCCATACTGTCAACAAATCAATAGTTGCTGTTTGAATTGACCATTTAATGTTAGGGATGTCAGAGTGATAATGATTAGGAATATAGGAATATGAATATTGATTAGGAATATATGAATAATGATTAGGAATATATGAATAATGATTAGGAATATATGAATATTGATTAGGAATATATGAATAATGATTAGGAATATATAAATATTGATTAAGAATATATGAATATTGATTAGGAATATGAATGTGCCAGGTAAATGAAGTTTTTGATGTTGTGGTGTCAATTCAATTTATGATTAATTCACAATTCACGATTAATTCACAATTCACGATTAATTCACAATTTACGATTAATTCACAATTCACGATTAATTCACAATTCATGATTAATTCACAATTTACGATTAATTCACAATTCACGATTAATTCACAATTTACGATTAATTCACAATTCATGATTAATTCACAATTTACGATTAATTCACAATTCACGATTAATTCACAATTCACGATTAATTCACAATTTACGATTAATTCACAATTCACGATTAATTCACAATTTACGATTAATTCACAATTTACGATTAATTCACAATTCACGATTAATTCACAATTCATGATTAATTCACAATTTACGATTAATTCACAATTCACGATTAATTCACAATTTAGGATTAATTCACAATTTACAATTAATTCACAATTCACGATTAATTCACAATTCACGATTAATTCAAAATTTACAATTAATTCACAATTTACAATTCAATGCACTCCAAAGACAGAAGCACCAACCCTGCAGACGAGTACTTTGAGCATCGGATGCCTGTGGTAGTCCGTAAGTCCGTCGATGCCCAGCTGTTTGTTGCAGGCAGTGCAGTGCAGGATGGCAGTTTCCAGGCTGCCTGTGGGACCAAGGGGATAGGGAGACATTAAAGGAGGAGTTGGTGATGTTACTTTATAATTAATTAACTAATTTGTAAATAATATAAACAATTTTTAATTAATATAATCATATAATTTACAAAATATTTTATAAACATTCAGTAGTATTCACTAGTGTTTTTTATTTTTAAGTATCAGCATCATTATCAAAATCATCGCAAGCCTGGTGATGGAGTTTAATGTTGGCTTTTGTTTTATATAAATGCTTAATTCCATAGCATAAATTAAGTGCAGTTACTATGAAAAAGCAGATGATAACTTATAACAACAGCATCCATATGTTTCAGTAACTCAATCCAATGAAACCTTGAGACATGAATTCAATAACAAAATATGATATCAATTTTATGTGTGGGGCATTGACTGAGATGTGAGAGATGTGGAAGCAAACAAAACAAGATATACAGAGAGATGAACAAACGAACGAATGAAAGAAATTGATGAAATGCAACCCAGTCATGGGTTCACACCTCGCAAGACCGCACGCAAGCACGCATCGGTGCCAACTGACAAATAGCAAGTTGCAAATCATGTCCGCAGACCAGGTGATTCGAACATTTCCAGCAGGTTGTTGTGAATCAATAAAAAGAAATCATTGAAGCCATGCTTTTTTGTTTGTCTTCTCTAACCATCATCATTATTATCTTTAACATCTGCATAAACATCACAGTCACCATCGTCATCGTCGTCAACATCATCACCGTCATTATCATCATCGTCATCATCATTGTCATCATCATCATCATTGATTTTCATCATGATAAAAATTTGACAAATGAAATGTACTTGAATGACCATCATTAGCACAAGAAACAATTTATCACCATTCATTCATACATCCATTCATCCACTCACTCGCTCACTCATTCATGATTTATTCATTCATTCATTCATCCATACACATATCCATTAATTCATTCATTCACTCATCATTACCTCCTTTGAATATTTTCTTTGACCTTGAGGTCTCCAAGGAGACGACCTTGGGAGAAGTGTCAACGGATTCGGGTTGAACGAAGACGGTTCCTTTTACGAAAAGATTTCAACGATGAATTAATAAGATTTCAATGAATTAATCACTTAAATTAATCAATTCCAAGAATAAAAAAAGAAATAATCCATTTTTTTTGTGTTCCTCCATCCAGGTAAAATCATGCTACTCATTAATGGTTTATTAATAATAAAATTTTAGTTAGTCTCACAGGCAATTTATATTCATTATGATTAACATAATTTTAAATAGTTCCATAAATAAGATTTTATAATATTTAATAGGAATTATATAATTATCCGATTAACGCAAGCTATTTTTTAAAAAAATCTTTTATTAAGACTTCCACACACCTTCTGGCAAATCAAAAGGACTCTCGATTTCTAGTTTCGTTTCCGAGAGATCATTTGGAAAATCCGGTCGGTCATCGTCCCCTTTGAGGGGAAAACCGTCAGAGTTCAACGAGTGCCTTTCTAACGAAGGGGAGTGAAGGAGTGAGTCATCAAGGGCCACACATCTGTGGGTTTTTTGCTGTTTTCTGTGATACATTATGTGAACTTTAAGTTATTAATATCCATTATGTATTATATATACCTTTATTAATATCTGTATTATATATATCATTATTAATATCTGTAATATATATACCATTATTAATATCTGTATTATATATAACATTAATATATCTATTATGTATTATTATTATTATTATTATATATACCATTATTATATCTATTATGTATTATATATACCATTAATATATAATATCCATTATGTATTACATATATCGTTATTAATACCCACTTTTTTGTAATATATGTATATCTTTATTAATATCTTTAACTTACTAATTTACTACAATACATTTATTATCAATTTTTAAAATGACGTTAAGTCACTTGCACAACCACGGATACATTGGAAATGCATTTAGAAAAATGACTCGATCAATCAAATCAGACAAATTAAAGAAAAATTAAGAAGAATTATGGTGTATTATTAAAAATAAATTTACAGAAATCTTGATGGAAAGTTTAAAAGGTTGGCCATGGAAATAGAAATAAAATTTTTTTAAGGTTTTAATCTCTAATTTAATATAAATTAAAAAAAATATTCCTACTTAAAATCTGTGAAACCCTTTGAACAAATGGATGTCATAAAATAATAATAATAACAATTATAATAATAATAATAATAATGGCTCATTAAATCAGCATTTGCCAATGCAGAGCAATCCCATTATGACACTATTTTTGGCTTATGAGACTGTCCAATCACATGACAACAAGTCACCAGCATGTTAAATGTAAGCATTTATGATAGAAAAGAACATGAAAAAATCCATAGAATTAAAGATGATTAGACCAAAAAATAGTAATATACATGACTTATATTCCAAGTTGATGTATAGTTTGGGATTATTATTATTATTATTATTAATTTATTATTCATTTAATAATTAATTTACTTTCAAAATACATAAATAAATCCAATAAAATATTCCAACTCATTCACCTTCTCGATTTCTTATTCAATTCGTCGGGTATCTGCAAAAAGGAAGAAAAAAAACAACTTTCAGGAAAACTTTGTGATTTTCTGAGAATTGTGCCACAATCGAAAGACAAGTCAAAGACTCCATCTTTGTTGTTATAGTCATTAATAGAGTTAATCATTAACTTTAATATTAATATTTTATTAACAATTAAGTTAATAATCAATCAATTCGTTAATTAATTTCTAGAAAAGATTGGTGCTTCAAGTGAATGACAATTGATGATATAACTTAGGTTTTTTGTAAGTTAATGTGAACCCAATTCAAATTAGTGCTGTGCAAAAAATTAAATTTGATTAAAAATAAATTTAACATTGGCTACAAAACAATTGATTCTAGTCGGAACCAATGCATGGCTCAAAGTTGCTACACAGAGCGGTGACCGCTGACATGAAATTCTTCTAAGAATTATTCTTACATCTGATCAAGAGGAATTAGAGAAAGATTATCAAACATATTCACAGATTAATGCCAAGAAACAATGCTGATCGATGCAATAAATCAATCCTCAAAATGAAAATAAACTTGGATTCATCTGAGCAAAACTTTAAATGTAATTTTGTTTAATTTTTATGAGCTGGCAATATTTACTTTTCCAAAATATCACACAATGATATTGTGACATGTCATTAAATTTGTTAGATTTTGATCAATAAAAAATAAATGCCAAATTTTGAATTTAGAACATTTGTGATCACACCACTTGTATTTATAGCATTGTTGTAGTTGTTGTGGGTTCTCTGTTGTTATAATCACAATCACAATAAAACCTTTGGAAATAACAAAACAAAATAAAAATAATAAACTGCCACACATATCACCAAGAAAATGAATTGGCATCTCACACTCAAAAGTTGATCGCAAGACTCACCTTCATATCCTCACTCTTGACTTCGACGTTTTCCTCCGTCGCTTCCCTGTCCGCAGAAGTGGGCGTAGTCACCATGGAGTCGCTGAAGCAATCCAGTTTCTCCAGGCATTCTTTCAAAACCAGAAATTTATCCGAGGGGATGGGGTCGTCGGGTGCGACCAAATCTTTCTCGGTCTCCTCGGGAGGATCGGAAACATCTTCTGCGGGATTTATTTCTTCGCCCGTCGTCGTGACTTCCTGTTCGTCCGGCTCGGACTTCAGCTCAGTGGCTTCGGGCGTGGGTTCTCTGTTGCTGGAAATGTCGCTGTCTGAAGGTGGAAAGATGGAGTCCAGGTGAACTCCGGATGCATTGTCGTTGAAAGGCAGACTGTTGAAGGACTTGCCGTGAAGTTTCTTGAGAACGGCTGTCAGCTTCGAGCTGCCAGAAAATTTTATGTTTTACAAAGGCATTGAATGGGACTCGCTTTATGGAGGGCGTTTGCTAATTATTGGTAGTTTATTATAATCCGACTGACGAAGATCACGTTTTCTCGTTAATTTTCCACGTTACAAATAATTTCGTTACGCGCTTCGCTGACTGCCTTTGGCTAGATAAAGCTGATTAAATTTTAATTCTATGTTTGATTAGTTAAACATAGCGCCATATGAGGTGAATAAAATTACGACACGACAAACAACATTAAAAATAATTCCGAAATACACAAGATGTAAAAATTTACAAAAATTCTCAGCTCTCGAACGGCATTATCAGATTCAATAAAATAATAATAATAAAAATAATCAAGAAACGTAACAAAAACTGGTGTCAACCTCATTTCATCGATTGCTCTGTAAACAACCCTAAACTAAGATCTTTAGAAATCGACGTGTTGCAAGGAATCGTCGCAAACAACCAATATATTACTCCAAAGATTTCTTTTCTTTGATTTATATCCAACGAAATTCGGTAGAATATTTTTTAAAAGTTAACTCCTTTACCGTTCAATTACGCCACCCGAGGTCGCCATCTTGAATTTCTTTTGGAAAAACAACATAAAAATATTACACGTGAAATTGAAAATATTTATTAACTATTGCCACTTTTAAATATAAAGTGTTCGCAATAATTATAAATTATATCTGTTTGTTTACTGTTTATAGCTGTTAAACCACAAACTTAGTTATTGTATAATGGAATTATTTGGCGTTTAACTTTTGATTAAAACAAATCCTTGTTAAAGGGTTTCTTGTTACGTAAGTTTATTTCGGATCTAAAATACACTCTTAGTTAACGTTTTAATCGCAGGGTATGTATAAATATATTATTTTAAAATAGGTTTGCGCATCATTCTAAAGAGTTGAATGTTGCCGAAGATTTGGACTTGTGCTATGATTAAGGAGTGGTACATTGATAAATGAATCTATTTTTCTCAAGAGAAGACAATTCAGAAAGTTTATTATTCCACAACTGCCTTAATATTATTCCAAAGTTCAGCCACATCGCAACATTTGAACATGTACAACAACAACTGGTTTGTATTTTGATGTCGTCATCGTCTCCACACAAATTAAGGCATTAGCTTTTTATGAAACAAAAACATTTTTTAATTTCATGCATTTTGTACTTAACTTATCTGACTTTGAAAATCATATATGGAATTTTTATGGTCTACACATTAAATATGTTCCAGCAATTGAGTTAACACTAAACAGAAATGTGGTTGAGATTTCCGTTCAATTATGGAGGTATAAAGCAGAATAGAAAATAATAAAGGATAACCTAGCTTATTAATATGGCGCTACAGGTGTTTGAGTTTAGTATTACAAAGTATTCGTTGAAAAGTATTCTATCACTAATTTATCAATAACACTCCTATAATTTTATACTTCTATAATAAGTAATAATTTTATATTGTTATTATTATTATTGTTGTTTTTGTTATTATTATTATTATTATTATTATTATTATTATTATTATTATTATTATTATTATTATTATTATTATTATTATTATTATTATTATTATTATTATTATTATTATTATTATTATTATTATTATTATTATTATTATTATTATTATTATTATTATTATTATTATTATTATTATTATTATTATATAATTTATTATTAATTTAAATTCTATCTTCATTTAAGAGAAATATTTAGAAATTTAAAGTTGTTTGCTGTCCTTTTAATTTTAATATTTTTTTCTATGATAGTGACTTATTTTTGATTGTTTTGTTTAATAATAAGTAAATCATAAATTTCAAAATTTTAAGATAAACATTAATTTAAACGCTAAAATGTTATCATGGCCTGAGTTTTATTTTATATTCTTCATACTGTTCTTTCCATAACAAATTTTAATTACTATTATTTCTAGGCTCAGCTTTTTTTGCACAAAAATAGAGGTCGTCTCTTTTTTTATCATCTGTCCACCTAAAGCTAGAGTAAAATTGGTTCCTAGAAAAAACTGCCCTTAGGACAGGTTTTATCCTATTTTCAAGTGCTCTAGTTCACAGGTTTTTTTTTGTATCTCCCATTCGGTCGTGCCACAGACTCTAGGGCAAGGATGGGTCAATCAATACTGCGTTGAATCTATCCAGATTGCTCCCCCATGAGTTACGTTTTTTAGTGGATATTTTTAAAGTCACTCATCATAGCGTCAGAGGCGCTTCCATTTATCTATCCCTTCTCCCAGAGAGCGTCTGTGGCAGTACGAGCTGGATTGCGTATACGACTCATTACGATAGTTGTCGACACTATCGTATACAGGAACGCAACCGAGCCAACTCGTATGACGAACATTTATATAGCGCCATTTTAATAAAGTAACGCAACATGTTTTCCCACTGTATTGTTGCTACCTTCTTTCACTTCATATATTATATTTTAAATTAAATAACATATTTAATAATATTCATCAAGTTATTTGGCAAAATAGCCAAATAAGATTCATTGATACCCCGACTTCCCGTCCCAATATCTCTGTTATCATACAGCAGCAACTTACAATAGCAAATATATCAGTGCAGTTCTTTGAGGTCTGTGCGTCAGTGGCGTTTTGATACTCTAAGCCCCTATGGAGCCCCCAGACAATCTAATTGGACTAATATTAAGTGGAGATATTTTATCTGGCATTTAAATTAATGACAACTTTTTTTATTGTAACTATATTAAGTATTTACTTTTAATTTACTTTGATCTTAGCAAATATCTTACATATAACTAACTCTCATTGTAGTCATTATCGCCACCTTGACTCATACTGTCATTGCAATTTGTCCTTGCTCGAATTGGAAATCGAAAACTGTGTTAGTGGTCCTATTGGGCCCTTCAGTTTGAATAAATAAATAAATAAAATAAATTTAGAATAAACAATTGAATGAATCGTGCGTTCTGTCATACAAAATAATGAGCACTCACATATTTATAAAATATTTTGCCATAACACTTTAGACCAGGCTGTACGAATTATGTATTATTATGTCCAGTTGTTGATGGTCATAAGGGACCATTGTACCGGGGATGTAGCTCAGTGGTAGAGCGCTCGCTTCGCATGTGAGAGGCCACGGGTTCAACCCCCGTCATCTCCACGTTTTTCTGGTGGTCGTTTTTGTGCCAAAGCACTTACAATCAGCCTCTATGAGTTAGGATATTATGTCCAGTTGTTTATGGTCATGCATGGCCATTATAGTGGGGATGTAGCTCAGTGGTAGAGCGCTCGCTTCGCATGTGAGAGGTCACGGGTTCAATCCCCGTCATCTCCAGTTACTTTTTCTGCTACAATGTGGTTGTCAAATCTATTTCTCGAAAGTCAGTTCAGGTTCCTCTCTAATCTCTAGCTTTTGATCGGTCAAAGAAAATTTTAAGAGTTATTTTGTTATCTCTTGGAAATCTTTCCAAACTGCGTTAGAAATTAATAGCAGAGTATACTCCAATCAGTAATGGTAAAAAATAGTTTTATAATTGTCCAAGTTAAATATGATTACATCGGCGGGCCGCTCTCCGTGGGGATGTAGCTCAGTGGTAGAGCGCTCGCTTCGCATGTGAGAGGTCACGGGTTCAAACCCCGTCATCTCCAACCCTTTTCGACTTTCAGGTTTATGGCTTTCATTTCTAAGAAAATAGTTGTTGCTAATAACCTTAAGTAATGCTTATACCTGATAAATCAAGATTTGTTCATGCTAATTTACTAGAAGTTCGGCAAGTTTGTTTAATAATCTTTCTGAATTTCTTAGAAATGTAGATTCTATGTGCATGTGAGTATTAATATAAATTGTTCTTGAAATTGAAATCACTCATAATCTCATTTATCACAGGGAAGGATTGATTTAACATGTTTTATTGCACGCCGCGTGCCGTTACAAAGTTTTGGTTGGTTGAAATTTCGTAACATGGCTCGCCGACTTTCAGTTGCAGTATCTGTAGTAGAATACCTGGCATAACGATTGAATTAAAAATTTTGTTGTATATTTAACTGCTTCATCTGCTTCCACAACATTGTCGATTTGACTTATACATGACTGTCTCACTTTGAATGTTGGATTGATTGATATTGTTCAGTTCATAGACATATTTGTTCTTGGCCTCAAGAATAGCTGTTCACTCAGCCAATCATGATTCTTATAATTGGTTGGAATATTTGGAAGTACTTTTTCAATCAATTCGTCTTTTGTCGTCACGAAATTACAGAAATTATGAGGCAATGAAATTCGTCCTGAAGTCAGATCAACTATTTCGCATTTGTTTTACTGCTAATTTACTTATATCTGCTGTCGATCTTCCTCTGCATAAATAATATCCATCATATCCTGCAACTGTTGTCGAGACCAATGATGATGTTCTTTTTTTCCTTTGACTATCATCATTGTTTTCAATCTTTGATTTCCTGTTAATAAATGTTACTTTTGTTGAACCCTGAACTTTTCCTATACCAGTTATTAGAGTTTCAGCTTTGTTTTGAAACAAACTCCATTGTTTTGTTCCTTCTTTACTTTCTTCCAGCTTTTGGACGGAAAGTTTGTTTACTTCCTTCAAGTTTTGTCGCAGAACATTTATTTGCTTTCCTTGGTCACTGATGGCAACCATCAGGGTATCTGTTGTTTTGATAATAGTGTTCAATTCTTCGATATCTTTAAAAGGCCGCAGTTCTTATTTCACAATTGGCCTTCTTGGTCTTGGCATAATTTCGATTCAAAATGACAAAAAACGACTTTTGCAAACTTTTTTTTTACAATTTCACAATTTGATGTTCTACTGATACATCTTCTCTAGGAATCAAACCAAAATGAATTAATAACGTTTAATGACATTTATATGAAACCTATATAAAAACACTCGTCTAATCGAGTGCTATGTTATGTCAAAATTTCAAGGCAATTGGTAAAGAACTTTCAGATAACATTGATTACGTACACAGTTAAATTTTTATTTGTAAAGGAATGTTAAAGCACAGATTTTCTTATATGTTTATTTTTACAATTTCACAATGCTGTTTGATATTTCACTAATACAGTTTCTAGAGGAAACTAGCCAAAGATAAATGTAATATAATAACGTCATAAAATTATTTAATCTTATAATTTACATAAAAATTTAAATGCTCGTCTTTTTCACGTCCAATGAGTAGCAAGATTTTCGAATAAAGCTTATTTTTACCTGATATAGTTAGACATTTATATGAAACCTATATAAAAACACTCCTCTAATCGAGTATTAAGTTGTGTCAAAATTTCAAAGCAATTGGTTAAGAACTTTCAGAGAACATTCATTTGATACAAAAACATATTACATTTTTATTTATAAGGATATAGAATTCTTTAGCACGCATTATTTAAATTTACATAAAAGAGATTTATTTGATCTTCGACTCCCCGACGGTTTGTTTAATTTTTGTAAGGCAACAACAAATTTGCAAAAGTAAATTTTGAAAATGGCGTCGATAGATAACGAAAACGAGGATTCATGGCTATACGGTACGACTAGTTTATTTATAGTTTCCAATTATAATAGAAAATAGATATAAAATGTATGATGTATTTCAGACAACGATGTCTTAAAAGATACCTTAGAGTGAGTTGTTTCGGACAATGTTTTTCCATGTCATACCCATTGTGGTTACTGATTATCGCAAATCTTGAAAAAGTTGTTTGTTATAAAGCCATAAAGTGTGTATTATTTCTGTTAGCAACTCGACGGATAATAACCAGAACGAAAGAGATGAATTGGATAAACTCGAGGCTATGGAGGTTGGTAAATGAAATAATCTTAACAGTTGATGTGTTAGGTTCTCATCTGTTGATCTGAATTAGATCTGAACTCATCTATAATAAATACATCAAATACATGCTAAATATGTGTGGTTTTGCATCAATGTTGATCCGATTGCCTTATAAATTCAAAAACTTGTACAACTTGCCAACGTTACTATGTTAAGATGTTTTTGGAGTGCATATATCAAGCCATTACTTAATTACATTTGACTGATTATTTATAAAGTTAAATCTGTATTATGAATGCAAAAATGTACAAGTATTGCTGATGTTTCCTATAATTCTTGATTGAGTCCCATTTATGAGACATCATTGTCAACAAACTAGCCTTGTTAGCCATTTGACCAGGAACCCGAGGAGAAGGGAATGAACGGAATGAAATCCGACGGGATCGACAGACTGACCGGCGAAGGAGGTGACGCCAACGAAGCCGACTTCACGGACGGCGAAGACGTCACCAACAATCGTCACGGCAACGACGACGATGACGACACCAACAACAAGTCGGATTACGACGATTCCGGCGATGATGACGTTCAGGTCACCCTGAGAGATATAAAGGAGATATACGAGTTGGTATCTCCTCCTTATTTATGTTTATCATGCTCGTGATGCTGTCCATATTCCTTGGATGATCACTGGTTTGCATGTTGTATCTTAAATATGGAAGGCTGATCTGAGCTCTTTTTCTTTCCTAGCAAATACCCAGGACCACAAGTTGCAGGTGAGGATTGTTTGAATATTTATTCATGATTTTGGAGTTCCTTTTGTTCTCATATTTTTTGATTGTATAGTTTGAGCTTGTGCTCGAGGCCCTACTAATAAATATTAGTCTTTTAGTCTTAAAAACAAAATAATATGTTTTCTGGCAAAAATAATAGTATTTCTATTAACATTTCTTTTTATTCATACATTTTTTAAATTTATAAAACACACACACTAATGTTAACTCAAGTATATGATGTGTCATTTGTTGATTTATTGTTACCTCTTAATCATCTCCTAATCGCTGAGCCTTAATCAGTCGCAGTAGGTGCCCCTGTCAGTCTGCCCGCCACAAACTCCTCGAAAGCCCCGTCGAAGGGCGTCGATGTCGATGCCGTGGGGAACGTCAAAGGGGTTCAGATCTACGAGTACGACCTCAACTCTATCAAAATCGATGAGAAGCCCTGGAGGAAGCCAGGTCGGTTATCCTTGTGTTTGAATTGAAGAATTGTTTTATTAGTTGTGAAAGTTATTAAACATCCATAGATATGGATTATTAGTAAATTACAAATGAATATTTATTAGTGTTTATTAATTGTTTACTGTACAATTGTAGAACTATAGTTAATTAGTTGGAATATTTGCATGAAGCTATACAGCTATACTATTCAGCTATGGCCGGTTATTCGAACTGAACATAGTTAAACGACTTGTCAAAGAATTTTGTTTGCATACTTTGAATTGTGATAAATTAAATTATAATAACCAGCATATCTTTTGTTTCATTTAACAATATTGTTGTCCTTCATCTTTTTCATTAATACCCGGTGCATTGGTCATCATAATCATCATCATCATCGAATCCGTCTCAGGTGCCGACATAACCGACTATTTCAACTACGGCTTCACGGAGGATACGTGGATGAAATACTGCGAGAAGCAGAGGAGGCTGAGACTGGAAAACAACTGCAGATCTGGTCTCATCGTGGTATGTTTGGATTGAATGGAGAAGATCCAATGTATTTCAATCATTCTATAAGTTGTTAATTGCTGTTATACTGAACCCTTGCTCATCAAGCATGCCTGTATCTGTTTAAGCTGGTTTTAAGATGAAAAATATGTTTTTGGGTGGATGGGTTGAACAAACATTTTTTAAAATTAACATAATAATGTAAATTGCAAATGAGCATTGTCACGTGATGTCACAGGAAATTATTGGCATATTTATGTATTTAACATTTTAATAATTATTTTGAAACAAGTGACAATTGTTTCTTCAGGGCAATGGCCAGATTGCTGGGGATTCATCCAATGACATGGGTGAGAATATGTGCTTTAATTTGATTTAATATAAAATAGCTCATGCATAATACTTTATATTTTGATATCATGTTGTATCATACTATACTTTATGATACTTATATTCTCAATGTCTTTAATGATATAACCAAATTATGATGTGTGATACCAATTTTGTCATACTGACATACTTTGCAAATTATGATCATCAATGTTTATTTTCTCATCAATTTGAGTCCTATTGATTTACACCTGTCCCTGCAGATGCCACCTATCTTGGAATGAACCGTCGACAATCTGGCCAAAGGATGACCAGCCTGGGTCAGAGTAGCGGGGGAACACCGAAGCAGTCTGGGGTGATAGACGTGATTGGGGGCACTCAGAGGGATTCGAGGAGGCCCCAACAGGAATTCACGGATGTTCCAACGAGGTTAGGCTCCAGCTACGGTGTTTGGTCTACCCTTGTCGATTGGAACATGTTGCATGATTGAAATTTTTATTTGGACTGTTTGTGTAATAATGATAACTTTATGATAATGATAACTGCATGGAAAAGGTACAGCAAGGCTAATCATCCACTTATACTTTTGCTCATAATTTATTTTATTTAAAAATGGTAAAGGCCTTTAGCTCTATTAATATTATTGTTATTACAATAACATTGTGATTATTATTTTTATATATAATGATATTATAATTATCATTACAAAGATTATTGTCAATGTATTATAGTTATTAACATTGTCAATCAATTACTTGCCAATTCCTCACAGTCAATCACCAGCAACAAGCGTCGCCACCGTCATGCCGATCAGCATGTCCATTCCACCTCCTATGTTGAATATGCCGCCTCCAGACTTTGCCATCCCCCCTCCGTCATCTTTGCCACCAGGTGCCCTCGGACACCCGGTCATTGGACCACCAGGTGAGGTGTCAGAGTTGCCATGAAACTGGTAGTTAGTACTAGTGGTTGTTGTGGTACATTGCTGTTTGCTACTAGCATCTGCATTTGGCAGTATTGAAACTAGAAATCATGACTTACATGTGTCAGATTAACTGGTTTCTGCAACTTTACTGAGACTTATTAATCTGTTTGGTTGTTAACCGTCAAGGCATCATTGGACATCCTCCCATACTCGTGGCTCCTCCCCCAAATTTCGCTCCTCCTCCAATCGCAGGACAGTTTGATCGTTAGTGTTTATCAATGATATTTTTATGTCAAGATATGCAAAGGAAAAATGTAAATGCACTTGCAAAAGAATTACAAATTGACTAAACATGTTCCTTCCAGCCTTCTTTAGACCACCGATGATTGGGGGACCGCCACCCACGGCCGTGAATCACGAAAGACGCGGGGTACCGGGCTTTCCAGATCGGCCACCTTTCAGGATGGAGAGCATCTTTGGGGCTCCGCCTGCTTTCCAGGGACCCACTGGAATGCCTCCTCCTCCATGGGATTCCAGGTCAGTCTTAGAAATTGCTTCGTCTTCCTGATGCTGTTAATGAATGAATTAATTGATTTATATAATTTTTAAAATGAAAGATCGAAATAGACAGTTTATCTATGCTTTGATTAGTAGTAAGAAATTATTTTGAATATCAAAAGCAAGCTTCTAACGACTCGTCTTTGTTTCCCTTTGTTGTCCAGGAAAGTGCCAATTCATTCCGAAGAGAGACCACCCCAGTGGGGCAGAAGTGGCAGTCGATCTAGAGAGTCCGAGATCAGTAGCAGCTCGACTGAGGAAACCGGTCGCAAATCCAGAGAAAAATATGAAACATCTGAGAGGTATGTGTCTTAGTTGACCAAAGTGCGATCATATAAATTACTTCTTAAGTCCAACAATTAGAAGTTACAAAAATCTATTTGATATTTTAAAATCAATTGAAAAAGTAAATCGAAACCTTTTTGCGTCCAGGAAATCCCCGGCATACTCGAGGAGCGACTCCCGCCACAGATCCCGAGATAGGAGTCGTCGACGGGAGTATGACAGGGACAGAAGCGCACACGACAGGGACAGGAGGAGAGACTACGACATGTCGAGGTCATCGCGTCATCACAGCCGTCACCACGGTTACAGGGATGAGGAAAGGAGTTCCAGGCATTATTCTAGTAGAAGGTACACCTTGTATGCATATGCTAAATATAAACTAAATTGATTTAATTTCTAATTCACTCCCCTGCCCCAAAAAAAGTTGCAATTATATATATATTTTTTTCTAAATCTTGTTTTGGTTACATTAAATAATTTAACTTATTAAATGTTTTTATTTGTATCTAAACGGCAGCAGTAGGAGGGAAAAGAGTCCGCACGACGATTACAGATCCGGAAGCAGGTACAGTTCGAGGAAGCACAGACACGAACGTTCCAGAAGTAGCAGCTCGGGCAGCGAAAAGGAAAGGAGAAAAAGCAGTAGTTCGCCAGATCACAAAAAGTAGACAAAAAAAAAGGAACTGACTACAACAATGGACAGTTAACTTTTCAAAGTTACAGATAATAACATTTAAATGACTTTCACGTTAATAAAATGACAGACACGTTGAGAATTACACGAAAATTTAATTACATGGAAAAACGATATAAATAAAATAAAGCAAATGCAATGCAATGTTTAGGTGAATTTTCGTGCGTCTCTTGGCGTAACGTGTAATGAGTTCCATTCAAGTGCACCCGAAATACTATAACAAACGTAAACAAAAATGTGAGGATTGGGGACGAAGTTATTGTGTTTTACTTAAGTCCCTCTTAATAAGCATTAAGCTATTCGTCGCTTTTCGAAGCGTGCGATCCGACTGACGGCGTTTCTTTTGAACGGAGACGAAGAAAAGTGAGCTCTACGTTTCGCTCGTGCGGGACGCGAAAAGTCGTTGGCGAAGTCTGAATCGAGTAAAACGATCGGAGCATCCCATGTAACGCGCCTCAGTGGCCTAATGGATAAGGCATCGGCCTCCTAAGCCGGGGATTGCGGGTTCGAGTCCCGTCGGAGGTGTAGGGCGTTGGAGTTTTAAGGAATTGCGAGCGACCGTTCGTCTCGGCAATTGCGGCTCCGTACGCAGAAAGCCAGGCTGAATGAAGGGCGTTTTGCAGGTTTTCTGACGACGCTTTTCGAAGCGTGCGATCCGATTGACGGCCGTTCTTTTGAAGGGAGGCCAAGAAAGGTGAGCTCTACGTTTCGCTCGTGCGGGACGCGAAAAGTCGTTGGCGAAGTCTGAATCGAGTAAAACGATCGGAGCATCCCATGTAACGCGCCTCCGTGGCCTAATGGATAAGGCATCGGCCTCCTAAGCCGGGGATTGCGGGTTCGAGTCCCGTCGGAGGTGTAGGGCGTTGGAGTTTTAAGGAATTGCGAGCGACCGTTCGTCTCGGCAATTGCGGCTCCGTACGCAGAAAGCCAGGCTGAATGAAGGGCGTTTTGCAGGTTTTCTGACGACGCTTTTCGAAGCGTGCGATCCGATTGACGGCCGTTCTTATGAAGGGAGGCCAAGAAAGGTGAGCTCTACGTTTCGCTCGTGCGGGACGCGAAAAGTCGTTGGCGAAGTCTGAATCGAGTAAAACGATCGGAGCATCCCATGTAACGCGCCTCCGTGACCTAATGGATATGGCATCGGCCTCCTAAGCCGGGGATTGCGGGTTCGAGTCCCGTCGTAGGTGTAGGGCGTTGGAGTTTTAAGGAATTGCGAGCGACCGTTCGTCTCGGCAATTGCGGCTCCGTACGCAGAAAGCCAGGCTGAATGAAGGGCGTTTTGCAGGTTTTCTGACGACGCTATTCGTCGCTCTTCGAAGCGTGCGATCCGACTGACGGCCGTTCTTTTGAAGGGAGGCCAAGAAAGGTGAGCTCTACGTTTCGCTCGTGCCGTACGCGAAAAGTCGTTGGCGAAGTCTGAATCGAGTAAAACGATCGGAGCATCCCATGTAACGCGCCTCCGTGGCCTAATGGATAAGGCATCGGCCTCCTAAGCCGGGGATTGCGGGTTCGAGTCCCGTCGGAGGTGTAGGGCGTTGGAGTTTTAAGGAATTGCGAGCGACCGTTCGTCTCGGCAATTGCGGCTCCGTACGCAGAAAGCCAGGCTGAATGAAGGGCGTTTTGCAGGTTTTCTGACGACGCTATTCGTCGCTCTTCGAAGCGTGCGATCCGACTGACGGCCGTTCTTTTGAAGGGAGGCCAAGAAAGGTGAGCTCTACGTTTCGCTCGTGCGGACGCGAAAAGTCGTTGGCGAAGTCTGAATCGAGTAAAACGATCGAAGCATCCCATGCAACGCGCCTCCGTGGCCTAATGGATAAGGCATCGGCCTCCTAAGCCGGGGATTGCGGGTTCGAGTCCCGTCGGAGGTGTAGGGCGTTGGAGTTTTAAGGAATTGCGAGCGACCGTTCGTCTCGGCAATTGCGGCTCCGTACGCAGAAAGCCAGGCTGAATGAAGGGCGTTTTGCAGGTTTTCTGACGACGCTTTTCGAAGCGTGCGATCCGATTGACGGCCGTTCTTTTGAAGGGAGGCCAAGAAAGGTGAGCTCTACGTTTCGCTCGTGCGGGACGCGAAAAGTCGTTGGCGAAGTCTGAATCGAGTAAAACGATCGGAGCATCCCATGTAACGCGCCTCCGTGGCCTAATGGATAAGGCATCGGCCTCCTAAGCCGGGGATTGCGGGTTCGAGTCCCGTCGGAGGTGTAGGGCGTTGGAGTTTTAAGGAATTGCGAGCGACCGTTCGTCTCGGCAATTGCGGCTCCGTACGCAGAAAGCCAGGCTGAATGAAGGGCGTTTTGCAGGTTTTCTGACGACGCTATTCGTCGCTCTTCCAAGCGTGCGATCCGATTGACGGCCGTTCTTTTGAAGGGAGGCCAAGAAAGGTGAGCTCTACGTTTCGCTCGTGCGGGACGCGAAAAGTCGTTGGCGAAGTCTGAATCGAGTAAAACGATCGGAGCATCCCATGTAACGCGCCTCCGTGGCCTAATGGATAAGGCATCGGCCTCCTAAGCCGGGGATTGCGGGTTCGAGTCCCGTCGGAGGTGTAGGGCGTTGGAGTTTTAAGGAATTGCGAGCGACCGTTCGTCTCGGCAATTGCGGCTCCGTACGCAGAAAGCCAGGCTGAATGAAGGGCGTTTTGCAGGTTTTCTGACGACGCTTTTCGAAGCGTGCGATCCGATTGACGGCCGTTCTTTTGAAGGGAGGCCAAGAAAGGTGAGCTCTACGTTTCGCTCGTGCGGGACGCGAAAAGTCGTTGGCGAAGTCTGAATCGAGTAAAACGATCGGAGCATCCCATGTAACGCGCCTCCGTGGCCTAATGGATAAGGCATCGGCCTCCTAAGCCGGGGATTGCGGGTTCGAGTCCCGTCGGAGGTGTAGGGCGTTGGAGTTTTAAGGAATTGCGAGCGACCGTTCGTCTCGGCAATTGCGGCTCCGTACGCAGAAAGCCAGGCTGAATGAAGGGCGTTTTGCAGGTTTTCTGACGACGCTTTTCGAAGCGTGCGATCCGATTGACGGCCGTTCTTTTGAAGGGATGCCAAGAAAGGTGAGCTCTACGTTTCGCTCGTGCGGACGCGAAAAGTCGTTGGCGAAGTCTGAATCGAGTAAAACGATCGGAGCATCCCATGCAACGCGCCTCCGTGGCCTAATGGATAAGGCATCGGCCTCCTAAGGCGGGGATTGCGGGTTCGAGTCCCGTCGGAGGTGTAGGGCGTTGGAGTTTTAAGGAATTGCGAGCGACCGTTCGTTTCGGCAATTGCGGCTCCGTACGCAGAAAGCCAGGCTGAATGAAGGGCGTTTTGCAGGTTTTCTGACGACGCTATTCGTCGCTCTTCGAAGCGTGCGATCCGACTGACGGCCGTTCTTTTGAAGGGAGGCCAAGAAAGGTGAGCTCTACGTTTCGCTCGTGCGGACGCGAAAAGTCGTTGGCGAAGTCTGAATCGAGTAAAACGATCGGAGCATCCCATGCAACGCGCCTCCGTGGCCTAATGGATAAGGCATCGGCCTCCTAAGCCGGGGATTGCGGGTTCGAGTCCCGTCGGAGGTGTAGGGCGTTGGAGTTTTAAGGAATTGCGAGCGACCGTTCGTCTCGGCAATTGCGGCTCCGTACGCAGAAAGCCAGGCTGAATGAAGGGCGTTTTGCAGGTTTTCTGACGACGCTATTCGTCGCTCTTCGAAGCGTGCGATCCGACTGACGGCCGTTCTTTTGAAGGGAGGCCAAGAAAGGTGAGCTCTACGTTTCGCTCGTGCGGGACGCGAAAAGTCGTTGGCGAAGTCTGAATCGAGTAAAACGATCGAAGCATCCCATGCAACGCGCCTCCGTGACCTAATGGATAAGGCATCGGCCTCCTAAGCCGGGGATTGCGGGTTCGAGTCCCGTCGGAGGTGTAGGGCGTTGGAGTTTTAAGGAATTGCGAGCGACCGTTCGTCTCGGCAATTGCGGCTCCGTACGCAGAAAGCCAGGCTGAATGAAGGGCGTTTTGCAGGTTTTCTGACGACGCTTTTCGAAGCGTGCGATCCGATTGACGGCCGTTCTTTTGAAGGGAGGCAAAGAAAGGTGAGCTCTACGTTTCGCTCGTGCGGGACGCGAAAAGTCGTTGGCGACGTCTGAATCGAGTAAAACGATCGGAGCATCCCATGTAACGCGCCTCCGTGGCCTAATGGATAAGGCATCGGCCTCCTAAGCCGGGGATTGCGGGTTCGAGTCCCGTCGGAGGTGTAGGGCGTTGGAGTTTTAAGGAATTGCGAGCGACCGTTCGTCTCGGCAATTGCGGCTCCGTACGCAGAAAGCCAGGCTGAATGAAGGGCGTTTTGCAGGTTTTCTGACGACGCTATTCGTCGCTCTTCCAAGCGTGCGATCCGATTGACGGCCGTTCTTTTGAAGGGAGGCCAAGAAAGGTGAGCTCTACGTTTCGCTCGTGCGGGACGCGAAAAGTCGTTGGCGAAGTCTGAATCGAGTTAAACGATCGGAGCATCCCATGTAACGCGCCTCCGTGGCCTAATGGATAAGGCATCGGCCTCCTAAGCCGGGGATTGCGGGTTCGAGTCCCGTCGGAGGTGTAGGGCGTTGGAGTTTTAAGGAATTGCGAGCGACCGTTCGTCTCGGCAATTGCGGCTCCGTACGCAGAAAGCCAGGCTGAATGAAGGGCGTTTTGCAGGTTTTCTGACGACGCTTTTCGAAGCGTGCGATCCGATTGACGGCCGTTCTTTTGAAGGGAGGCCAAGAAAGGTGAGCTCTACGTTTCGCTCGTGCGGACGCGAAAAGTCGTTGGCGAAGTCTGAATCGAGTAAAACGATCGGAGCATCCCATGTAACGCGCCTCCGTGGCCTAATGGATAAGGCATCGGCCTCCTAAGCCGGGGATTGCGGGTTCGAGTCCCGTCGGAGGTGTAGGGCGTTGGAGTTTTAAGGAATTGCGAGCGACCGTTCGTCTCGGCAATTGCGGCTCCGTACGCAGAAAGCCAGGCTGAATGAAGGGCGTTTTGCAGGTTTTCTGACGACGCTATTCGTCGCTCTTCGAAGCGTGCGATCCGACTGACGGCCGTTCTTTTGAAGGGAGGCCAAGAAAGGTGAGCTCTACGTTTCGCTCGTGCGGGACGCGAAAAGTCGTTGGCGAAGTCTGAATCGAGTAAAACGATCGGAGCATCCCATGTAACGCGCCTCCGTGGCCTAATGGATAAGGCATCGGCCTCCTAAGCCGGGGATTGCGGGTTCGAGTCCCGTCGGAGGTGTAGGGCGTTGGAGTTTTAAGGAATTGCGAGCGACCGTTCGTCTCGGCAATTGCGGCTCCGTACGCAGAAAGCCAGGCTGAATGAAGGGCGTTTTGCAGGTTTTCTGACGACGCTATTCGTCGCTCTTCGAAGCGTGCGATCCGACTGACGGCCGTTCTTTTGAAGGGAGGCCAAGAAAGGTGAGCTCTACGTTTCGCTCGTGCGGGACGCGAAAAGTCGTTGGCGAAGTCTGAATCGAGTAAAACGATCGAAGCATCCCATGCAACGCGCCTCCGTGGCCTAATGGATAAGGCATCGGCCTCCTAAGCCGGGGATTGCGGGTTCGAGTCCCGTCGGAGGTGTAGGGCGTTGGAGTTTTAAGGAATTGCGAGCGACCGTTCGTCTCGGCAATTGCGGCTCCGTACGCAGAAAGCCAGGCTGAATGAAGGGCGTTTTGCAGGTTTTCTGACGACGCTTTTCGAAGCGTGCGATCCGATTGACGGCCGTTCTTTTGAAGGGAGGCCAAGAAAGGTGAGCTCTACGTTTCGCTCGTGCGGACGCGAAAAGTCGTTGGCGAAGTCTGAATCGAGTAAAACGATCGGAGCATCCCATGCAACGCGCCTCCGTGGCCTAATGGATAAGGCATCGGCCTCCTAAGCCGGGGATTGCGGGTTCGAGTCCCGTCGGAGGTGTAGGGCGTTGGAGTTTTAAGGAATTGCGAGCGACCGTTCGTCTCGGCAATTGCGGCTCCGTACGCAGAAAGCCAGGCTGAATGAAGGGCGTTTTGCAGGTTTTCTGACGACGCTTTTCGAAGCGTGCGATCCGATTGACGGCCGTTCTTTTGAAGGGAGGCCAAGAAAGGTGAGCTCTACGTTTCGCTCGTGCGGACGCGAAAAGTCGTTGGCGAAGTCTGAATCGAGTAAAACGATCGGAGCATCCCATGCAACGCGCCTCCGTGGCCTAATGGATAAGGCATCGGCCTCCTAAGCCGGGGATTGCGGGTTCGAGTCCCGTCGGAGGTGTAGGGCGTTGGAGTTTTAAGGAATTGCGAGCGACCGTTCGTCTCGGCAATTGCGGCTCCGTACGCAGAAAGCCAGGCTGAATGAAGGGCGTTTTGCAGGTTTTCTGACGACGCTATTCGTCGCTCTTCGAAGCGTGCGATCCGACTGACGGCCGTTCTTTTGAAGGGAGGCCAAGAAAGGTGAGCTCTACGTTTCGCTCGTGCGGGACGCGAAAAGTCGTTGGCGAAGTCTGAATCGAGTAAAACGATCGGAGCATCCCATGTAACGCGCCTCCGTGGCCTAATGGATAAGGCATCGGCCTCCTAAGCCGGGGATTGCGGGTTCGAGTCCCGTCGGAGGTGTAGGGCGTTGGAGTTTTAAGGAATTGCGAGCGACCGTTCGTCTCGGCAATTGCGGCTCCGTACGCAGAAAGCCAGGCTGAATGAAGGGCGTTTTGCAGGTTTTCTGACGACGCTTTTCGAAGCGTGCGATCCGATTGACGGCCGTTCTTTTGAAGGGAGGCCAAGAAAGGTGAGCTCTACGTTTCGCTCGTGCGGGACGCGAAAAGTCGTTGGCGAAGTCTGAATCGAGTAAAACGATCGGAGCATCCCATGCAACGCGCCTCCGTGGCCTAATGGATAAGGCATCGGCCTCCTAAGCCGGGGATTGCGGGTTCGAGTCCCGTCGGAGGTGTAGGGCGTTGGAGTTTTAAGGAATTGCGAGCGACCGTTCGTCTCGGCAATTGCGGCTCCGTACGCAGAAAGCCAGGCTGAATGAAGGGCGTTTTGCAGGTTTTCTGACGACGCTTTTCGAAGCGTGCGATCCGATTGACGGCCGTTCTTTTGAAGGGAGGCCAAGAAAGGTGAGCTCTACGTTTCGCTCGTGCGGGACGCGAAAAGTCGTTGGCGAAGTCTGAATCGAGTAAAACGATCGGAGCATCCCATGCAACGCGCCTCCGTGGCCTAATGGATAAGGCATCGGCCTCCTAAGCCGGGGATTGCGGGTTCGAGTCCCGTCGGAGGTGTAGGGCGTTGGAGTTTTAAGGAATTGCGAGCGACCGTTCGTCTCGGCAATTGCGGCTCCGTACGCAGAAAGCCAGGCTGAATGAAGGGCGTTTTGCAGGTTTTCTGACGACGCTATTCGTCGCTCTTCGAAGCGTGCGATCCGACTGACGGCCGTTCTTTTGAAGGGAGGCCAAGAAAGGTGAGCTCTACGTTTCGCTCGTGCGGGACGCGAAAAGTCGTTGGCGAAGTCTGAATCGAGTAAAACGATCGGAGCATCCCATGTAACGCGCCTCCGTGGCCTAATGGATAAGGCATCGGCCTCCTAAGCCGGGGATTGCGGGTTCGAGTCCCGTCGGAGGTGTAGGGCGTTGGAGTTTTAAGGAATTGCGAGCGACCGTTCGTCTCGGCAATTGCGGCTCCGTACGCAGAAAGCCAGGCTGAATGAAGGGCGTTTTGCAGGTTTTCTGACGACGCTTTTCGAAGCGTGCGATCCGATTGACGGCCGTTCTTTTGAAGGGAGGCCAAGAAAGGTGAGCTCTACGTTTCGCTCGTGCGGGACGCGAAAAGTCGTTGGCGAAGTCTGAATCGAGTAAAACGATCGGAGCATCCCATGTAACGCGCCTCCGTGGCCTAATGGATAAGGCATCGGCCTCCTAAGCCGGGGATTGCGGGTTCGAGTCCCGTCGGAGGTGTAGGGCGTTGGAGTTTTAAGGAATTGCGAGCGACCGTTCGTCTCGGCAATTGCGGCTCCGTACGCAGAAAGCCAGGCTGAATGAAGGGCGTTTTGCAGGTTTTCTGACGACGCTATTCGTCGCTCTTCGAAGCGTGCGATCCGACTGACGGCCGTTCTTTTGAAGGGAGGCCAAGAAAGGTGAGCTCTACGTTTCGCTCGTGCGGACGCGAAAAGTCGTTTGGCGAAGTCTGAATCGAGTAAAACGATCGGAGCATCCCATGCAACGCGCCTCCGTGGCCTAATGGATAAGGCATCGGCCTCCTAAGCCGGGGATTGCGGGTTCGAGTCCCGTCGGAGGTGTAGGGCGTTGGAGTTTTAAGGAATTGCGAGCGACCGTTCGTCTCGGCAATTGCGGCTCCGTACGCAGAAAGCCAGGCTGAATGAAGGGCGTTTTGCAGGTTTTCTGACGACGCTTTTCGAAGCGTGCGATCCGATTGACGGCCGTTCTTTTGAAGGGAGGCCAAGAAAGGTGAGCTCTACGTTTCGCTCGTGCGGACGCGAAAAGTCGTTGGCGAAGTCTGAATCGAGTAAAACGATCGGAGCATCCCATGTAACGCGCCTCCGTGGCCTAATGGATAAGGCATCGGCCTCCTAAGCCGGGGATTGCGGGTTCGAGTCCCGTCGGAGGTGTAGGGCGTTGGAGTTTTAAGGAATTGCGAGCGACCGTTCGTCTCGGCAATTGCGGCTCCGTACGCAGAAAGCCAGGCTGAATGAAGGGCGTTTTGCAGGTTTTCTGACGACGCTTTTCGAAGCGTGCGATCCGATTGACGGCCGTTCTTTTGAAGGGAGGCCAAGAAAGGTGAGCTCTACGTTTCGCTCGTGCGGACGCGAAAAGTCGTTGGCGAAGTCTGAATCGAGTAAAACGATCGGAGCATCCCATGCAACGCGCCTCCGTGGCCTAATGGATAAGGCATCGGCCTCCTAAGCCGGGGATTGCGGGTTCGAGTCCCGTCGGAGGTGTAGGGCGTTGGAGTTTTAAGGAATTGCGAGCGACCGTTCGTCTCGGCAATTGCGGCTCCGTACGCAGAAAGCCAGGCTGAATGAAGGGCGTTTTGCAGGTTTTCTGACGACGCTTTTCGAAGCGTGCGATCCGATTGACGGCCGTTCTTTTGAAGGGAGGCCAAGAAAGGTGAGCTCTACGTTTCGCTCGTGCGGACGCGAAAAGTCGTTGGCGAAGTCTGAATCGAGTAAAACGATCGGAGCATCCCATGCAACGCGCCTCCGTGGCCTAATGGATAAGGCATCGGCCTCCTAAGCCGGCGATTGCGGGTTCGAGTCCCGTCGGAGGTGTAGGGCGTTGGAGTTTTAAGGAATTGCGAGCGACCGTTCGTCTCGGCAATTGCGGCTCCGTACGCAGAAAGCCAGGCTGAATGAAGGGCGTTTTGCAGGTTTTCTGACGACGCTTTTCGAAGCGTGCGATCCGATTGACGGCCGTTCTTTTGAAGGGAGGCCAAGAAAGGTGAGCTCTACGTTTCGCTCGTGCGGGACGCGAAAAGTCGTTGGCGAAGTCTGAATCGAGTAAAACGATCGGAGCATCCCATGTAACGCGCCTCCGTGGCCTAATGGATAAGGCATCGGCCTCCTAAGCCGGGGATTGCGGGTTCGAGTCCCGTCGGAGGTGTAGGGCGTTGGAGTTTTAAGGAATTGCGAGCGACCGTTCGTCTCGGCAATTGCGGCTCCGTACGCAGAAAGCCAGGCTGAATGAAGGGCGTTTTGCAGGTTTTCTGACGACGCTATTCGTCGCTCTTCGAAGCGTGCGATCCGACTGACGGCCGTTCTTTTGAAGGGAGGCCAAGAAAGGTGAGCTCTACGTTTCGCTCGTGCGGGACGCGAAAAGTCGTTGGCGAAGTCTGAATCGAGTAAAACGATCGGAGCATCCCATGTAACGCGCCTCCGTGGCCTAATGGATAAGGCATCGGCCTCCTAAGCCGGGGATTGCGGGTTCGAGTCCCGTCGGAGGTGTAGGGCGTTGGAGTTTTAAGGAATTGCGAGCGACCGTTCGTCTCGGCAATTGCGGCTCCGTACGCAGAAAGCCAGGCTGAATGAAGGGCGTTTTGCAGGTTTTCTGACGACGCTTTTCGAAGCGTGCGATCCGATTGACGGCCGTTCTTTTGAAGGGAGGCCAAGAAAGGTGAGCTCTACGTTTCGCTCGTGCGGGACGCGAAAAGTCGTTGGCGAAGTCTGAATCGAGTAAAACGATCGGAGCATCCCATGTAACGCGCCTCCGTGGCCTAATGGATAAGGCATCGGCCTCCTAAGCCGGGGATTGCGGGTTCGAGTCCCGTCGGAGGTGTAGGGCGTTGGAGTTTTAAGGAATTGCGAGCGACCGTTCGTCTCGGCAATTGCGGCTCCGTACGCAGAAAGCCAGGCTGAATGAAGGGCGTTTTGCAGGTTTTCTGACGACGCTTTTCGAAGCGTGCGATCCGATTGACGGCCGTTCTTTTGAAGGGAGGCCAAGAAAGGTGAGCTCTACGTTTCGCTCGTGCGGACGCGAAAAGTCGTTGGCGAAGTCTGAATCGAGTAAAACGATCGGAGCATCCCATGTAACGCGCCTCCGTGGCCTAATGGATAAGGCATCGGCCTCCTAAGCCGGGGATTGCGGGTTCGAGTCCCGTCGGAGGTGTAGGGCGTTGGAGTTTTAAGGAATTGCGAGCGACCGTTCGTCTCGGCAATTGCGGCTCCGTACGCAGAAAGCCAGGCTGAATGAAGGGCGTTTTGCAGGTTTTCTGACGACGCTTTTCGAAGCGTGCGATCCGATTGACGGCCGTTCTTTTGAAGGGAGGCCAAGAAAGGTGAGCTCTACGTTTCGCTCGTGCGGGACGCGAAAAGTCGTTGGCGAAGTCTGAATCGAGTAAAACGATCGGAGCATCCCATGTAACGCGCCTCCGTGGCCTAATGGATAAGGCATCGGCCTCCTAAGCCGGGGATTGCGGGTTCGAGTCCCGTCGGAGGTGTAGGGCGTTGGAGTTTTAAGGAATTGCGAGCGACCGTTCGTCTCGGCAATTGCGGCTCCGTACGCAGAAAGCCAGGCTGAATGAAGGGCGTTTTGCAGGTTTTCTGACGACGCTATTCGTCGCTCTTCGAAGCGTGCGATCCGACTGACGGCCGTTCTTTTGAAGGGAGGCCAAGAAAGGTGAGCTCTACGTTTCGCTCGTGCGGGACGCGAAAAGTCGTTGGCGAAGTCTGAATCGAGTAAAACGATCGGAGCATCCCATGTAACGCGCCTCCGTGGCCTAATGGATAAGGCATCGGCCTCCTAAGCCGGGGATTGCGGGTTCGAGTCCCGTCGGAGGTGTAGGGCGTTGGAGTTTTAAGGAATTGCGAGCGACCGTTCGTCTCGGCAATTGCGGCTCCGTACGCAGAAAGCCAGGCTGAATGAAGGGCGTTTTGCAGGTTTTCTGACGACGCTTTTCGAAGCGTGCGATCCGATTGACGGCCGTTCTTTTGAAGGGAGGCCAAGAAAGGTGAGCTCTACGTTTCGCTCGTGCGGGACGCGAAAAGTCGTTGGCGAAGTCTGAATCGAGTAAAACGATCGGAGCATCCCATGTAACGCGCCTCCGTGGCCTAATGGATAAGGCATCGGCCTCCTAAGCCGGGGATTGCGGGTTCGAGTCCCGTCGGAGGTGTAGGGCGTTGGAGTTTTAAGGAATTGCGAGCGACCGTTCGTCTCGGCAATTGCGGCTCCGTACGCAGAAAGCCAGGCTGAATGAAGGGCGTTTTGCAGGTTTTCTGACGACGCTATTCGTCGCTCTTCGAAGCGTGCGATCCGACTGACGGCCGTTCTTTTGAAGGGAGGCCAAGAAAGGTGAGCTCTACGTTTCGCTCGTGCGGGACGCGAAAAGTCGTTGGCGAAGTCTGAATCGAGTAAAACGATCGGAGCATCCCATGTAACGCGCCTCCGTGGCCTAATGGATAAGGCATCGGCCTCCTAAGCCGGGGATTGCGGGTTCGAGTCCCGTCGGAGGTGTAGGGCGTTGGAGTTTTAAGGAATTGCGAGCGACCGTTCGTCTCGGCAATTGCGGCTCCGTACGCAGAAAGCCAGGCTGAATGAAGGGCGTTTTGCAGGTTTTCTGACGACGCTATTCGTCGCTCTTCGAAGCGTGCGATCCGACTGACGGCCGTTCTTTTGAAGGGAGGCCAAGAAAGGTGAGCTCTACGTTTCGCTCGTGCGGGACGCGAAAAGTCGTTGGCGAAGTCTGAATCGAGTAAAACGATCGGAGCATCCCATGTAACGCGCCTCCGTGGCCTAATGGATAAGGCATCGGCCTCCTAAGCCGGGGATTGCGGGTTCGAGTCCCGTCGGAGGTGTAGGGCGTTGGAGTTTTAAGGAATTGCGAGCGACCGTTCGTCTCGGCAATTGCGGCTCCGTACGCAGAAAGCCAGGCTGAATGAAGGGCGTTTTGCAGGTTTTCTGACGACGCTTTTCGAAGCGTGCGATCCGATTGACGGCCGTTCTTTTGAAGGGAGGCCAAGAAAGGTGAGCTCTACGTTTCGCTCGTGCGGACGCGAAAAGTCGTTGGCGAAGTCTGAATCGAGTAAAACGATCGGAGCATCCCATGCAACGCGCCTCCGTGGCCTAATGGATAAGGCATCGGCCTCCTAAGCCGGGGATTGCGGGTTCGAGTCCCGTCGGAGGTGTAGGGCGTTGGAGTTTTAAGGAATTGCGAGCGACCGTTCGTCTCGGCAATTGCGGCTCCGTACGCAGAAAGCCAGGCTGAATGAAGGGCGTTTTGCAGGTTTTCTGACGACGCTTTTCGAAGCGTGCGATCCGATTGACGGCCGTTCTTTTGAAGGGAGGCCAAGAAAGGTGAGCTCTACGTTTCGCTCGTGCGGGACGCGAAAAGTCGTTGGCGAAGTCTGAATCGAGTAAAACGATCGGAGCATCCCATGTAACGCGCCTCCGTGGCCTAATGGATAAGGCATCGGCCTCCTAAGCCGGGGATTGCGGGTTCGAGTCCCGTCGGAGGTGTAGGGCGTTGGAGTTTTAAGGAATTGCGAGCGACCGTTCGTCTCGGCAATTGCGGCTCCGTACGCAGAAAGCCAGGCTGAATGAAGGGCGTTTTGCAGGTTTTCTGACGACGCTATTCGTCGCTCTTCGAAGCGTGCGATCCGACTGACGGCCGTTCTTTTGAAGGGAGGCCAAGAAAGGTGAGCTCTACGTTTCGCTCGTGCGGGACGCGAAAAGTCGTTGGCGAAGTCTGAATCGAGTAAAACGATCGGAGCATCCCATGTAACGCGCCTCCGTGGCCTAATGGATAAGGCATCGGCCTCCTAAGCCGGGGATTGCGGGTTCGAGTCCCGTCGGAGGTGTAGGGCGTTGGAGTTTTAAGGAATTGCGAGCGACCGTTCGTCTCGGCAATTGCGGCTCCGTACGCAGAAAGCCAGGCTGAATGAAGGGCGTTTTGCAGGTTTTCTGACGACGCTTTTCGAAGCGTGCGATCCGATTGACGGCCGTTCTTTTGAAGGGAGGCCAAGAAAGGTGAGCTCTACGTTTCGCTCGTGCGGGACGCGAAAAGTCGTTGGCGAAGTCTGAATCGAGTAAAACGATCGGAGCATCCCATGTAACGCGCCTCCGTGGCCTAATGGATAAGGCATCGGCCTCCTAAGCCGGGGATTGCGGGTTCGAGTCCCGTCGGAGGTGTAGGGCGTTGGAGTTTTAAGGAATTGCGAGCGACCGTTCGTCTCGGCAATTGCGGCTCCGTACGCAGAAAGCCAGGCTGAATGAAGGGCGTTTTGCAGGTTTTCTGACGACGCTATTCGTCGCTCTTCGAAGCGTGCGATCCGACTGACGGCCGTTCTTTTGAAGGGAGGCCAAGAAAGGTGAGCTCTACGTTTCGCTCGTGCGGGACGCGAAAAGTCGTTGGCGAAGTCTGAATCGAGTAAAACGATCGAAGCAATGTAACGCGCCTCCGTGGCCTAATGGATAAGGCATCGGCCTCCTAAGCCGGGGATTGCGGGTTCGAGTCCCGTCGGAGGTGTAGGGCGTTGGAGTTTTAAGGAATTGCGAGCGACCGTTCGTCTCGGCAATTGCGGCTCCGTACGCAGAAAGCCAGGCTGAATGAAGGGCGTTTTGCAGGTTTTCTGACGACGCTTTTCGAAGCGTGCGATCCGATTGACGGCCGTTCTTTTGAAGGGAGGCCAAGAAAGGTGAGCTCTACGTTTCGCTCGTGCGGGACGCGAAAAGTCGTTGGCGAAGTCTGAATCGAGTAAAACGATCGGAGCATCCCATGTAACGCGCCTCCGTGGCCTAATGGATAAGGCATCGGCCTCCTAAGCCGGGGATTGCGGGTTCGAGTCCCGTCGGAGGTGTAGGGCGTTGGAGTTTTAAGGAATTGCGAGCGACCGTTCGTCTCGGCAATTGCGGCTCCGTACGCAGAAAGCCAGGCTGAATGAAGGGCGTTTTGCAGGTTTTCTGACGACGCTTTTCGAAGCGTGCGATCCGATTGACGGCCGTTCTTTTGAAGGGAGGCCAAGAAAGGTGAGCTCTACGTTTCGCTCGTGCGGACGCGAAAAGTCGTTGGCGAAGTCTGAATCGAGTAAAACGATCGGAGCATCCCATGTAACGCGCCTCCGTGGCCTAATGGATAAGGCATCGGCCTCCTAAGCCGGGGATTGCGGGTTCGAGTCCCGTCGGAGGTGTAGGGCGTTGGAGTTTTAAGGAATTGCGAGCGACCGTTCGTCTCGGCAATTGCGGCTCCGTACGCAGAAAGCCAGGCTGAATGAAGGGCGTTTTGCAGGTTTTCTGACGACGCTTTTCGAAGCGTGCGATCCGATTGACGGCCGTTCTTTTGAAGGGAGGCCAAGAAAGGTGAGCTCTACGTTTCGCTCGTGCGGGACGCGAAAAGTCGTTGGCGAAGTCTGAATCGAGTAAAACGATCGGAGCATCCCATGCAACGCGCCTCCGTGGCCTAATGGATAAGGCATCGGCCTCCTAAGCCGGGGATTGCGGGTTCGAGTCCCGTCGGAGGTGTAGGGCGTTGGAGTTTTAAGGAATTGCGAGCGACCGTTCGTCTCGGCAATTGCGGCTCCGTACGCAGAAAGCCAGGCTGAATGAAGGGCGTTTTGCAGGTTTTCTGACGACGCTTTTCGAAGCGTGCGATCCGATTGACGGCCGTTCTTTTGAAGGGAGGCCAAGAAAGGTGAGCTCTACGTTTCGCTCGTGCGGGACGCGAAAAGTCGTTGGCGAAGTCTGAATCGAGTAAAACGATCGGAGCATCCCATGCAACGCGCCTCCGTGGCCTAATGGATAAGGCATCGGCCTCCTAAGCCGGGGATTGCGGGTTCGAGTCCCGTCGGAGGTGTAGGGCGTTGGAGTTTTAAGGAATTGCGAGCGACCGTTCGTCTCGGCAATTGCGGCTCCGTACGCAGAAAGCCAGGCTGAATGAAGGGCGTTTTGCAGGTTTTCTGACGACGCTATTCGTCGCTCTTCGAAGCGTGCGATCCGACTGACGGCCGTTCTTTTGAAGGGAGGCCAAGAAAGGTGAGCTCTACGTTTCGCTCGTGCGGGACGCGAAAAGTCGTTGGCGAAGTCTGAATCGAGTAAAACGATCGGAGCATCCCATGTAACGCGCCTCCGTGGCCTAATGGATAAGGCATCGGCCTCCTAAGCCGGGGATTGCGGGTTCGAGTCCCGTCGGAGGTGTAGGGCGTTGGAGTTTTAAGGAATTGCGAGCGACCGTTCGTCTCGGCAATTGCGGCTCCGTACGCAGAAAGCCAGGCTGAATGAAGGGCGTTTTGCAGGTTTTCTGACGACGCTTTTCGAAGCGTGCGATCCGATTGACGGCCGTTCTTTTGAAGGGAGGCCAAGAAAGGTGAGCTCTACGTTTCGCTCGTGCGGGACGCGAAAAGTCGTTGGCGAAGTCTGAATCGAGTAAAACGATCGGAGCATCCCATGTAACGCGCCTCCGTGGCCTAATGGATAAGGCATCGGCCTCCTAAGCCGGGGATTGCGGGTTCGAGTCCCGTCGGAGGTGTAGGGCGTTGGAGTTTTAAGGAATTGCGAGCGACCGTTCGTCTCGGCAATTGCGGCTCCGTACGCAGAAAGCCAGGCTGAATGAAGGGCGTTTTGCAGGTTTTCTGACGACGCTTTTCGAAGCGTGCGATCCGATTGACGGCCGTTCTTTTGAAGGGAGGCCAAGAAAGGTGAGCTCTACGTTTCGCTCGTGCGGACGCGAAAAGTCGTTGGCGAAGTCTGAATCGAGTAAAACGATCGGAGCATCCCATGTAACGCGCCTCCGTGGCCTAATGGATAAGGCATCGGCCTCCTAAGCCGGGGATTGCGGGTTCGAGTCCCGTCGGAGGTGTAGGGCGTTGGAGTTTTAAGGAATTGCGAGCGACCGTTCGTCTCGGCAATTGCGGCTCCGTACGCAGAAAGCCAGGCTGAATGAAGGGCGTTTTGCAGGTTTTCTGACGACGCTATTCGTCGCTCTTCGAAGCGTGCGATCCGACTGACGGCCGTTCTTTTGAAGGGAGGCCAAGAAAGGTGAGCTCTACGTTTCGCTCGTGCGGGACGCGAAAAGTCGTTGGCGAAGTCTGAATCGAGTAAAACGATCGGAGCATCCCATGTAACGCGCCTCCGTGGCCTAATGGATAAGGCATCGGCCTCCTAAGCCGGGGATTGCGGGTTCGAGTCCCGTCGGAGGTGTAGGGCGTTGGAGTTTTAAGGAATTGCGAGCGACCGTTCGTCTCGGCAATTGCGGCTCCGTACGCAGAAAGCCAGGCTGAATGAAGGGCGTTTTGCAGGTTTTCTGACGACGCTATTCGTCGCTCTTCGAAGCGTGCGATCCGACTGACGGCCGTTCTTTTGAAGGGAGGCCAAGAAAGGTGAGCTCTACGTTTCGCTCGTGCGGGACGCGAAAAGTCGTTGGCGAAGTCTGAATCGAGTAAAACGATCGGAGCATCCCATGTAACGCGCCTCCGTGGCCTAATGGATAAGGCATCGGCCTCCTAAGCCGGGGATTGCGGGTTCGAGTCCCGTCGGAGGTGTAGGGCGTTGGAGTTTTAAGGAATTGCGAGCGACCGTTCGTCTCGGCAATTGCGGCTCCGTACGCAGAAAGCCAGGCTGAATGAAGGGCGTTTTGCAGGTTTTCTGACGACGCTTTTCGAAGCGTGCGATCCGATTGACGGCCGTTCTTTTGAAGGGAGGCCAAGAAAGGTGAGCTCTACGTTTCGCTCGTGCGGGACGCGAAAAGTCGTTGGCGAAGTCTGAATCGAGTAAAACGATCGGAGCATCCCATGTAACGCGCCTCCGTGGCCTAATGGATAAGGCATCGGCCTCCTAAGCCGGGGATTGCGGGTTCGAGTCCCGTCGGAGGTGTAGGGCGTTGGAGTTTTAAGGAATTGCGAGCGACCGTTCGTCTCGGCAATTGCGGCTCCGTACGCAGAAAGCCAGGCTGAATGAAGGGCGTTTTGCAGGTTTTCTGACGACGCTTTTCGAAGCGTGCGATCCGATTGACGGCCGTTCTTTTGAAGGGAGGCCAAGAAAGGTGAGCTCTACGTTTCGCTCGTGCGGGACGCGAAAAGTCGTTGGCGAAGTCTGAATCGAGTAAAACGATCGGAGCATCCCATGTAACGCGCCTCCGTGGCCTAATGGATAAGGCATCGGCCTCCTAAGCCGGGGATTGCGGGTTCGAGTCCCGTCGGAGGTGTAGGGCGTTGGAGTTTTAAGGAATTGCGAGCGACCGTTCGTCTCGGCAATTGCGGCTCCGTACGCAGAAAGCCAGGCTGAATGAAGGGCGTTTTGCAGGTTTTCTGACGACGCTATTCGTCGCTCTTCGAAGCGTGCGATCCGACTGACGGCCGTTCTTTTGAAGGGAGGCCAAGAAAGGTGAGCTCTACGTTTCGCTCGTGCGGGACGCGAAAAGTCGTTGGCGAAGTCTGAATCGAGTAAAACGATCGGAGCATCCCATGTAACGCGCCTCCGTGGCCTAATGGATAAGGCATCGGCCTCCTAAGCCGGGGATTGCGGGTTCGAGTCCCGTCGGAGGTGTAGGGCGTTGGAGTTTTAAGGAATTGCGAGCGACCGTTCGTCTCGGCAATTGCGGCTCCGTACGCAGAAAGCCAGGCTGAATGAAGGGCGTTTTGCAGGTTTTCTGACGACGCTTTTCGAAGCGTGCGATCCGATTGACGGCCGTTCTTTTGAAGGGAGGCCAAGAAAGGTGAGCTCTACGTTTCGCTCGTGCGGGACGCGAAAAGTCGTTGGCGAAGTCTGAATCGAGTAAAACGATCGGAGCATCCCATGTAACGCGCCTCCGTGGCCTAATGGATAAGGCATCGGCCTCCTAAGCCGGGGATTGCGGGTTCGAGTCCCGTCGGAGGTGTAGGGCGTTGGAGTTTTAAGGAATTGCGAGCGACCGTTCGTCTCGGCAATTGCGGCTCCGTACGCAGAAAGCCAGGCTGAATGAAGGGCGTTTTGCAGGTTTTCTGACGACGCTTTTCGAAGCGTGCGATCCGATTGACGGCCGTTCTTTTGAAGGGAGGCCAAGAAAGGTGAGCTCTACGTTTCGCTCGTGCGGGACGCGAAAAGTCGTTGGCGAAGTCTGAATCGAGTAAAACGATCGGAGCATCCCATGTAACGCGCCTCCGTGGCCTAATGGATAAGGCATCGGCCTCCTAAGCCGGGGATTGCGGGTTCGAGTCCCGTCGGAGGTGTAGGGCGTTGGAGTTTTAAGGAATTGCGAGCGACCGTTCGTCTCGGCAATTGCGGCTCCGTACGCAGAAAGCCAGGCTGAATGAAGGGCGTTTTGCAGGTTTTCTGACGACGCTTTTCGAAGCGTGCGATCCGATTGACGGCCGTTCTTTTGAAGGGAGGCCAAGAAAGGTGAGCTCTACGTTTCGCTCGTGCGGGACGCGAAAAGTCGTTGGCGAAGTCTGAATCGAGTAAAACGATCGGAGCATCCCATGTAACGCGCCTCCGTGGCCTAATGGATAAGGCATCGGCCTCCTAAGCCGGGGATTGCGGGTTCGAGTCCCGTCGGAGGTGTAGGGCGTTGGAGTTTTAAGGAATTGCGAGCGACCGTTCGTCTCGGCAATTGCGGCTCCGTACGCAGAAAGCCAGGCTGAATGAAGGGCGTTTTGCAGGTTTTCTGACGACGCTATTCGTCGCTCTTCGAAGCGTGCGATCCGACTGACGGCCGTTCTTTTGAAGGGAGGCCAAGAAAGGTGAGCTCTACGTTTCGCTCGTGCGGGACGCGAAAAGTCGTTGGCGAAGTCTGAATCGAGTAAAACGATCGGAGCATCCCATGCAACGCGCCTCCGTGGCCTAATGGATAAGGCATCGGCCTCCTAAGCCGGGGATTGCGGGTTCGAGTCCCGTCGGAGGTGTAGGGCGTTGGAGTTTTAAGGAATTGCGAGCGACCGTTCGTCTCGGCAATTGCGGCTCCGTACGCAGAAAGCCAGGCTGAATGAAGGGCGTTTTGCAGGTTTTCTGACGACGCTTTTCGAAGCGTGCGATCCGATTGACGGCCGTTCTTTTGAAGGGAGGCCAAGAAAGGTGAGCTCTACGTTTCGCTCGTGCGGGACGCGAAAAGTCGTTGGCGAAGTCTGAATCGAGTAAAACGATCGGAGCATCCCATGTAACGCGCCTCCGTGGCCTAATGGATAAGGCATCGGCCTCCTAAGCCGGGGATTGCGGGTTCGAGTCCCGTCGGAGGTGTAGGGCGTTGGAGTTTTAAGGAATTGCGAGCGACCGTTCGTCTCGGCAATTGCGGCTCCGTACGCAGAAAGCCAGGCTGAATGAAGGGCGTTTTGCAGGTTTTCTGACGACGCTTTTCGAAGCGTGCGATCCGACTGACGGCCGTTCTTTTGAAGGGAGGCCAAGAAAGGTGAGCTCTACGTTTCGCTCGTGCGGGACGCGAAAAGTCGTTGGCGAAGTCTGAATCGAGTAAAACGATCGGAGCATCCCATGTAACGCGCCTCCGTGGCCTAATGGATAAGGCATCGGCCTCCTAAGCCGGGGATTGCGGGTTCGAGTCCCGTCGGAGGTGTAGGGCGTTGGAGTTTTAAGGAATTGCGAGCGACCGTTCGTCTCGGCAATTGCGGCTCCGTACGCAGAAAGCCAGGCTGAATGAAGGGCGTTTTGCAGGTTTTCTGACGACGCTTTTCGAAGCGTGCGATCCGACTGACGGCCGTTCTTTTGAAGGGAGGCCAAGAAAGGTGAGCTCTACGTTTCGCTCGTGCGGGACGCGAAAAGTCGTTGGCGAAGTCTGAATCGAGTAAAACGATCGGAGCATCCCATGTAACGCGCCTCCGTGGCCTAATGGATAAGGCATCGGCCTCCTAAGCCGGGGATTGCGGGTTCGAGTCCCGTCGGAGGTGTAGGGCGTTGGAGTTTTAAGGAATTGCGAGCGACCGTTCGTCTCGGCAATTGCGGCTCCGTACGCAGAAAGCCAGGCTGAATGAAGGGCGTTTTGCAGGTTTTCTGACGACGCTTTTCGAAGCGTGCGATCCGATTGACGGCCGTTCTTTTGAAGGGAGGCCAAGAAAGGTGAGCTCTACGTTTCGCTCGTGCGGGACGCGAAAAGTCGTTGGCGAAGTCTGAATCGAGTAAAACGATCGGAGCATCCCATGTAACGCGCCTCCGTGGCCTAATGGATAAGGCATCGGCCTCCTAAGCCGGGGATTGCGGGTTCGAGTCCCGTCGGAGGTGTAGGGCGTTGGAGTTTTAAGGAATTGCGAGCGACCGTTCGTCTCGGCAATTGCGGCTCCGTACGCAGAAAGCCAGGCTGAATGAAGGGCGTTTTGCAGGTTTTCTGACGACGCTTTTCGAAGCGTGCGATCCGATTGACGGCCGTTCTTTTGAAGGGAGGCCAAGAAAGGTGAGCTCTACGTTTCGCTCGTGCGGGACGCGAAAAGTCGTTGGCGAAGTCTGAATCGAGTAAAACGATCGGAGCATCCCATGTAACGCGCCTCCGTGGCCTAATGGATAAGGCATCGGCCTCCTAAGCCGGGGATTGCGGGTTCGAGTCCCGTCGGAGGTGTAGGGCGTTGGAGTTTTAAGGAATTGCGAGCGACCGTTCGTCTCGGCAATTGCGGCTCCGTACGCAGAAAGCCAGGCTGAATGAAGGGCGTTTTGCAGGTTTTCTGACGACGCTTTTCGAAGCGTGCGATCCGATTGACGGCCGTTCTTTTGAAGGGAGGCCAAGAAAGGTGAGCTCTACGTTTCGCTCGTGCGGGACGCGAAAAGTCGTTGGCGAAGTCTGAATCGAGTAAAACGATCGGAGCATCCCATGCAACGCGCCTCCGTGGCCTAATGGATAAGGCATCGGCCTCCTAAGCCGGGGATTGCGGGTTCGAGTCCCGTCGGAGGTGTAGGGCGTTGGAGTTTTAAGGAATTGCGAGCGACCGTTCGTCTCGGCAATTGCGGCTCCGTACGCAGAAAGCCAGGCTGAATGAAGGGCGTTTTGCAGGTTTTCTGACGACGCTTTTCGAAGCGTGCGATCCGATTGACGGCCGTTCTTTTGAAGGGAGGCCAAGAAAGGTGAGCTCTACGTTTCGCTCGTGCGGGACGCGAAAAGTCGTTGGCGAAGTCTGAATCGAGTAAAACGATCGGAGCATCCCATGTAACGCGCCTCCGTGGCCTAATGGATAAGGCATCGGCCTCCTAAGCCGGGGATTGCGGGTTCGAGTCCCGTCGGAGGTGTAGGGCGTTGGAGTTTTAAGGAATTGCGAGCGACCGTTCGTCTCGGCAATTGCGGCTCCGTACGCAGAAAGCCAGGCTGAATGAAGGGCGTTTTGCAGGTTTTCTGACGACGCTATTCGTCGCTTTTCGAAGCGTGCGATCCGATTGACGGCCGTTCTTTTGAAGGGAGGCCAAGAAAGGTGAGCTTTACGTTTCGCTCGTGCGGACGCGAAAAGTCGTTGGCGAAGACTGAATCGAGTAAAACGATCGGAGCATCCCATGCAACGCGCCTCCGTGGCCTAATGGATAAGGCATCGGCCTCCTAAGCCGGGGATTGCGGGTTCGAGTCCCGTCGGAGGTGTAGGGCGTTGGAGTTTTAAGGAATTGCGAGCGACCGTTCGTCTCGGCAATTGCGGCTCCGTACGCAGAAAGCCAGGCTGAATGAAGGGCGTTTTGCAGGTTTTCTGACGACGCTTTTCGAAGCGTGCGATCCGATTGACGGCCGTTCTTTTGAAGGGAGGCCAAGAAAGGTGAGCTCTACGTTTCGCTCGTGCGGGACGCGAAAAGTCGTTGGCGAAGTCTGAATCGAGTAAAACGATCGGAGCATCCCATGTAACGCGCCTCCGTGGCCTAATGGATAAGGCATCGGCCTCCTAAGCCGGGGATTGCGGGTTCGAGTCCCGTCGGAGGTGTAGGGCGTTGGAGTTTTAAGGAATTGCGAGCGACCGTTCGTCTCGGCAATTGCGGCTCCGTACGCAGAAAGCCAGGCTGAATGAAGGGCGTTTTGCAGGTTTTCTGACGACGCTTTTCGAAGCGTGCGATCCGATTGACGGCCGTTCTTTTGAAGGGAGGCCAAGAAAGGTGAGCTCTACGTTTCGCTCGTGCGGGACGCGAAAAGTCGTTGGCGAAGTCTGAATCGAGTAAAACGATCGGAGCATCCCATGTAACGCGCCTCCGTGGCCTAATGGATAAGGCATCGGCCTCCTAAGCCGGGGATTGCGGGTTCGAGTCCCGTCGGAGGTGTAGGGCGTTGGAGTTTTAAGGAATTGCGAGCGACCGTTCGTCTCGGCAATTGCGGCTCCGTACGCAGAAAGCCAGGCTGAATGAAGGGCGTTTTGCAGGTTTTCTGACGACGCTTTTCGAAGCGTGCGATCCGATTGACGGCCGTTCTTTTGAAGGGAGGCCAAGAAAGGTGAGCTCTACGTTTCGCTCGTGCGGGACGCGAAAAGTCGTTGGCGAAGTCTGAATCGAGTAAAACGATCGGAGCATCCCATGCAACGCGCCTCCGTGGCCTAATGGATAAGGCATCGGCCTCCTAAGCCGGGGATTGCGGGTTCGAGTCCCGTCGGAGGTGTAGGGCGTTGGAGTTTTAAGGAATTGCGAGCGACCGTTCGTCTCGGCAATTGCGGCTCCGTACGCAGAAAGCCAGGCTGAATGAAGGGCGTTTTGCAGGTTTTCTGACGACGCTATTCGTCGCTCTTCGAAGCGTGCGATCCGACTGACGGCCGTTCTTTTGAAGGGAGGCCAAGAAAGGTGAGCTCTACGTTTCGCTCGTGCGGGACGCGAAAAGTCGTTGGCGAAGTCTGAATCGAGTAAAACGATCGGAGCATCCCATGTAACGCGCCTCCGTGGCCTAATGGATAAGGCATCGGCCTCCTAAGCCGGGGATTGCGGGTTCGAGTCCCGTCGGAGGTGTAGGGCGTTGGAGTTTTAAGGAATTGCGAGCGACCGTTCGTCTCGGCAATTGCGGCTCCGTACGCAGAAAGCCAGGCTGAATGAAGGGCGTTTTGCAGGTTTTCTGACGACGCTTTTCGAAGCGTGCGATCCGATTGACGGCCGTTCTTTTGAAGGGAGGCCAAGAAAGGTGAGCTCTACGTTTCGCTCGTGCGGGACGCGAAAAGTCGTTGGCGAAGTCTGAATCGAGTAAAACGATCGGAGCATCCCATGTAACGCGCCTCCGTGGCCTAATGGATAAGGCATCGGCCTCCTAAGCCGGGGATTGCGGGTTCGAGTCCCGTCGGAGGTGTAGGGCGTTGGAGTTTTAAGGAATTGCGAGCGACCGTTCGTCTCGGCAATTGCGGCTCCGTACGCAGAAAGCCAGGCTGAATGAAGGGCGTTTTGCAGGTTTTCTGACGACGCTATTCGTCGCTCTTCGAAGCGTGCGATCCGACTGACGGCCGTTCTTTTGAAGGGAGGCCAAGAAAGGTGAGCTCTACGTTTCGCTCGTGCGGGACGCGAAAAGTCGTTGGCGAAGTCTGAATCGAGTAAAACGATCGGAGCATCCCATGTAACGCGCCTCCGTGGCCTAATGGATAAGGCATCGGCCTCCTAAGCCGGGGATTGCGGGTTCGAGTCCCGTCGGAGGTGTAGGGCGTTGGAGTTTTAAGGAATTGCGAGCGACCGTTCGTCTCGGCAATTGCGGCTCCGTACGCAGAAAGCCAGGCTGAATGAAGGGCGTTTTGCAGGTTTTCTGACGACGCTTTTCGAAGCGTGCGATCCGATTGACGGCCGTTCTTTTGAAGGGAGGCCAAGAAAGGTGAGCTCTACGTTTCGCTCGTGCGGGACGCGAAAAGTCGTTGGCGAAGTCTGAATCGAGTAAAACGATCGGAGCATCCCATGTAACGCGCCTCCGTGGCCTAATGGATAAGGCATCGGCCTCCTAAGCCGGGGATTGCGGGTTCGAGTCCCGTCGGAGGTGTAGGGCGTTGGAGTTTTAAGGAATTGCGAGCGACCGTTCGTCTCGGCAATTGCGGCTCCGTACGCAGAAAGCCAGGCTGAATGAAGGGCGTTTTGCAGGTTTTCTGACGACGCTTTTCGAAGCGTGCGATCCGATTGACGGCCGTTCTTTTGAAGGGAGGCCAAGAAAGGTGAGCTCTACGTTTCGCTCGTGCGGGACGCGAAAAGTCGTTGGCGAAGTCTGAATCGAGTAAAACGATCGGAGCATCCCATGTAACGCGCCTCCGTGGCCTAATGGATAAGGCATCGGCCTCCTAAGCCGGGGATTGCGGGTTCGAGTCCCGTCGGAGGTGTAGGGCGTTGGAGTTTTAAGGAATTGCGAGCGACCGTTCGTCTCGGCAATTGCGGCTCCGTACGCAGAAAGCCAGGCTGAATGAAGGGCGTTTTGCAGGTTTTCTGACGACGCTTTTCGAAGCGTGCGATCCGACTGACGGCCGTTCTTTTGAAGGGAGGCCAAGAAAGGTGAGCTCTACGTTTCGCTCGTGCGGGACGCGAAAAGTCGTTGGCGAAGTCTGAATCGAGTAAAACGATCGGAGCATCCCATGTAACGCGCCTCCGTGGCCTAATGGATAAGGCATCGGCCTCCTAAGCCGGGGATTGCGGGTTCGAGTCCCGTCGGAGGTGTAGGGCGTTGGAGTTTTAAGGAATTGCGAGCGACCGTTCGTCTCGGCAATTGCGGCTCCGTACGCAGAAAGCCAGGCTGAATGAAGGGCGTTTTGCAGGTTTTCTGACGACGCTATTCGTCGCTCTTCGAAGCGTGCGATCCGACTGACGGCCGTTCTTTTGAAGGGAGGCCAAGAAAGGTGAGCTCTACGTTTCGCTCGTGCGGGACGCGAAAAGTCGTTGGCGAAGTCTGAATCGAGTAAAACGATCGGAGCATCCCATGTAACGCGCCTCCGTGGCCTAATGGATAAGGCATCGGCCTCCTAAGCCGGGGATTGCGGGTTCGAGTCCCGTCGGAGGTGTAGGGCGTTGGAGTTTTAAGGAATTGCGAGCGACCGTTCGTCTCGGCAATTGCGGCTCCGTACGCAGAAAGCCAGGCTGAATGAAGGGCGTTTTGCAGGTTTTCTGACGACGCTTTTCGAAGCGTGCGATCCGATTGACGGCCGTTCTTTTGAAGGGAGGCCAAGAAAGGTGAGCTCTACGTTTCGCTCGTGCGGGACGCGAAAAGTCGTTGGCGAAGTCTGAATCGAGTAAAACGATCGGAGCATCCCATGTAACGCGCCTCCGTGGCCTAATGGATAAGGCATCGGCCTCCTAAGCCGGGGATTGCGGGTTCGAGTCCCGTCGGAGGTGTAGGGCGTTGGAGTTTTAAGGAATTGCGAGCGACCGTTCGTCTCGGCAATTGCGGCTCCGTACGCAGAAAGCCAGGCTGAATGAAGGGCGTTTTGCAGGTTTTCTGACGACGCTATTCGTCGCTCTTCGAAGCGTGCGATCCGACTGACGGCCGTTCTTTTGAAGGGAGGCCAAGAAAGGTGAGCTCTACGTTTCGCTCGTGCGGGACGCGAAAAGTCGTTGGCGAAGTCTGAATCGAGTAAAACGATCGGAGCATCCCATGTAACGCGCCTCCGTGGCCTAATGGATAAGGCATCGGCCTCCTAAGCCGGGGATTGCGGGTTCGAGTCCCGTCGGAGGTGTAGGGCGTTGGAGTTTTAAGGAATTGCGAGCGACCGTTCGTCTCGGCAATTGCGGCTCCGTACGCAGAAAGCCAGGCTGAATGAAGGGCGTTTTGCAGGTTTTCTGACGACGCTTTTCGAAGCGTGCGATCCGATTGACGGCCGTTCTTTTGAAGGGAGGCCAAGAAAGGTGAGCTCTACGTTTCGCTCGTGCGGGACGCGAAAAGTCGTTGGCGAAGTCTGAATCGAGTAAAACGATCGGAGCATCCCATGTAACGCGCCTCCGTGGCCTAATGGATAAGGCATCGGCCTCCTAAGCCGGGGATTGCGGGTTCGAGTCCCGTCGGAGGTGTAGGGCGTTGGAGTTTTAAGGAATTGCGAGCGACCGTTCGTCTCGGCAATTGCGGCTCCGTACGCAGAAAGCCAGGCTGAATGAAGGGCGTTTTGCAGGTTTTCTGACGACGCTTTTCGAAGCGTGCGATCCGATTGACGGCCGTTCTTTTGAAGGGAGGCCAAGAAAGGTGAGCTCTACGTTTCGCTCGTGCGGGACGCGAAAAGTCGTTGGCGAAGTCTGAATCGAGTAAAACGATCGGAGCATCCCATGTAACGCGCCTCCGTGGCCTAATGGATAAGGCATCGGCCTCCTAAGCCGGGGATTGCGGGTTCGAGTCCCGTCGGAGGTGTAGGGCGTTGGAGTTTTAAGGAATTGCGAGCGACCGTTCGTCTCGGCAATTGCGGCTCCGTACGCAGAAAGCCAGGCTGAATGAAGGGCGTTTTGCAGGTTTTCTGACGACGCTTTTCGAAGCGTGCGATCCGATTGACGGCCGTTCTTTTGAAGGGAGGCCAAGAAAGGTGAGCTCTACGTTTCGCTCGTGCGGGACGCGAAAAGTCGTTGGCGAAGTCTGAATCGAGTAAAACGATCGGAGCATCCCATGTAACGCGCCTCCGTGGCCTAATGGATAAGGCATCGGCCTCCTAAGCCGGGGATTGCGGGTTCGAGTCCCGTCGGAGGTGTAGGGCGTTGGAGTTTTAAGGAATTGCGAGCGACCGTTCGTCTCGGCAATTGCGGCTCCGTACGCAGAAAGCCAGGCTGAATGAAGGGCGTTTTGCAGGTTTTCTGACGACGCTATTCGTCGCTCTTCGAAGCGTGCGATCCGACTGACGGCCGTTCTTTTGAAGGGAGGCCAAGAAAGGTGAGCTCTACGTTTCGCTCGTGCGGGACGCGAAAAGTCGTTGGCGAAGTCTGAATCGAGTAAAACGATCGGAGCATCCCATGTAACGCGCCTCCGTGGCCTAATGGATAAGGCATCGGCCTCCTAAGCCGGGGATTGCGGGTTCGAGTCCCGTCGGAGGTGTAGGGCGTTGGAGTTTTAAGGAATTGCGAGCGACCGTTCGTCTCGGCAATTGCGGCTCCGTACGCAGAAAGCCAGGCTGAATGAAGGGCGTTTTGCAGGTTTTCTGACGACGCTTTTCGAAGCGTGCGATCCGATTGACGGCCGTTCTTTTGAAGGGAGGCCAAGAAAGGTGAGCTCTACGTTTCGCTCGTGCGGGACGCGAAAAGTCGTTGGCGAAGTCTGAATCGAGTAAAACGATCGGAGCATCCCATGTAACGCGCCTCCGTGGCCTAATGGATAAGGCATCGGCCTCCTAAGCCGGGGATTGCGGGTTCGAGTCCCGTCGGAGGTGTAGGGCGTTGGAGTTTTAAGGAATTGCGAGCGACCGTTCGTCTCGGCAATTGCGGCTCCGTACGCAGAAAGCCAGGCTGAATGAAGGGCGTTTTGCAGGTTTTCTGACGACGCTATTCGTCGCTCTTCGAAGCGTGCGATCCGACTGACGGCCGTTCTTTTGAAGGGAGGCCAAGAAAGGTGAGCTCTACGTTTCGCTCGTGCGGACGCGAAAAGTCGTTGGCGAAGTCTGAATCGAGTAAAACGATCGGAGCATCCCATGTAACGCGCCTCCGTGGCCTAATGGATAAGGCATCGGCCTCCTAAGCCGGGGATTGCGGGTTCGAGTCCCGTCGGAGGTGTAGGGCGTTGGAGTTTTAAGGAATTGCGAGCGACCGTTCGTCTCGGCAATTGCGGCTCCGTACGCAGAAAGCCAGGCTGAATGAAGGGCGTTTTGCAGGTTTTCTGACGACGCTTTTCGAAGCGTGCGATCCGATTGACGGCCGTTCTTTTGAAGGGAGGCCAAGAAAGGTGAGCTCTACGTTTCGCTCGTGCGGACGCGAAAAGTCGTTGGCGAAGACTGAATCGAGTAAAACGATCGGAGCATCCCATGCAACGCGCCTCCGTGGCCTAATGGATAAGGCATCGGCCTCCTAAGCCGGGGATTGCGGGTTCGAGTCCCGTCGGAGGTGTAGGGCGTTGGAGTTTTAAGGAATTGCGAGCGACCGTTCGTCTCGGCAATTGCGGCTCCGTACGCAGAAAGCCAGGCTGAATGAAGGGCGTTTTGCAGGTTTTCTGACGACGCTTTTCGAAGCGTGCGATCCGATTGACGGCCGTTCTTTTGAAGGGAGGCCAAGAAAGGTGAGCTCTACGTTTCGCTCGTGCGGGACGCGAAAAGTCGTTGGCGAAGTCTGAATCGAGTAAAACGATCGGAGCATCCCATGTAACGCGCCTCCGTGGCCTAATGGATAAGGCATCGGCCTCCTAAGCCGGCGATTGCGGGTTCGAGTCCCGTCGGAGGTGTAGGGCGTTGGAGTTTTAAGGAATTGCGAGCGACCGTTCGTCTCGGCAATTGCGGCTCCGTACGCAGAAAGCCAGGCTGAATGAAGGGCGTTTTGCAGGTTTTCTGACGACGCTTTTCGAAGCGTGCGATCCGATTGACGGCCGTTCTTTTGAAGGGAGGCCAAGAAAGGTGAGCTCTACGTTTCGCTCGTGCGGACGCGAAAAGTCGTTGGCGAAGTCTGAATCGAGTAAAACGATCGGAGCATCCCATGTAACGCGCCTCCGTGGCCTAATGGATAAGGCATCGGCCTCCTAAGCCGGGGATTGCGGGTTCGAGTCCCGTCGGAGGTGTAGGGCGTTGGAGTTTTAAGGAATTGCGAGCGACCGTTCGTCTCGGCAATTGCGGCTCCGTACGCAGAAAGCCAGGCTGAATGAAGGGCGTTTTGCAGGTTTTCTGACGACGCTTTTCGAAGCGTGCGATCCGACTGACGGCCGTTCTTTTGAAGGGAGGCCAAGAAAGGTGAGCTCTACGTTTCGCTCGTGCGGGACGCGAAAAGTCGTTGGCGAAGTCTGAATCGAGTAAAACGATCGGAGCATCCCATGTAACGCGCCTCCGTGGCCTAATGGATAAGGCATCGGCCTCCTAAGCCGGGGATTGCGGGTTCGAGTCCCGTCGGAGGTGTAGGGCGTTGGAGTTTTAAGGAATTGCGAGCGACCGTTCGTCTCGGCAATTGCGGCTCCGTACGCAGAAAGCCAGGCTGAATGAAGGGCGTTTTGCAGGTTTTCTGACGACGCTTTTCGAAGCGTGCGATCCGATTGACGGCCGTTCTTTTGAAGGGAGGCCAAGAAAGGTGAGCTCTACGTTTCGCTCGTGCGGGACGCGAAAAGTCGTTGGCGAAGTCTGAATCGAGTAAAACGATCGGAGCATCCCATGTAACGCGCCTCCGTGGCCTAATGGATAAGGCATCGGCCTCCTAAGCCGGGGATTGCGGGTTCGAGTCCCGTCGGAGGTGTAGGGCGTTGGAGTTTTAAGGAATTGCGAGCGACCGTTCGTCTCGGCAATTGCGGCTCCGTACGCAGAAAGCCAGGCTGAATGAAGGGCGTTTTGCAGGTTTTCTGACGACGCTATTCGTCGCTCTTCGAAGCGTGCGATCCGACTGACGGCCGTTCTTTTGAAGGGAGGCCAAGAAAGGTGAGCTCTACGTTTCGCTCGTGCGGGACGCGAAAAGTCGTTGGCGAAGTCTGAATCGAGTAAAACGATCGGAGCATCCCATGTAACGCGCCTCCGTGGCCTAATGGATAAGGCATCGGCCTCCTAAGCCGGGGATTGCGGGTTCGAGTCCCGTCGGAGGTGTAGGGCGTTGGAGTTTTAAGGAATTGCGAGCGACCGTTCGTCTCGGCAATTGCGGCTCCGTACGCAGAAAGCCAGGCTGAATGAAGGGCGTTTTGCAGGTTTTCTGACGACGCTTTTCGAAGCGTGCGATCCGATTGACGGCCGTTCTTTTGAAGGGAGGCCAAGAAAGGTGAGCTCTACGTTTCGCTCGTGCGGGACGCGAAAAGTCGTTGGCGAAGTCTGAATCGAGTAAAACGATCGGAGCATCCCATGTAACGCGCCTCCGTGGCCTAATGGATAAGGCATCGGCCTCCTAAGCCGGGGATTGCGGGTTCGAGTCCCGTCGGAGGTGTAGGGCGTTGGAGTTTTAAGGAATTGCGAGCGACCGTTCGTCTCGGCAATTGCGGCTCCGTACGCAGAAAGCCAGGCTGAATGAAGGGCGTTTTGCAGGTTTTCTGACGACGCTATTCGTCGCTCTTCGAAGCGTGCGATCCGACTGACGGCCGTTCTTTTGAAGGGAGGCCAAGAAAGGTGAGCTCTACGTTTCGCTCGTGCGGGACGCGAAAAGTCGTTGGCGAAGTCTGAATCGAGTAAAACGATCGGAGCATCCCATGTAACGCGCCTCCGTGGCCTAATGGATAAGGCATCGGCCTCCTAAGCCGGGGATTGCGGGTTCGAGTCCCGTCGGAGGTGTAGGGCGTTGGAGTTTTAAGGAATTGCGAGCGACCGTTCGTCTCGGCAATTGCGGCTCCGTACGCAGAAAGCCAGGCTGAATGAAGGGCGTTTTGCAGGTTTTCTGACGACGCTTTTCGAAGCGTGCGATCCGATTGACGGCCGTTCTTTTGAAGGGAGGCCAAGAAAGGTGAGCTCTACGTTTCGCTCGTGCGGGACGCGAAAAGTCGTTGGCGAAGTCTGAATCGAGTAAAACGATCGGAGCATCCCATGCAACGCGCCTCCGTGGCCTAATGGATAAGGCATCGGCCTCCTAAGCCGGGGATTGCGGGTTCGAGTCCCGTCGGAGGTGTAGGGCGTTGGAGTTTTAAGGAATTGCGAGCGACCGTTCGTCTCGGCAATTGCGGCTCCGTACGCAGAAAGCCAGGCTGAATGAAGGGCGTTTTGCAGGTTTTCTGACGACGCTTTTCGAAGCGTGCGATCCGATTGACGGCCGTTCTTTTGAAGGGAGGCCAAGAAAGGTGAGCTCTACGTTTCGCTCGTGCGGGACGCGAAAAGTCGTTGGCGAAGTCTGAATCGAGTAAAACGATCGGAGCATCCCATGCAACGCGCCTCCGTGGCCTAATGGATAAGGCATCGGCCTCCTAAGCCGGGGATTGCGGGTTCGAGTCCCGTCGGAGGTGTAGGGCGTTGGAGTTTTAAGGAATTGCGAGCGACCGTTCGTCTCGGCAATTGCGGCTCCGTACGCAGAAAGCCAGGCTGAATGAAGGGCGTTTTGCAGGTTTTCTGACGACGCTTTTCGAAGCGTGCGATCCGACTGACGGCCGTTCTTTTGAAGGGAGGCCAAGAAAGGTGAGCTCTACGTTTCGCTCGTGCGGGACGCGAAAAGTCGTTGGCGAAGTCTGAATCGAGTAAAACGATCGGAGCATCCCATGTAACGCGCCTCCGTGGCCTAATGGATAAGGCATCGGCCTCCTAAGCCGGGGATTGCGGGTTCGAGTCCCGTCGGAGGTGTAGGGCGTTGGAGTTTTAAGGAATTGCGAGCGACCGTTCGTCTCGGCAATTGCGGCTCCGTACGCAGAAAGCCAGGCTGAATGAAGGGCGTTTTGCAGGTTTTCTGACGACGCTTTTCGAAGCGTGCGATCCGATTGACGGCCGTTCTTTTGAAGGGAGGCCAAGAAAGGTGAGCTCTACGTTTCGCTCGTGCGGGACGCGAAAAGTCGTTGGCGAAGTCTGAATCGAGTAAAACGATCGGAGCATCCCATGCAACGCGCCTCCGTGGCCTAATGGATAAGGCATCGAACTTCCTAGCCCTGGGATTGCGGGTTCGAGTCCCGTCGGAGGTGTAGGGCGTTGGAGTTTTAAGGAATTGCGAGCGACCGTTCGTCTCGGCAATTGCGGCTCCGTACGCAGAAAGCCAGGCTGAATGAAGGGCGTTTTGCAGGTTTTCTGACGACGCTATTCGTCGCTCTTCGAAGCGTGCGATCCGACTGACGGCCGTTCTTTTGAAGGGAGGCCAAGAAAGGTGAGCTCTACGTTTCGCTCGTGCGGACGCGAAAAGTCGTTGGCGAAGTCTGAATCGAGTAAAACGATCGGAGCATCCCATGTAACGCGCCTCCGTGGCCTAATGGATAAGGCATCGGCCTCCTAAGCCGGGGATTGCGGGTTCGAGTCCCGTCGGAGGTGTAGGGCGTTGGAGTTTTAAGGAATTGCGAGCGACCGTTCGTCTCGGCAATTGCGGCTCCGTACGCAGAAAGCCAGGCTGAATGAAGGGCGTTTTGCAGGTTTTCTGACGACGCTATTCGTCGCTCTTCGAAGCGTGCGATCCGACTGACGGCCGTTCTTTTGAAGGGAGGCCAAGAAAGGTGAGCTCTACGTTTCGCTCGTGCGGGACGCGAAAAGTCGTTGGCGAAGTCTGAATCGAGTAAAACGATCGGAGCATCCCATGTAACGCGCCTCCGTGGCCTAATGGATAAGGCATCGGCCTCCTAAGCCGGGGATTGCGGGTTCGAGTCCCGTCGGAGGTGTAGGGCGTTGGAGTTTTAAGGAATTGCGAGCGACCGTTCGTCTCGGCAATTGCGGCTCCGTACGCAGAAAGCCAGGCTGAATGAAGGGCGTTTTGCAGGTTTTCTGACGACGCTATTCGTCGCTCTTCGAAGCGTGCGATCCGACTGACGGCCGTTCTTTTGAAGGGAGGCCAAGAAAGGTGAGCTCTACGTTTCGCTCGTGCGGGACGCGAAAAGTCGTTGGCGAAGTCTGAATCGAGTAAAACGATCGGAGCATCCCATGTAACGCGCCTCCGTGACCTAATGGATAAGGCATCGGCCTCCTAAGCCGGGGATTGCGGGTTCGAGTCCCGTCGGAGGTGTAGGGCGTTGGAGTTTTAAGGAATTGCGAGCGACCGTTCGTCTCGGCAATTGCGGCTCCGTACGCAGAAAGCCAGGCTGAATGAAGGGCGTTTTGCAGGTTTTCTGACGACGCTTTTCGAAGCGTGCGATCCGATTGACGGCCGTTCTTTTGAAGGGAGGCCAAGAAAGGTGAGCTCTACGTTTCGCTCGTGCGGGACGCGAAAAGTCGTTGGCGAAGTCTGAATCGAGTAAAACGATCGGAGCATCCCATGTAACGCGCCTCCGTGGCCTAATGGATAAGGCATCGGCCTCCTAAGCCGGGGATTGCGGGTTCGAGTCCCGTCGGAGGTGTAGGGCGTTGGAGTTTTAAGGAATTGCGAGCGACCGTTCGTCTCGGCAATTGCGGCTCCGTACGCAGAAAGCCAGGCTGAATGAAGGGCGTTTTGCAGGTTTTCTGACGACGCTATTCGTCGCTCTTCGAAGCGTGCGATCCGACTGACGGCCGTTCTTTTGAAGGGAGGCCAAGAAAGGTGAGCTCTACGTTTCGCTCGTGCGGGACGCGAAAAGTCGTTGGCGAAGTCTGAATCGAGTAAAACGATCGGAGCATCCCATGTAACGCGCCTCCGTGGCCTAATGGATAAGGCATCGGCCTCCTAAGCCGGGGATTGCGGGTTCGAGTCCCGTCGGAGGTGTAGGGCGTTGGAGTTTTAAGGAATTGCGAGCGACCGTTCGTCTCGGCAATTGCGGCTCCGTACGCAGAAAGCCAGGCTGAATGAAGGGCGTTTTGCAGGTTTTCTGACGACGCTATTCGTCGCTCTTCGAAGCGTGCGATCCGACTGACGGCCGTTCTTTTGAAGGGAGGCCAAGAAAGGTGAGCTCTACGTTTCGCTCGTGCGGGACGCGAAAAGTCGTTGGCGAAGTCTGAATCGAGTAAAACGATCGGAGCATCCCATGTAACGCGCCTCCGTGGCCTAATGGATAAGGCATCGGCCTCCTAAGCCGGGGATTGCGGGTTCGAGTCCCGTCGGAGGTGTAGGGCGTTGGAGTTTTAAGGAATTGCGAGCGACCGTTCGTCTCGGCAATTGCGGCTCCGTACGCAGAAAGCCAGGCTGAATGAAGGGCGTTTTGCAGGTTTTCTGACGACGCTTTTCGAAGCGTGCGATCCGATTGACGGCCGTTCTTTTGAAGGGAGGCCAAGAAAGGTGAGCTCTACGTTTCGCTCGTGCGGGACGCGAAAAGTCGTTGGCGAAGTCTGAATCGAGTAAAACGATCGGAGCATCCCATGCAACGCGCCTCCGTGGCCTAATGGATAAGGCATCGGCCTCCTAAGCCGGGGATTGCGGGTTCGAGTCCCGTCGGAGGTGTAGGGCGTTGGAGTTTTAAGGAATTGCGAGCGACCGTTCGTCTCGGCAATTGCGGCTCCGTACGCAGAAAGCCAGGCTGAATGAAGGGCGTTTTGCAGGTTTTCTGACGACGCTTTTCGAAGCGTGCGATCCGATTGACGGCCGTTCTTTTGAAGGGAGGCCAAGAAAGGTGAGCTCTACGTTTCGCTCGTGCGGGACGCGAAAAGTCGTTGGCGAAGTCTGAATCGAGTAAAACGATCGGAGCATCCCATGTAACGCGCCTCCGTGGCCTAATGGATAAGGCATCGGCCTCCTAAGCCGGGGATTGCGGGTTCGAGTCCCGTCGGAGGTGTAGGGCGTTGGAGTTTTAAGGAATTGCGAGCGACCGTTCGTCTCGGCAATTGCGGCTCCGTACGCAGAAAGCCAGGCTGAATGAAGGGCGTTTTGCAGGTTTTCTGACGACGCTATTCGTCGCTCTTCGAAGCGTGCGATCCGACTGACGGCCGTTCTTTTGAAGGGAGGCCAAGAAAGGTGAGCTCTACGTTTCGCTCGTGCGGGACGCGAAAAGTCGTTGGCGAAGTCTGAATCGAGTAAAACGATCGGAGCATCCCATGTAACGCGCCTCCGTGGCCTAATGGATAAGGCATCGGCCTCCTAAGCCGGGGATTGCGGGTTCGAGTCCCGTCGGAGGTGTAGGGCGTTGGAGTTTTAAGGAATTGCGAGCGACCGTTCGTCTCGGCAATTGCGGCTCCGTACGCAGAAAGCCAGGCTGAATGAAGGGCGTTTTGCAGGTTTTCTGACGACGCTATTCGTCGCTCTTCGAAGCGTGCGATCCGACTGACGGCCGTTCTTTTGAAGGGAGGCCAAGAAAGGTGAGCTCTACGTTTCGCTCGTGCGGGACGCGAAAAGTCGTTGGCGAAGTCTGAATCGAGTAAAACGATCGGAGCATCCCATGTAACGCGCCTCCGTGGCCTAATGGATAAGGCATCGGCCTCCTAAGCCGGGGATTGCGGGTTCGAGTCCCGTCGGAGGTGTAGGGCGTTGGAGTTTTAAGGAATTGCGAGCGACCGTTCGTCTCGGCAATTGCGGCTCCGTACGCAGAAAGCCAGGCTGAATGAAGGGCGTTTTGCAGGTTTTCTGACGACGCTATTCGTCGCTCTTCGAAGCGTGCGATCCGACTGACGGCCGTTCTTTTGAAGGGAGGCCAAGAAAGGTGAGCTCTACGTTTCGCTCGTGCGGGACGCGAAAAGTCGTTGGCGAAGTCTGAATCGAGTAAAACGATCGGAGCATCCCATGTAACGCGCCTCCGTGGCCTAATGGATAAGGCATCGGCCTCCTAAGCCGGGGATTGCGGGTTCGAGTCCCGTCGGAGGTGTAGGGCGTTGGAGTTTTAAGGAATTGCGAGCGACCGTTCGTCTCGGCAATTGCGGCTCCGTACGCAGAAAGCCAGGCTGAATGAAGGGCGTTTTGCAGGTTTTCTGACGACGCTATTCGTCGCTCTTCGAAGCGTGCGATCCGACTGACGGCCGTTCTTTTGAAGGGAGGCCAAGAAAGGTGAGCTCTACGTTTCGCTCGTGCGGGACGCGAAAAGTCGTTGGCGAAGTCTGAATCGAGTAAAACGATCGGAGCATCCCATGTAACGCGCCTCCGTGGCCTAATGGATAAGGCATCGGCCTCCTAAGCCGGGGATTGCGGGTTCGAGTCCCGTCGGAGGTGTAGGGCGTTGGAGTTTTAAGGAATTGCGAGCGACCGTTCGTCTCGGCAATTGCGGCTCCGTACGCAGAAAGCCAGGCTGAATGAAGGGCGTTTTGCAGGTTTTCTGACGACGCTATTCGTCGCTCTTCGAAGCGTGCGATCCGACTGACGGCCGTTCTTTTGAAGGGAGGCCAAGAAAGGTGAGCTCTACGTTTCGCTCGTGCGGGACGCGAAAAGTCGTTGGCGAAGTCTGAATCGAGTAAAACGATCGAAGCATCCCATGCAACGCGCCTCCGTGGCCTAATGGATAAGGCATCGGCCTCCTAAGCCGGGGATTGCGGGTTCGAGTCCCGTCGGAGGTGTAGGGCGTTGGAGTTTTAAGGAATTGCGAGCGACCGTTCGTCTCGGCAATTGCGGCTCCGTACGCAGAAAGCCAGGCTGAATGAAGGGCGTTTTGCAGGTTTTCTGACGACGCTTTTCGAAGCGTGCGATCCGATTGACGGCCGTTCTTTTGAAGGGAGGCCAAGAAAGGTGAGCTCTACGTTTCGCTCGTGCGGGACGCGAAAAGTCGTTGGCGAAGTCTGAATCGAGTAAAACGATCGGAGCATCCCATGTAACGCGCCTCCGTGGCCTAATGGATAAGGCATCGGCCTCCTAAGCCGGGGATTGCGGGTTCGAGTCCCGTCGGAGGTGTAGGGCGTTGGAGTTTTAAGGAATTGCGAGCGACCGTTCGTCTCGGCAATTGCGGCTCCGTACGCAGAAAGCCAGGCTGAATGAAGGGCGTTTTGCAGGTTTTCTGACGACGCTATTCGTCGCTCTTCGAAGCGTGCGATCCGACTGACGGCCGTTCTTTTGAAGGGAGGCCAAGAAAGGTGAGCTCTACGTTTCGCTCGTGCGGGACGCGAAAAGTCGTTGGCGAAGTCTGAATCGAGTAAAACGATCGGAGCATCCCATGTAACGCGCCTCCGTGGCCTAATGGATAAGGCATCGGCCTCCTAAGCCGGGGATTGCGGGTTCGAGTCCCGTCGGAGGTGTAGGGCGTTGGAGTTTTAAGGAATTGCGAGCGACCGTTCGTCTCGGCAATTGCGGCTCCGTACGCAGAAAGCCAGGCTGAATGAAGGGCGTTTTGCAGGTTTTCTGACGACGCTATTCGTCGCTCTTCGAAGCGTGCGATCCGACTGACGGCCGTTCTTTTGAAGGGAGGCCAAGAAAGGTGAGCTCTACGTTTCGCTCGTGCGGGACGCGAAAAGTCGTTGGCGAAGTCTGAATCGAGTAAAACGATCGGAGCATCCCATGTAACGCGCCTCCGTGGCCTAATGGATAAGGCATCGGCCTCCTAAGCCGGGGATTGCGGGTTCGAGTCCCGTCGGAGGTGTAGGGCGTTGGAGTTTTAAGGAATTGCGAGCGACCGTTCGTCTCGGCAATTGCGGCTCCGTACGCAGAAAGCCAGGCTGAATGAAGGGCGTTTTGCAGGTTTTCTGACGACGCTATTCGTCGCTCTTCGAAGCGTGCGATCCGACTGACGGCCGTTCTTTTGAAGGGAGGCCAAGAAAGGTGAGCTCTACGTTTCGCTCGTGCGGGACGCGAAAAGTCGTTGGCGAAGTCTGAATCGAGTAAAACGATCGGAGCATCCCATGCAACGCGCCTCCGTGGCCTAATGGATAAGGCATCGGCCTCCTAAGCCGGGGATTGCGGGTTCGAGTCCCGTCGGAGGTGTAGGGCGTTGGAGTTTTAAGGAATTGCGAGCGACCGTTCGTCTCGGCAATTGCGGCTCCGTACGCAGAAAGCCAGGCTGAATGAAGGGCGTTTTGCAGGTTTTCTGACGACGCTTTTCGAAGCGTGCGATCCGATTGACGGCCGTTCTTTTGAAGGGAGGCCAAAGAAAGGTGAGCTCTACGTTTCGCTCGTGCGGGACGCGAAAAGTCGTTGGCGAAGTCTGAATCGAGTAAAACGATCGGAGCATCCCATGTAACGCGCCTCCGTGGCCTAATGGATAAGGCATCGGCCTCCTAAGCCGGGGATTGCGGGTTCGAGTCCCGTCGGAGGTGTAGGGCGTTGGAGTTTTAAGGAATTGCGAGCGACCGTTCGTCTCGGCAATTGCGGCTCCGTACGCAGAAAGCCAGGCTGAATGAAGGGCGTTTTGCAGGTTTTCTGACGACGCTTTTCGAAGCGTGCGATCCGATTGACGGCCGTTCTTTTGAAGGGAGGCCAAGAAAGGTGAGCTCTACGTTTCGCTCGTGCGGGACGCGAAAAGTCGTTGGCGAAGTCTGAATCGAGTAAAACGATCGGAGCATCCCATGTAACGCGCCTCCGTGGCCTAATGGATAAGGCATCGGCCTCCTAAGCCGGGGATTGCGGGTTCGAGTCCCGTCGGAGGTGTAGGGCGTTGGAGTTTTAAGGAATTGCGAGCGACCGTTCGTCTCGGCAATTGCGGCTCCGTACGCAGAAAGCCAGGCTGAATGAAGGGCGTTTTGCAGGTTTTCTGACGACGCTTTTCGAAGCGTGCGATCCGATTGACGGCCGTTCTTTTGAAGGGAGGCCAAGAAAGGTGAGCTCTACGTTTCGCTCGTGCGGGACGCGAAAAGTCGTTGGCGAAGTCTGAATCGAGTAAAACGATCGGAGCATCCCATGTAACGCGCCTCCGTGGCCTAATGGATAAGGCATCGGCCTCCTAAGCCGGGGATTGCGGGTTCGAGTCCCGTCGGAGGTGTAGGGCGTTGGAGTTTTAAGGAATTGCGAGCGACCGTTCGTCTCGGCAATTGCGGCTCCGTACGCAGAAAGCCAGGCTGAATGAAGGGCGTTTTGCAGGTTTTCTGACGACGCTTTTCGAAGCGTGCGATCCGATTGACGGCCGTTCTTTTGAAGGGAGGCCAAGAAAGGTGAGCTCTACGTTTCGCTCGTGCGGGACGCGAAAAGTCGTTGGCGAAGTCTGAATCGAGTAAAACGATCGGAGCATCCCATGTAACGCGCCTCCGTGGCCTAATGGATAAGGCATCGGCCTCCTAAGCCGGGGATTGCGGGTTCGAGTCCCGTCGGAGGTGTAGGGCGTTGGAGTTTTAAGGAATTGCGAGCGACCGTTCGTCTCGGCAATTGCGGCTCCGTACGCAGAAAGCCAGGCTGAATGAAGGGCGTTTTGCAGGTTTTCTGACGACGCTTTTCGAAGCGTGCGATCCGATTGACGGCCGTTCTTTTGAAGGGAGGCCAAGAAAGGTGAGCTCTACGTTTCGCTCGTGCGGGACGCGAAAAGTCGTTGGCGAAGTCTGAATCGAGTAAAACGATCGGAGCATCCCATGTAACGCGCCTCCGTGGCCTAATGGATAAGGCATCGGCCTCCTAAGCCGGGGATTGCGGGTTCGAGTCCCGTCGGAGGTGTAGGGCGTTGGAGTTTTAAGGAATTGCGAGCGACCGTTCGTCTCGGCAATTGCGGCTCCGTACGCAGAAAGCCAGGCTGAATGAAGGGCGTTTTGCAGGTTTTCTGACGACGCTTTTCGAAGCGTGCGATCCGATTGACGGCCGTTCTTTTGAAGGGAGGCCAAGAAAGGTGAGCTCTACGTTTCGCTCGTGCGGGACGCGAAAAGTCGTTGGCGAAGTCTGAATCGAGTAAAACGATCGGAGCATCCCATGTAACGCGCCTCCGTGGCCTAATGGATAAGGCATCGGCCTCCTAAGCCGGGGATTGCGGGTTCGAGTCCCGTCGGAGGTGTAGGGCGTTGGAGTTTTAAGGAATTGCGAGCGACCGTTCGTCTCGGCAATTGCGGCTCCGTACGCAGAAAGCCAGGCTGAATGAAGGGCGTTTTGCAGGTTTTCTGACGACGCTTTTCGAAGCGTGCGATCCGATTGACGGCCGTTCTTTTGAAGGGAGGCCAAGAAAGGTGAGCTCTACGTTTCGCTCGTGCGGGACGCGAAAAGTCGTTGGCGAAGTCTGAATCGAGTAAAACGATCGGAGCATCCCATGTAACGCGCCTCCGTGGCCTAATGGATAAGGCATCGGCCTCCTAAGCCGGGGATTGCGGGTTCGAGTCCCGTCGGAGGTGTAGGGCGTTGGAGTTTTAAGGAATTGCGAGCGACCGTTCGTCTCGGCAATTGCGGCTCCGTACGCAGAAAGCCAGGCTGAATGAAGGGCGTTTTGCAGGTTTTCTGACGACGCTTTTCGAAGCGTGCGATCCGATTGACGGCCGTTCTTTTGAAGGGAGGCCAAGAAAGGTGAGCTCTACGTTTCGCTCGTGCGGGACGCGAAAAGTCGTTGGCGAAGTCTGAATCGAGTAAAACGATCGGAGCATCCCATGTAACGCGCCTCCGTGGCCTAATGGATAAGGCATCGGCCTCCTAAGCCGGGGATTGCGGGTTCGAGTCCCGTCGGAGGTGTAGGGCGTTGGAGTTTTAAGGAATTGCGAGCGACCGTTCGTCTCGGCAATTGCGGCTCCGTACGCAGAAAGCCAGGCTGAATGAAGGGCGTTTTGCAGGTTTTCTGACGACGCTTTTCGAAGCGTGCGATCCGATTGACGGCCGTTCTTTTGAAGGGAGGCCAAGAAAGGTGAGCTCTACGTTTCGCTCGTGCGGGACGCGAAAAGTCGTTGGCGAAGTCTGAATCGAGTAAAACGATCGGAGCATCCCATGTAACGCGCCTCCGTGGCCTAATGGATAAGGCATCGGCCTCCTAAGCCGGGGATTGCGGGTTCGAGTCCCGTCGGAGGTGTAGGGCGTTGGAGTTTTAAGGAATTGCGAGCGACCGTTCGTCTCGGCAATTGCGGCTCCGTACGCAGAAAGCCAGGCTGAATGAAGGGCGTTTTGCAGGTTTTCTGACGACGCTCTTCGAAGCGTGCGATCCGACTGACGGCCGTTCTTTTGAAGGGAGGCCAAGAAAGGTGAGCTCTACGTTTCGCTCGTGCGGGACGCGAAAAGTCGTTGGCGAAGTCTGAATCGAGTAAAACGATCGGAGCATCCCATGTAACGCGCCTCCGTGGCCTAATGGATAAGGCATCGGCCTCCTAAGCCGGGGATTGCGGGTTCGAGTCCCGTCGGAGGTGTAGGGCGTTGGAGTTTTAAGGAATTGCGAGCGACCGTTCGTCTCGGCAATTGCGGCTCCGTACGCAGAAAGCCAGGCTGAATGAAGGGCGTTTTGCAGGTTTTCTGACGACGCTTTTCGAAGCGTGCGATCCGATTGACGGCCGTTCTTTTGAAGGGAGGCCAAGAAAGGTGAGCTCTACGTTTCGCTCGTGCGGGACGCGAAAAGTCGTTGGCGAAGTCTGAATCGAGTAAAACGATCGGAGCATCCCATGTAACGCGCCTCCGTGGCCTAATGGATAAGGCATCGGCCTCCTAAGCCGGGGATTGCGGGTTCGAGTCCCGTCGGAGGTGTAGGGCGTTGGAGTTTTAAGGAATTGCGAGCGACCGTTCGTCTCGGCAATTGCGGCTCCGTACGCAGAAAGCCAGGCTGAATGAAGGGCGTTTTGCAGGTTTTCTGACGACGCTTTTCGAAGCGTGCGATCCGATTGACGGCCGTTCTTTTGAAGGGAGGCCAAGAAAGGTGAGCTCTACGTTTCGCTCGTGCGGGACGCGAAAAGTCGTTGGCGAAGTCTGAATCGAGTAAAACGATCGGAGCATCCCATGTAACGCGCCTCCGTGGCCTAATGGATAAGGCATCGGCCTCCTAAGCCGGGGATTGCGGGTTCGAGTCCCGTCGGAGGTGTAGGGCGTTGGAGTTTTAAGGAATTGCGAGCGACCGTTCGTCTCGGCAATTGCGGCTCCGTACGCAGAAAGCCAGGCTGAATGAAGGGCGTTTTGCAGGTTTTCTGACGACGCTTTTCGAAGCGTGCGATCCGATTGACGGCCGTTCTTTTGAAGGGAGGCCAAGAAAGGTGAGCTCTACGTTTCGCTCGTGCGGGACGCGAAAAGTCGTTGGCGAAGTCTGAATCGAGTAAAACGATCGGAGCATCCCATGTAACGCGCCTCCGTGGCCTAATGGATAAGGCATCGGCCTCCTAAGCCGGGGATTGCGGGTTCGAGTCCCGTCGGAGGTGTAGGGCGTTGGAGTTTTAAGGAATTGCGAGCGACCGTTCGTCTCGGCAATTGCGGCTCCGTACGCAGAAAGCCAGGCTGAATGAAGGGCGTTTTGCAGGTTTTCTGACGACGCTATTCGTCGCTCTTCGAAGCGTGCGATCCGACTGACGGCCGTTCTTTTGAAGGGAGGCCAAGAAAGGTGAGCTCTACGTTTCGCTCGTGCGGGACGCGAAAAGTCGTTGGCGAAGTCTGAATCGAGTAAAACGATCGGAGCATCCCATGTAACGCGCCTCCGTGGCCTAATGGATAAGGCATCGGCCTCCTAAGCCGGGGATTGCGGGTTCGAGTCCCGTCGGAGGTGTAGGGCGTTGGAGTTTTAAGGAATTGCGAGCGACCGTTCGTCTCGGCAATTGCGGCTCCGTACGCAGAAAGCCAGGCTGAATGAAGGGCGTTTTGCAGGTTTTCTGACGACGCTTTTCGAAGCGTGCGATCCGATTGACGGCCGTTCTTTTGAAGGGAGGCCAAGAAAGGTGAGCTCTACGTTTCGCTCGTGCGGGACGCGAAAAGTCGTTGGCGAAGTCTGAATCGAGTAAAACGATCGGAGCATCCCATGTAACGCGCCTCCGTGGCCTAATGGATAAGGCATCGGCCTCCTAAGCCGGGGATTGCGGGTTCGAGTCCCGTCGGAGGTGTAGGGCGTTGGAGTTTTAAGGAATTGCGAGCGACCGTTCGTCTCGGCAATTGCGGCTCCGTACGCAGAAAGCCAGGCTGAATGAAGGGCGTTTTGCAGGTTTTCTGACGACGCTTTTCGAAGCGTGCGATCCGATTGACGGCCGTTCTTTTGAAGGGAGGCCAAGAAAGGTGAGCTCTACGTTTCGCTCGTGCGGGACGCGAAAAGTCGTTGGCGAAGTCTGAATCGAGTAAAACGATCGGAGCATCCCATGTAACGCGCCTCCGTGGCCTAATGGATAAGGCATCGGCCTCCTAAGCCGGGGATTGCGGGTTCGAGTCCCGTCGGAGGTGTAGGGCGTTGGAGTTTTAAGGAATTGCGAGCGACCGTTCGTCTCGGCAATTGCGGCTCCGTACGCAGAAAGCCAGGCTGAATGAAGGGCGTTTTGCAGGTTTTCTGACGACGCTTTTCGAAGCGTGCGATCCGATTGACGGCCGTTCTTTTGAAGGGAGGCCAAGAAAGGTGAGCTCTACGTTTCGCTCGTGCGGGACGCGAAAAGTCGTTGGCGAAGTCTGAATCGAGTAAAACGATCGGAGCATCCCATGTAACGCGCCTCCGTGGCCTAATGGATAAGGCATCGGCCTCCTAAGCCGGGGATTGCGGGTTCGAGTCCCGTCGGAGGTGTAGGGCGTTGGAGTTTTAAGGAATTGCGAGCGACCGTTCGTCTCGGCAATTGCGGCTCCGTACGCAGAAAGCCAGGCTGAATGAAGGGCGTTTTGCAGGTTTTCTGACGACGCTTTTCGAAGCGTGCGATCCGATTGACGGCCGTTCTTTTGAAGGGAGGCCAAGAAAGGTGAGCTCTACGTTTCGCTCGTGCGGGACGCGAAAAGTCGTTGGCGAAGTCTGAATCGAGTAAAACGATCGGAGCATCCCATGTAACGCGCCTCCGTGGCCTAATGGATAAGGCATCGGCCTCCTAAGCCGGGGATTGCGGGTTCGAGTCCCGTCGGAGGTGTAGGGCGTTGGAGTTTTAAGGAATTGCGAGCGACCGTTCGTCTCGGCAATTGCGGCTCCGTACGCAGAAAGCCAGGCTGAATGAAGGGCGTTTTGCAGGTTTTCTGACGACGCTTTTCGAAGCGTGCGATCCGATTGACGGCCGTTCTTTTGAAGGGAGGCCAAGAAAGGTGAGCTCTACGTTTCGCTCGTGCGGGACGCGAAAAGTCGTTGGCGAAGTCTGAATCGAGTAAAACGATCGGAGCATCCCATGTAACGCGCCTCCGTGGCCTAATGGATAAGGCATCGGCCTCCTAAGCCGGGGATTGCGGGTTCGAGTCCCGTCGGAGGTGTAGGGCGTTGGAGTTTTAAGGAATTGCGAGCGACCGTTCGTCTCGGCAATTGCGGCTCCGTACGCAGAAAGCCAGGCTGAATGAAGGGCGTTTTGCAGGTTTTCTGACGACGCTATTCGTCGCTCTTCGAAGCGTGCGATCCGACTGACGGCCGTTCTTTTGAAGGGAGGCCAAGAAAGGTGAGCTCTACGTTTCGCTCGTGCGGGACGCGAAAAGTCGTTGGCGAAGTCTGAATCGAGTAAAACGATCGGAGCATCCCATGTAACGCGCCTCCGTGGCCTAATGGATAAGGCATCGGCCTCCTAAGCCGGGGATTGCGGGTTCGAGTCCCGTCGGAGGTGTAGGGCGTTGGAGTTTTAAGGAATTGCGAGCGACCGTTCGTCTCGGCAATTGCGGCTCCGTACGCAGAAAGCCAGGCTGAATGAAGGGCGTTTTGCAGGTTTTCTGACGACGCTTTTCGAAGCGTGCGATCCGATTGACGGCCGTTCTTTTGAAGGGAGGCCAAGAAAGGTGAGCTCTACGTTTCGCTCGTGCGGGACGCGAAAAGTCGTTGGCGAAGTCTGAATCGAGTAAAACGATCGGAGCATCCCATGTAACGCGCCTCCGTGGCCTAATGGATAAGGCATCGGCCTCCTAAGCCGGGGATTGCGGGTTCGAGTCCCGTCGGAGGTGTAGGGCGTTGGAGTTTTAAGGAATTGCGAGCGACCGTTCGTCTCGGCAATTGCGGCTCCGTACGCAGAAAGCCAGGCTGAATGAAGGGCGTTTTGCAGGTTTTCTGACGACGCTTTTCGAAGCGTGCGATCCGATTGACGGCCGTTCTTTTGAAGGGAGGCCAAGAAAGGTGAGCTCTACGTTTCGCTCGTGCGGGACGCGAAAAGTCGTTGGCGAAGTCTGAATCGAGTAAAACGATCGGAGCATCCCATGTAACGCGCCTCCGTGGCCTAATGGATAAGGCATCGGCCTCCTAAGCCGGGGATTGCGGGTTCGAGTCCCGTCGGAGGTGTAGGGCGTTGGAGTTTTAAGGAATTGCGAGCGACCGTTCGTCTCGGCAATTGCGGCTCCGTACGCAGAAAGCCAGGCTGAATGAAGGGCGTTTTGCAGGTTTTCTGACGACGCTATTCGTCGCTCTTCGAAGCGTGCGATCCGACTGACGGCCGTTCTTTTGAAGGGAGGCCAAGAAAGGTGAGCTCTACGTTTCGCTCGTGCGGGACGCGAAAAGTCGTTGGCGAAGTCTGAATCGAGTAAAACGATCGGAGCATCCCATGTAACGCGCCTCCGTGGCCTAATGGATAAGGCATCGGCCTCCTAAGCCGGGGATTGCGGGTTCGAGTCCCGTCGGAGGTGTAGGGCGTTGGAGTTTTAAGGAATTGCGAGCGACCGTTCGTCTCGGCAATTGCGGCTCCGTACGCAGAAAGCCAGGCTGAATGAAGGGCGTTTTGCAGGTTTTCTGACGACGCTTTTCGAAGCGTGCGATCCGATTGACGGCCGTTCTTTTGAAGGGAGGCCAAGAAAGGTGAGCTCTACGTTTCGCTCGTGCGGGACGCGAAAAGTCGTTGGCGAAGTCTGAATCGAGTAAAACGATCGGAGCATCCCATGTAACGCGCCTCCGTGGCCTAATGGATAAGGCATCGGCCTCCTAAGCCGGGGATTGCGGGTTCGAGTCCCGTCGGAGGTGTAGGGCGTTGGAGTTTTAAGGAATTGCGAGCGACCGTTCGTCTCGGCAATTGCGGCTCCGTACGCAGAAAGCCAGGCTGAATGAAGGGCGTTTTGCAGGTTTTCTGACGACGCTTTTCGAAGCGTGCGATCCGATTGACGGCCGTTCTTTTGAAGGGAGGCCAAGAAAGGTGAGCTCTACGTTTCGCTCGTGCGGGACGCGAAAAGTCGTTGGCGAAGTCTGAATCGAGTAAAACGATCGGAGCATCCCATGTAACGCGCCTCCGTGGCCTAATGGATAAGGCATCGGCCTCCTAAGCCGGGGATTGCGGGTTCGAGTCCCGTCGGAGGTGTAGGGCGTTGGAGTTTTAAGGAATTGCGAGCGACCGTTCGTCTCGGCAATTGCGGCTCCGTACGCAGAAAGCCAGGCTGAATGAAGGGCGTTTTGCAGGTTTTCTGACGACGCTTTTCGAAGCGTGCGATCCGATTGACGGCCGTTCTTTTGAAGGGAGGCCAAGAAAGGTGAGCTCTACGTTTCGCTCGTGCGGGACGCGAAAAGTCGTTGGCGAAGTCTGAATCGAGTAAAACGATCGGAGCATCCCATGTAACGCGCCTCCGTGGCCTAATGGATAAGGCATCGGCCTCCTAAGCCGGGGATTGCGGGTTCGAGTCCCGTCGGAGGTGTAGGGCGTTGGAGTTTTAAGGAATTGCGAGCGACCGTTCGTCTCGGCAATTGCGGCTCCGTACGCAGAAAGCCAGGCTGAATGAAGGGCGTTTTGCAGGTTTTCTGACGACGCTTTTCGAAGCGTGCGATCCGATTGACGGCCGTTCTTTTGAAGGGAGGCCAAGAAAGGTGAGCTCTACGTTTCGCTCGTGCGGGACGCGAAAAGTCGTTGGCGAAGTCTGAATCGAGTAAAACGATCGGAGCATCCCATGTAACGCGCCTCCGTGGCCTAATGGATAAGGCATCGGCCTCCTAAGCCGGGGATTGCGGGTTCGAGTCCCGTCGGAGGTGTAGGGCGTTGGAGTTTTAAGGAATTGCGAGCGACCGTTCGTCTCGGCAATTGCGGCTCCGTACGCAGAAAGCCAGGCTGAATGAAGGGCGTTTTGCAGGTTTTCTGACGACGCTATTCGTCGCTCTTCGAAGCGTGCGATCCGACTGACGGCCGTTCTTTTGAAGGGAGGCCAAGAAAGGTGAGCTCTACGTTTCGCTCGTGCGGGACGCGAAAAGTCGTTGGCGAAGTCTGAATCGAGTAAAACGATCGGAGCATCCCATGTAACGCGCCTCCGTGGCCTAATGGATAAGGCATCGGCCTCCTAAGCCGGGGATTGCGGGTTCGAGTCCCGTCGGAGGTGTAGGGCGTTGGAGTTTTAAGGAATTGCGAGCGACCGTTCGTCTCGGCAATTGCGGCTCCGTACGCAGAAAGCCAGGCTGAATGAAGGGCGTTTTGCAGGTTTTCTGACGACGCTTTTCGAAGCGTGCGATCCGATTGACGGCCGTTCTTTTGAAGGGAGGCCAAGAAAGGTGAGCTCTACGTTTCGCTCGTGCGGGACGCGAAAAGTCGTTGGCGAAGTCTGAATCGAGTAAAACGATCGGAGCATCCCATGTAACGCGCCTCCGTGGCCTAATGGATAAGGCATCGGCCTCCTAAGCCGGGGATTGCGGGTTCGAGTCCCGTCGGAGGTGTAGGGCGTTGGAGTTTTAAGGAATTGCGAGCGACCGTTCGTCTCGGCAATTGCGGCTCCGTACGCAGAAAGCCAGGCTGAATGAAGGGCGTTTTGCAGGTTTTCTGACGACGCTATTCGTCGCTCTTCGAAGCGTGCGATCCGACTGACGGCCGTTCTTTTGAAGGGAGGCCAAGAAAGGTGAGCTCTACGTTTCGCTCGTGCGGGACGCGAAAAGTCGTTGGCGAAGTCTGAATCGAGTAAAACGATCGGAGCATCCCATGTAACGCGCCTCCGTGGCCTAATGGATAAGGCATCGGCCTCCTAAGCCGGGGATTGCGGGTTCGAGTCCCGTCGGAGGTGTAGGGCGTTGGAGTTTTAAGGAATTGCGAGCGACCGTTCGTCTCGGCAATTGCGGCTCCGTACGCAGAAAGCCAGGCTGAATGAAGGGCGTTTTGCAGGTTTTCTGACGACGCTTTTCGAAGCGTGCGATCCGATTGACGGCCGTTCTTTTGAAGGGAGGCCAAGAAAGGTGAGCTCTACGTTTCGCTCGTGCGGGACGCGAAAAGTCGTTGGCGAAGTCTGAATCGAGTAAAACGATCGGAGCATCCCATGTAACGCGCCTCCGTGGCCTAATGGATAAGGCATCGGCCTCCTAAGCCGGGGATTGCGGGTTCGAGTCCCGTCGGAGGTGTAGGGCGTTGGAGTTTTAAGGAATTGCGAGCGACCGTTCGTCTCGGCAATTGCGGCTCCGTACGCAGAAAGCCAGGCTGAATGAAGGGCGTTTTGCAGGTTTTCTGACGACGCTTTTCGAAGCGTGCGATCCGATTGACGGCCGTTCTTTTGAAGGGAGGCCAAGAAAGGTGAGCTCTACGTTTCGCTCGTGCGGGACGCGAAAAGTCGTTGGCGAAGTCTGAATCGAGTAAAACGATCGGAGCATCCCATGTAACGCGCCTCCGTGGCCTAATGGATAAGGCATCGGCCTCCTAAGCCGGGGATTGCGGGTTCGAGTCCCGTCGGAGGTGTAGGGCGTTGGAGTTTTAAGGAATTGCGAGCGACCGTTCGTCTCGGCAATTGCGGCTCCGTACGCAGAAAGCCAGGCTGAATGAAGGGCGTTTTGCAGGTTTTCTGACGACGCTTTTCGAAGCGTGCGATCCGATTGACGGCCGTTCTTTTGAAGGGAGGCCAAGAAAGGTGAGCTCTACGTTTCGCTCGTGCGGGACGCGAAAAGTCGTTGGCGAAGTCTGAATCGAGTAAAACGATCGGAGCATCCCATGTAACGCGCCTCCGTGGCCTAATGGATAAGGCATCGGCCTCCTAAGCCGGGGATTGCGGGTTCGAGTCCCGTCGGAGGTGTAGGGCGTTGGAGTTTTAAGGAATTGCGAGCGACCGTTCGTCTCGGCAATTGCGGCTCCGTACGCAGAAAGCCAGGCTGAATGAAGGGCGTTTTGCAGGTTTTCTGACGACGCTTTTCGAAGCGTGCGATCCGATTGACGGCCGTTCTTTTGAAGGGAGGCCAAGAAAGTTGAGCTCTACGTTTCGCTCGTGCGGGACGCGAAAAGTCGTTGGCGAAGTCTGAATCGAGTAAAACGATCGGAGCATCCCATGTAACGCGCCTCCGTGGCCTAATGGATAAGGCATCGGCCTCCTAAGCCGGGGATTGCGGGTTCGAGTCCCGTCGGAGGTGTAGGGCGTTGGAGTTTTAAGGAATTGCGAGCGACCGTTCGTCTCGGCAATTGCGGCTCCGTACGCAGAAAGCCAGGCTGAATGAAGGGCGTTTTGCAGGTTTTCTGACGACGCTATTCGTCGCTCTTCGAAGCGTGCGATCCGACTGACGGCCGTTCTTTTGAAGGGAGGCCAAGAAAGGTGAGCTCTACGTTTCGCTCGTGCGGGACGCGAAAAGTCGTTGGCGAAGTCTGAATCGAGTAAAACGATCGGAGCATCCCATGTAACGCGCCTCCGTGGCCTAATGGATAAGGCATCGGCCTCCTAAGCCGGGGATTGCGGGTTCGAGTCCCGTCGGAGGTGTAGGGCGTTGGAGTTTTAAGGAATTGCGAGCGACCGTTCGTCTCGGCAATTGCGGCTCCGTACGCAGAAAGCCAGGCTGAATGAAGGGCGTTTTGCAGGTTTTCTGACGACGCTTTTCGAAGCGTGCGATCCGATTGACGGCCGTTCTTTTGAAGGGAGGCCAAGAAAGGTGAGCTCTACGTTTCGCTCGTGCGGGACGCGAAAAGTCGTTGGCGAAGTCTGAATCGAGTAAAACGATCGGAGCATCCCATGTAACGCGCCTCCGTGGCCTAATGGATAAGGCATCGGCCTCCTAAGCCGGGGATTGCGGGTTCGAGTCCCGTCGGAGGTGTAGGGCGTTGGAGTTTTAAGGAATTGCGAGCGACCGTTCGTCTCGGCAATTGCGGCTCCGTACGCAGAAAGCCAGGCTGAATGAAGGGCGTTTTGCAGGTTTTCTGACGACGCTTTTCGAAGCGTGCGATCCGATTGACGGCCGTTCTTTTGAAGGGAGGCCAAGAAAGGTGAGCTCTACGTTTCGCTCGTGCGGACGCGAAAAGTCGTTGGCGAAGTCTGAATCGAGTAAAACGATCGGAGCATCCCATGTAACGCGCCTCCGTGGCCTAATGGATAAGGCATCGGCCTCCTAAGCCGGGGATTGCGGGTTCGAGTCCCGTCGGAGGTGTAGGGCGTTGGAGTTTTAAGGAATTGCGAGCGACCGTTCGTCTCGGCAATTGCGGCTCCGTACGCAGAAAGCCAGGCTGAATGAAGGGCGTTTTGCAGGTTTTCTGACGACGCTATTCGTCGCTCTTCGAAGCGTGCGATCCGACTGACGGCCGTTCTTTTGAAGGGAGGCCAAGAAAGGTGAGCTCTACGTTTCGCTCGTGCGGGACGCGAAAAGTCGTTGGCGAAGTCTGAATCGAGTAAAACGATCGGAGCATCCCATGTAACGCGCCTCCGTGGCCTAATGGATAAGGCATCGGCCTCCTAAGCCGGGGATTGCGGGTTCGAGTCCCGTCGGAGGTGTAGGGCGTTGGAGTTTTAAGGAATTGCGAGCGACCGTTCGTCTCGGCAATTGCGGCTCCGTACGCAGAAAGCCAGGCTGAATGAAGGGCGTTTTGCAGGTTTTCTGACGACGCTTTTCGAAGCGTGCGATCCGATTGACGGCCGTTCTTTTGAAGGGAGGCCAAGAAAGGTGAGCTCTACGTTTCGCTCGTGCGGGACGCGAAAAGTCGTTGGCGAAGTCTGAATCGAGTAAAACGATCGGAGCATCCCATGTAACGCGCCTCCGTGGCCTAATGGATAAGGCATCGGCCTCCTAAGCCGGGGATTGCGGGTTCGAGTCCCGTCGGAGGTGTAGGGCGTTGGAGTTTTAAGGAATTGCGAGCGACCGTTCGTCTCGGCAATTGCGGCTCCGTACGCAGAAAGCCAGGCTGAATGAAGGGCGTTTTGCAGGTTTTCTGACGACGCTTTTCGAAGCGTGCGATCCGATTGACGGCCGTTCTTTTGAAGGGAGGCCAAGAAAGGTGAGCTCTACGTTTCGCTCGTGCGGGACGCGAAAAGTCGTTGGCGAAGTCTGAATCGAGTAAAACGATCGGAGCATCCCATGTAACGCGCCTCCGTGGCCTAATGGATAAGGCATCGGCCTCCTAAGCCGGGGATTGCGGGTTCGAGTCCCGTCGGAGGTGTAGGGCGTTGGAGTTTTAAGGAATTGCGAGCGACCGTTCGTCTCGGCAATTGCGGCTCCGTACGCAGAAAGCCAGGCTGAATGAAGGGCGTTTTGCAGGTTTTCTGACGACGCTTTTCGAAGCGTGCGATCCGATTGACGGCCGTTCTTTTGAAGGGAGGCCAAGAAAGGTGAGCTCTACGTTTCGCTCGTGCGGACGCGAAAAGTCGTTGGCGAAGTCTGAATCGAGTAAAACGATCGGAGCATCCCATGCAACGCGCCTCCGTGGCCTAATGGATAAGGCATCGGCCTCCTAAGCCGGGGATTGCGGGTTCGAGTCCCGTCGGAGGTGTAGGGCGTTGGAGTTTTAAGGAATTGCGAGCGACCGTTCGTCTCGGCAATTGCGGCTCCGTACGCAGAAAGCCAGGCTGAATGAAGGGCGTTTTGCAGGTTTTCTGACGACGCTTTTCGAAGCGTGCGATCCGATTGACGGCCGTTCTTTTGAAGGGAGGCCAAGAAAGGTGAGCTCTACGTTTCGCTCGTGCGGGACGCGAAAAGTCGTTGGCGAAGTCTGAATCGAGTAAAACGATCGGAGCATCCCATGTAACGCGCCTCCGTGGCCTAATGGATAAGGCATCGGCCTCCTAAGCCGGGGATTGCGGGTTCGAGTCCCGTCGGAGGTGTAGGGCGTTGGAGTTTTAAGGAATTGCGAGCGACCGTTCGTCTCGGCAATTGCGGCTCCGTACGCAGAAAGCCAGGCTGAATGAAGGGCGTTTTGCAGGTTTTCTGACGACGCTATTCGTCGCTCTTCGAAGCGTGCGATCCGACTGACGGCCGTTCTTTTGAAGGGAGGCCAAGAAAGGTGAGCTCTACGTTTCGCTCGTGCGGGACGCGAAAAGTCGTTGGCGAAGTCTGAATCGAGTAAAACGATCGGAGCATCCCATGTAACGCGCCTCCGTGGCCTAATGGATAAGGCATCGGCCTCCTAAGCCGGGGATTGCGGGTTCGAGTCCCGTCGGAGGTGTAGGGCGTTGGAGTTTTAAGGAATTGCGAGCGACCGTTCGTCTCGGCAATTGCGGCTCCGTACGCAGAAAGCCAGGCTGAATGAAGGGCGTTTTGCAGGTTTTCTGACGACGCTTTTCGAAGCGTGCGATCCGATTGACGGCCGTTCTTTTGAAGGGAGGCCAAGAAAGGTGAGCTCTACGTTTCGCTCGTGCGGACGCGAAAAGTCGTTGGCGAAGTCTGAATCGAGTAAAACGATCGGAGCATCCCATGCAACGCGCCTCCGTGGCCTAATGGATAAGGCATCGGCCTCCTAAGCCGGGGATTGCGGGTTCGAGTCCCGTCGGAGGTGTAGGGCGTTGGAGTTTTAAGGAATTGCGAGCGACCGTTCGTCTCGGCAATTGCGGCTCCGTACGCAGAAAGCCAGGCTGAATGAAGGGCGTTTTGCAGGTTTTCTGACGACGCTTTTCGAAGCGTGCGATCCGATTGACGGCCGTTCTTTTGAAGGGAGGCCAAGAAAGGTGAGCTCTACGTTTCGCTCGTGCGGACGCGAAAAGTCGTTGGCGAAGTCTGAATCGAGTAAAACGATCGGAGCATCCCATGCAACGCGCCTCCGTGGCCTAATGGATAAGGCATCGGCCTCCTAAGCCGGGGATTGCGGGTTCGAGTCCCGTCGGAGGTGTAGGGCGTTGGAGTTTTAAGGAATTGCGAGCGACCGTTCGTCTCGGCAATTGCGGCTCCGTACGCAGAAAGCCAGGCTGAATGAAGGGCGTTTTGCAGGTTTTCTGACGACGCTATTCGTCGCTCTTCGAAGCGTGCGATCCGACTGACGGCCGTTCTTTTGAAGGGAGGCCAAGAAAGGTGAGCTCTACGTTTCGCTCGTGCGGGACGCGAAAAGTCGTTGGCGAAGTCTGAATCAAGTAAAACGATCGGAGCATCCCATGTAACGCGCCTCCGTGGCCTAATGGATAAGGCATCGGCCTCCTAAGCCGGGGATTGCGGGTTCGAGTCCCGTCGGAGGTGTAGGGCGTTGGAGTTTTAAGGAATTGCGAGCGACCGTTCGTCTCGGCAATTGCGGCTCCGTACGCAGAAAGCCAGGCTGAATGAAGGGCGTTTTGCAGGTTTTCTGACGACGCTTTTCGAAGCGTGCGATCCGATTGACGGCCGTTCTTTTGAAGGGAGGCCAAGAAAGGTGAGCTCTACGTTTCGCTCGTGCGGGACGCGAAAAGTCGTTGGCGAAGTCTGAATCGAGTAAAACGATCGGAGCATCCCATGTAACGCGCCTCCGTGGCCTAATGGATAAGGCATCGGCCTCCTAAGCCGGGGATTGCGGGTTCGAGTCCCGTCGGAGGTGTAGGGCGTTGGAGTTTTAAGGAATTGCGAGCGACCGTTCGTCTCGGCAATTGCGGCTCCGTACGCAGAAAGCCAGGCTGAATGAAGGGCGTTTTGCAGGTTTTCTGACGACGCTTTTCGAAGCGTGCGATCCGATTGACGGCCGTTCTTTTGAAGGGAGGCCAAGAAAGGTGAGCTCTACGTTTCGCTCGTGCGGGACGCGAAAAGTCGTTGGCGAAGTCTGAATCGAGTAAAACGATCGGAGCATCCCATGTAACGCGCCTCCGTGGCCTAATGGATAAGGCATCGGCCTCCTAAGCCGGGGATTGCGGGTTCGAGTCCCGTCGGAGGTGTAGGGCGTTGGAGTTTTAAGGAATTGCGAGCGATCGTTCGTCTCGGCAATTGCGGCTCCGTACGCAGAAAGCCAGGCTGAATGAAGGGCGTTTTGCAGGTTTTCTGACGACGCTTTTCGAAGCGTGCGATCCGATTGACGGCCGTTCTTTTGAAGGGAGGCCAAGAAAGGTGAGCTCTACGTTTCGCTCGTGCGGACGCGAAAAGTCGTTGGCGAAGTCTGAATCGAGTAAAACGATCGGAGCATCCCATGCAACGCGCCTCCGTGGCCTAATGGATAAGGCATCGGCCTCCTAAGCCGGGGATTGCGGGTTCGAGTCCCGTCGGAGGTGTAGGGCGTTGGAGTTTTAAGGAATTGCGAGCGACCGTTCGTCTCGGCAATTGCGGCTCCGTACGCAGAAAGCCAGGCTGAATGAAGGGCGTTTTGCAGGTTTTCTGACGACGCTTTTCGAAGCGTGCGATCCGATTGACGGCCGTTCTTTTGAAGGGAGGCCAAGAAAGTTGAGTTCTACGTTTCGCTCGTGCGGGACGCGAAAAGTCGTTGGCGAAGTCTGAATCGAGTAAAACGATCGGAGCATCCCATGTAACGCGCCTCCGTGGCCTAATGGATAAGGCATCGGCCTCCTAAGCCGGGGATTGCGGGTTCGAGTCCCGTCGGAGGTGTAGGGCGTTGGAGTTTTAAGGAATTGCGAGCGATCGTTCGTCTCGGCAATTGCGGCTCCGTACGCAGAAAGCCAGGCTGAATGAAGGGCGTTTTGCAGGTTTTCTGACGACGCTATTCGTCGCTCTTCGAAGCGTGCGATCCGACTGACGGCCGTTCTTTTGAAGGGAGGCCAAGAAAGGTGAGCTCTACGTTTCGCTCGTGCGGGACGCGAAAAGTCGTTGGCGAAGTCTGAATCGAGTAAAACGATCGGAGCATCCCATGTAACGCGCCTCCGTGGCCTAATGGATAAGGCATCGGCCTCCTAAGCCGGGGATTGCGGGTTCGAGTCCCGTCGGAGGTGTAGGGCGTTGGAGTTTTAAGGAATTGCGAGCGACCGTTCGTCTCGGCAATTGCGGCTCCGTACGCAGAAAGCCAGGCTGAATGAAGGGCGTTTTGCAGGTTTTCTGACGACGCTTTTCGAAGCGTGCGATCCGATTGACGGCCGTTCTTTTGAAGGGAGGCCAAGAAAGGTGAGCTCTACGTTTCGCTCGTGCGGACGCGAAAAGTCGTTGGCGAAGTCTGAATCGAGTAAAACGATCGGAGCATCCCATGCAACGCGCCTCCGTGGCCTAATGGATAAGGCATCGGCCTCCTAAGCCGGGGATTGCGGGTTCGAGTCCCGTCGGAGGTGTAGGGCGTTGGAGTTTTAAGGAATTGCGAGCGACCGTTCGTCTCGGCAATTGCGGCTCCGTACGCAGAAAGCCAGGCTGAATGAAGGGCGTTTTGCAGGTTTTCTGACGACGCTATTCGTCGCTCTTCGAAGCGTGCGATCCGACTGACGGCCGTTCTTTTGAAGGGAGGCCAAGAAAGGTGAGCTCTACGTTTCGCTCGTGCGGGACGCGAAAAGTCGTTGGCGAAGTCTGAATCGAGTAAAACGATCGGAGCATCCCATGTAACGCGCCTCCGTGGCCTAATGGATAAGGCATCGGCCTCCTAAGCCGGGGATTGCGGGTTCGAGTCCCGTCGGAGGTGTAGGGCGTTGGAGTTTTAAGGAATTGCGAGCGACCGTTCGTCTCGGCAATTGCGGCTCCGTACGCAGAAAGCCAGGCTGAATGAAGGGCGTTTTGCAGGTTTTCTGACGACGCTTTTCGAAGCGTGCGATCCGATTGACGGCCGTTCTTTTGAAGGGAGGCCAAGAAAGGTGAGCTCTACGTTTCGCTCGTGCGGGACGCGAAAAGTCGTTGGCGAAGTCTGAATCGAGGAAAACGATCGGAGCATCCCATGTAACGCGCCTCCGTGGCCTAATGGATAAGGCATCGGCCTCCTAAGCCGGGGATTGCGGGTTCGAGTCCCGTCGGAGGTGTAGGGCGTTGGAGTTTTAAGGAATTGCGAGCGACCGTTCGTCTCGGCAATTGCGGCTCCGTACGCAGAAAGCCAGGCTGAATGAAGGGCGTTTTGCAGGTTTTCTGACGACGCTTTTCGAAGCGTGCGATCCGATTGACGGCCGTTCTTTTGAACGGAGGCCAAGAAAGGTGAGCTCTACGTTTCGCTCGTGCGGGACGCGAAAAGTCGTTGGCGAAGTCTGAATCGAGTAAAACGATCGGAGCATCCCATGCAACGCGCCTCCGTGGCCTAATGGATAAGGCATCGGCCTCCTAAGCCGGGGATTGCGGGTTCGGGTCCCGTCGGAGGTGTAGGGCGTTGGAGTTTTAAGGAATTGCGAGCGATCGTTCGTCTCGGCAATTGCGGCTCCGTACGCAGAAAGCCAGGCTGAATGAAGGGCGTTTTGCAGGTTTTCTGACGACGCTTTTCGAAGCGTGCGATCCGATTGACGGCCGTTCTTTTGAAGGGAGGCCAAGAAAGGTGAGCTCTACGTTTCGCTCGTGCGGGACGCGAAAAGTCGTTGGCGAAGTCTGAATCGAGTAAAACGATCGGAGCATCCCATGCAACGCGCCTCCGTGGCCTAATGGATAAGGCATCGGCCTCCTAAGCCGGGGATTGCGGGTTCGAGTCCCGTCGGAGGTGTAGGGCGTTGGAGTGTTAAGGAATTGCGAGCGACCGTTCGTCTCGGCAATTGCGGCTCCGTACGCAGAAAGCCAGGCTGAATGAAGGGCGTTTTGCAGGTTTTCTGACGACGCTTTTCGAAGCGTGCGATCCGATTGACGGCCGTTCTTTTGAAGGGAGGCCAAGAAAGTTGAGTTCTACGTTTCGCTCGTGCGGGACGCGAAAAGTCGTTGGCGAAGTCTGAATCGAGTAAAACGATCGGAGCATCCCATGTAACGCGCCTCCGTGGCCTAATGGATAAGGCATCGGCCTCCTAAGCCGGGGATTGCGGGTTCGAGTCCCGTCGGAGGTGTAGGGCGTTGGAGTTTTAAGGAATTGCGAGCGATCGTTCGTCTCGGCAATTGCGGCTCCGTACGCAGAAAGCCAGGCTGAATGAAGGGCGTTTTGCAGGTTTTCTGACGACGCTATTCGTCGCTCTTCGAAGCGTGCGATCCGACTGACGGCCGTTCTTTTGAAGGGAGGCCAAGAAAGGTGAGCTCTACGTTTCGCTCGTGCGGGACGCGAAAAGTCGTTGGCGAAGTCTGAATCGAGTAAAACGATCGGAGCATCCCATGTAACGCGCCTCCGTGGCCTAATGGATAAGGCATCGGCCTCCTAAGCCGGGGATTGCGGGTTCGAGTCCCGTCGGAGGTGTAGGGCGTTGGAGTTTTAAGGAATTGCGAGCGACCGTTCGTCTCGGCAATTGCGGCTCCGTACGCAGAAAGCCAGGCTGAATGAAGGGCGTTTTGCAGGTTTTCTGACGACGCTTTTCGAAGCGTGCGATCCGATTGACGGCCGTTCTTTTGAAGGGAGGCCAAGAAAGGTGAGCTCTACGTTTCGCTCGTGCGGGACGCGAAAAGTCGTTGGCGAAGTCTGAATCGAGTAAAACGATCGGAGCATCCCATGCAACGCGCCTCCGTGGCCTAATGGATAAGGCATCGGCCTCCTAAGCCGGGGATTGCGGGTTCGAGTCCCGTCGGAGGTGTAGGGCGTTGGAGTTTTAAGGAATTGCGAGCGACCGTTCGTCTCGGCAATTGCGGCTCCGTACGCAGAAAGCCAGGCTGAATGAAGGGCGTTTTGCAGGTTTTCTGACGACGCTTTTCGAAGCGTGCGATCCGATTGACGGCCGTTCTTTTGAAGGGAGGCCAAGAAAGGTGAGCTCTACGTTTCGCTCGTGCGGACGCGAAAAGTCGTTGGCGAAGTCTGAATCGAGTAAAACGATCGGAGCATCCCATGCAACGCGCCTCCGTGGCCTAATGGATAAGGCATCGGCCTCCTAAGCCGGGGATTGCGGGTTCGAGTCCCGTCGGAGGTGTAGGGCGTTGGAGTTTTAAGGAATTGCGAGCGACCGTTCGTCTCGGCAATTGCGGCTCCGTACGCAGAAAGCCAGGCTGAATGAAGGGCGTTTTGCAGGTTTTCTGACGACGCTATTCGTCGCTCTTCGAAGCGTGCGATCCGACTGACGGCCGTTCTTTTGAAGGGAGGCCAAGAAAGGTGAGCTCTACGTTTCGCTCGTGCGGGACGCGAAAAGTCGTTGGCGAAGTCTGAATCAAGTAAAACGATCGGAGCATCCCATGTAACGCGCCTCCGTGGCCTAATGGATAAGTCATCGGCCTCCTAAGCCGGGGATTGCGGGTTCGAGTCCCGTCGGAGGTGTAGGGCGTTGGAGTTTTAAGGAATTGCGAGCGACCGTTCGTCTCGGCAATTGCGGCTCCGTACGCAGAAAGCCAGGCTGAATGAAGGGCGTTTTGCAGGTTTTCTGACGACGCTTTTCGAAGCGTGCGATCCGATTGACGGCCGTTCTTTTGAAGGGAGGCCAAGAAAGGTGAGCTCTACGTTTCGCTCGTGCGGGACGCGAAAAGTCGTTGGCGAAGTCTGAATCGAGGAAAACGATCGGAGCATCCCATGTAACGCGCCTCCGTGGCCTAATGGATAAGGCATCGGCCTCCTAAGCCGGGGATTGCGGGTTCGAGTCCCGTCGGAGGTGTAGGGCGTTGGAGTTTTAAGGAATTGCGAGCGACCGTTCGTCTCAGCAATTGCGGCTCCGTACGCAGAAAGCCAGGCTGAATGAAGGGCGTTTTGCAGGTTTTCTGACGACGCTTTTCGAAGCGTGCGATCCGATTGACGGCCGTTCTTTTGAACGGAGGCCAAGAAAGGTGAGCTCTACGTTTCGCTCGTGCGGACGCGAAAAGTCGTTGGCGAAGTCTGAATCGAGTAAAACGATCGGAGCATCCCATGCAACGCGCCTCCGTGGCCTAATGGATAAGGCATCGGCCTCCTAAGCCGGGGATTGCGGGTTCGGGTCCCGTCGGAGGTGTAGGGCGTTGGAGTTTTAAGGAATTGCGAGCGACCGTTCGTCTCGGCAATTGCGGCTCCGTACGCAGAAAGCCAGGCTGAATGAAGGGCGTTTTGCAGGTTTTCTGACGACGCTATTCGTCGCTCTTCGAAGTGTGCGATCCGACTGACGGCCGTTCTTTTGAAGGGAGGCCAAGAAAGGTGAGCTCTACGTTTCGCTCGTGCGGACGCGAAAAGTCGTTGGCGAAGTCTGAATCGAGTAAAACGATCGGAGCATCCCATGTAACGCGCCTCCGTGGCCTAATGGATAAGGCATCGGCCTCCTAAGCCGGGGATTGCGGGTTCGAGTCCCGTCGGAGGTGTAGGGCGTTGGAGTTTTAAGGAATTGCGAGCGACCGTTCGTCTCGGCAATTGCGGCTCCGTACGCAGAAAGCCAGGCTGAATGAAGGGCGTTTTGAAGGTTTTCTGACGACGCTATTCGTCGCTCTTCGAAGCGTGCGATCCGACTGACGGCCGTTCTTTTGAAGGGAGGCCAAGAAAGGTGAGCTCTACGTTTCGCTCGTGCGGGACGCGAAAAGTCGTTGGCGAAGTCTGAATCGAGTAAAACGATCGGAGCATCCCATGTAACGCGCCTCCGTGGCCTAATGGATAAGGCATCGGCCTCCTAAGCCGGGGATTGCGGGTTCGAGTCCCGTCGGAGGTGTAGGGCGTTGGAGTTTTAAGGAATTGCGAGCGACCGTTCGTCTCGGCAATTGCGAATGAAGGGCGTTTTGCAGGTTTTCTTTTGAAGGGCGGCGAAGAACGAGACCGTTCGAAACAATCGCGTTTTAGTGATCCATTTTACATCTTTGAAGCTAATTCTTTTTTCCTTTAATTTTTTACTTTTGAAGCTTCGTTATTTTGTTGAAATTATTTTCGCTACGATGACTAATGTTTGTTCCTGTTCGCCGAGCGCCTAATGTTATTTTGTGCTGGAGATTGGTTTTACTTTGCTTTTATTTTTACACTCGGAATTTGTTTATTTACAATTTATTTCTTCGTCGCGTTTTGGTCATTGAATTTATTCCAATAGGTTACATGTTTCATCGTCTTCCTCGTCTTCGTTTTCTTCACTTTCTTCCTCTTCCTCGCTGCAATCTGAACACTCGCTTTCTGTGAAATATTTGAAATTGACTTGTTGATGATATTTTTCTGTTTTTAATTACAGTCAATGCAAATTATATTAACTTTTAATAGTATTAATATGTGTAATTCCAAATTCTACCAAGTTTGTTATTTGATTCGATTTTCACGATTTTGTTCGCTTTTGTTACTGAAAAATCGTTTAATATATTTTCTAGATTTCCCATAATATTAGGTGCTATAAAAATTATGCCTTTGAGGCAATAAACAAATCAATCTATTCATCTTATCAGTTTGACTTTACCCTCCTCATCTGTCAACATTCCGTGCTCCTCTCCGACCTCTTCTTCTTCATCGTCATCATCGTCTTCGTTGTCTTCATCATCTTCGTCATCGTCATCGTCGTCGTCGTCCTTATCGCTTAGGTCATTGTCGCTACACTCCAAGACTCCAGGGGTCATCTCGGGCTGCTTTGTCGTTGATTTTCCGTTTACATCACTCGACAGGCTCCTGACGATCGGCGTGGAAACCTTCATGGATGACGACGACGTCGACGACGGCGAAGAGTATTTGAATTGATTTTCTGAAGATGACATCGTTGACATGGTTAAACTTCTCTTCATCTTGTCCGTCGTCTGTTCTCTATTCTGGCGCATGATGTCTACGATATGGGTATCATGATGTTAGACAGTAATAGATTAATAATTAACGGCAATTATTAATTATGGTACATATATAACTATACCTATATAATTAAATATCAGCTTAATAGCTTAAAGCGACCAGAAATGTCTTGTTGCTTGAAACGAATATTCGTAAAATATCAAGCTAGAAATTCCGAAAAAACAAATTATAAACAAAACCGAGACATACGTATTGTGACTTTTTTATCAATTTCAAATATTATAGATCATCAAGTGAATAGCTTGTACAATTCAATGGAAATTACAGTTACATTAATGAGAGTTCATAATATTAACCAATAAGTAATAATTTATATCAGTACTATAATAATACTACTGGTTTATTTAAATATATCTTGAACATCTCATTACGATATCACATTTTAATTCATTGATTTACAACATATAAATTTGAAAAGTGGTTTATTTGGAACTTAATTAGCTGCATAATGTTTTATTAGTAAATACACTCTAGCTAAAAGAACGCAAAACATTTTAATAATTATTTAATGTACCGACATTAACAAGTTCTGACAACCAAGAATTTAAGTCATTATGTTACACAGCATGAGCCCATTATGGCTTGAGTTCAAGCCGTCAACAACCAGTTCTGTCAAACAACGTCATCACTTTTGCAGCCATTACCTGGTTATTAGAGGTCATCATCGTCGTCGCCATCATCACTACCATCATCATCGTCATCATCATTCTCCAAAGCAGTATGATCGAAAAAAATCCATTTTATTGAAAAACCCACATAATGTTCGATATTTAAATTTTACATTTCACTGCTTCCGCATCATTTTCATATTTTCAGAAAATTTATTATAATAAAGGTGATTGCTATTTTATTTAAAAAATACAATTAATGGTCGGAAATAATTACTAACACCTTGAACTCACCAAATTTCTTCACAAGTCTGTCCTTCCAAGCCATGAATCCAAAGATTCCTCTGATGCTTTGATCACGTGGTGCCAGGGGGTATGACGTCATTCCGGAAAATTTGGGGAATTATATTCCTTGTCCTAAGTTGATTTATGATCAGTTAAATTCGTTGCTTTAGTTTCCCTATTGTCAGCTGCAAGTTAAAATTAGAAAGAGGTCAATTAATAAGCTTATCATCACTCTTTGTAAATCATAGCCATAAATATAGAGGCAAATCAAAATATGATTTAAAAATAAATTAAATAAATAAAATTGAATTAAATAAACTTTGTTTTGATGATAAAAGGGTATCTCCAATTCGCATTCCCTATTCATGAACATCGAACTCGTCGAACGCAATGCTGCACAACATGCAACGTATGCAATCTGCCGAAAATCATTTCCTTTCCCCCGTCCATGTTTTCACACCATCCCTGCTTTTATGGTGGTCGCATTTTTATGGTCGGGGCTGGAAAAGGTCAAAGGGCGCCATCCATCTCGAATCTATTTGTAACTTCATCGAAACTGCAGCCCGTTTTTCACGGCAGCGAATCACGCCGTCTGTCCGACGGCTATTTTACTGCTCTCGGGATGTTAACCTGCGCTTATCGGGGCCGGATTTTTATGGCACATAGAAGTGGATGATTTATTGATTTTTTTGTAAATATTTCAGTCGGTGAAAATAATTTAAATAATTTTAACAATAAAATGATGAGTGCAGCAAGCGATCACATTTAAGTTGTTTTTAACCACGCCATTCTAAATGGTGTCCATAATTTCTTGCTGATAAAATTAATCTAAAACATAAAATTAAAAGGATGTTTAATCTCTTGTGGAATTCTAGAGAGAATGAATGATCGTCCTATCCATTATCTGCTCTAGATTTAAAATTAAACGATTTCGAAAGAAAAATTTTTATTCGCAAAATTTATTTTATCTCAGAAGTGCCATTATTTGTTGTAAACTTCCAAGAGGATGTGAATCAATAGCAAATAAATCTCTGTTCAAAGAGTATGAATAACACGTACTCGGATTTCCGGTGCAATTTATTGAATTATTTATAATTTACAAAAGTAAATATACAATTTACCAGAAAATATTCTCGGTACAATAATTCGTCTTTAAAAAATATGTTTGCCAAACATTTTAGATATTGATCTGTTATCAGACAACCTTCTTTTCAGACATTCATCATAATTAAATAATTGACAAAATGCTACCTCGGCATAGTCACAAGAAAAGGGACATTGTAGTGACAGACATGGGATCTCTTAAATGGTAATTAAATGCCAATAAGGACTTATCTTTGCAAATGTTCCTTCTTCCATCGATCAAGTCGAAAGAAGATAAAGAGATCAATTTTTATCAGCCACTACTCGCAGCGTTACAAACGGTCGAACGTTTTAAGAAAGGCACGTTAAAATTGATGAAGATGCTGGATTTTCTTCGAATTGTTTAAGAAAGGTCGCCATTTCAATATATCAATGTTTTTTTTTTATTTATCAGTACAAATGAAATACTGTCCAATCAGAGGACAATGATTCTTGATTCTGAATCTACTTTTGGAGGAATTTGAATCTGATACTTCTCAGTTCAAGACACTGACAAGAACAAATTTCAACGATTTCAGAAGAATGTTTGGAAATTTGGCGCTTTAAAAATTTTTCTTAAATCCACCAGGTATTCCAACTAATACCTAATCAACAAGCATTCCTAATGTGCTTTCTTTCCTGATTAGTTTTCACAGAAACCTAAAAAGCATCTTGAACATTGCACACATTTTCCTAGGTGGAAGAACATTTCCGAAATGCGAAAAGTATGGAGATGACGGGGATTGAACCCGTGACCTCTCACATGCGAAGCGAGCGCTCTACCACTGAGCTACATCCCCGTGATTTGGTTCCCCAATACTTGATTTAATAAGCTATATCACGGTTTTAACCATTTTCTTTTGAGCCAATTTATTAATCGTTAAGTCAAGAAAACAAAAACGAACAACTCAGGACAGTTAATAAAGAGACTCGGGAATCAGCCTTAAGGAGACGCAAGCCTCCGCTAGCAGGCTGATCCAAGAAGTTAATTAGTCAAACAGATAAACCCGTCGAAAAGGAAAAGCAAAAAAATTAATACCTGCAAACAATTGTATTTAATAATTAATACATTAAAATATTTTATTGTCATGGCTAGACGAGGAAGTCCACTCAAAACGAAGAGGGGAATAACTGATAATTGAGAAATTATAGAATTTCTACTGCCAAAAGAGCCTGGAGATGACGGGGTTTGAACCCGTGGCCTCTCACATGCGAAGCGAGCGCTCTACCACTGAGCTACATCCCCGGCAGAATTCCACGTCCGACGCTTAAAGGCTGAACAAAATGTCCAAATACCAATGCCATCAAAGAAACCCTCGAAAGAAAATGACGATATTGATTGACATTGATCTTTGAATTAATATTTTTATGTATTCAATTTATTTGAAATAATAATATTTATATGAGATTTAAATCGAGATACATGATAACGTTATCTTCGAGTTACTCCTACATTTGAAAAGCACGTGGCATAAAATCTTAAAGTAACCCACAACAGAAGAAAATGATTATGAAAATATGTGTTTCCATGCTTTAGTGCAAGCGTGCTTTGAACTAATTTGCTATTTGAAGTTTTATGAAGTGCTTCACATCAACACGAAACAACATCATTCCTTCTTTATCGTTCTATAAACCGCCGTGAAATCTCTCCACGGACTTGATTTATTAACGCGTAACCTCTCAGACGTATTCGAAGAACGCCCCTTCCTTTCAGCTATCAAGATTGGGATTTGTGAAAAAACTCAATAAATAAAGTCAATGCCTTCAGTGAGCTGTATAAATAAATCAGAAAATGGGTCACAGCCATACACGATAACAAATTTGACCCCAAATCAGCCACGAGGGCTAGGTTGGAAACTCCTAATCTAAAGGGGCAAAGATCTGGAGATGACGGGGATTGAACCCGTGACCTCTCACATGCGAAGCGAGCGCTCTACCACTGAGCTACATCCCCAGCACAATGGATCTTTGTGACCATTAACAATTGGACATAATATCCCAACTCATATAGGCTGAATTTAAGTGCTTTGGCAAAACCGAGCATCGCCAAAACGTGGAGATGACGGGGATTGAACCCGTGGCCTCTCACATGCGAAGCGAGCGCTCTACCACTGAGCTACATCCCCCACGGAAGGCGGGAAAACCTCAGCATTGGTAAAGATGTCCAGTAATAAATTTTCTTCAGTAGAAATTTCATTTGAAATGCAAAACCTGTTTTCAGGTCATTTAGAAAGAGAGTTCTACTCTCTCGTAAAATGGATTGCCACGGTAAGAATACGTGAGGTCAGTCATCCTTTCACTCAGGCAAGTCATGGACCGCAGACCAAATTGCAGCTCATTTATTTTAATACAAGTTACACAAGCATTGCTTCAGAATATTAGACTCTTCAAAGTCTAAATTGTAAATTGACTCAGGCGATTGCGTACGTAAAAAGGATAAATCAACTATGGTCAATGTATTTTCAGCCCAACTCGCACCTAATCCCTCGGGACGAAAGTCTATAAGCCTTTATAAATATACATAAACGCATGTGGAACTTCAGGCGCTATATAAATCATCAGTAAGGGAAACCTTGGTACACTTGAAATTAAATAAAATAGTCACTATAATCATCTTCATCATCCTCATCTGCCTTCGCACATTTACTGTTGTCAACGCGATATTTGCTTTGTCCAATGTGTCAACACTTCAAGGATAGGCCAACAATGATTTGCCTTTGATCCTATTCTTTGAGGTGTTGTTAATTACAAATTGTTAAAAGCTAGAAAAATTAAAGTGTGTTTCGTTACAAACATTAAAGTATCTAGCATAACAACGAGTTATATAGATCTGGAGAAAACTTCAAGCGGGTGAAAAGGAGTGGAGATGACGGGGATTGAACCCGTGGCCTCTCACATGCGAAGCGAGCGCTCTACCACTGAGCTACATCCCCACACGATCACGTCAACCGTCATGGAAAATTTTAACGGACAACAGGAAGATAAATTACCAAATATTATTTGCCATAACAAGTCCCGGATCCAGTAAATTTTCGTTCCTCGCGTATCTGAACAAATGGATAAATCCATCCGTGTCCTATTTTATCTGAAGCGTGATGCAGCGCGTTCAATCAAGCGTGGACGATACGGTTAGAGATAATTTACAAGTGGAATTTCTTGTATCTGTGGGCCAAGCGAGGTTTTTCGTTCGTTCGTTCATTTGTTCGTTCGTTTGTTTTTTTTTTTAAATCTTTAAAAAGATCAAATGCGATTTTGCTGGATGTCCATCGTTCCGCATCGTCAGATCGGATTATTTGCATCTGTGCGGTCCAATGGAGTCGGGCGCTGATTCAATAGTTGGACCATAAAGTTACCAGACTGAAGTTTTTGATTCGAAATGAAAAATAATAATAACAATGGATTTTTGCAAAACATGAATTAAATTGAAATTTTTAAGAACAAGAAATTTAAAAGACATTTATATGATAAATAGATGCGATGGACAAATGTTGAATTTGTAAAAAAAATATTCGGATTCCATCCATCCAACCCATTATCTTACCCATCCAACCATTCAGTCAGGGATGGTCCATAATGGCACAGAGGTGCTCATGCTACTTCCATCATTTCCCAAAAAACATCATCCCTCAGGAACTCTATGCCATGACAAGAGGATTGTGATAAAAAGCACTGGCAGTACTTATCAGAAAGATTCGATTCTTCAACAAGCAATCGAAATGTTTTCCTCGATGATTGAATGTTTTATCTCCTGGAGTTCCCGAGAGAGAAATTTAGTTTCTTTTACATGCAGTTAATTAACTCCGCACGCACCCAAATGTCAATAGGACCGAAGATTCTTGAAAAAGTAAAGGTTTGCTGACCCATTGCACCGATGTTTTGTTGCAATCATATACCATGTTCACGGGAGACATTTCTAGGTCCAGAAATAAATGTTTGAGAAATTTGTGAAGCTTTGTTGATCCCAAAAATTCAAAAAGACCTTTACCTATATTAATTACGCTATATTGAAAATCAAGAGATTGCAGCACAAAGAAAAATCTGAATTTTCTCAAAATCCCGGGTGGAAGATCACAGTTCAGCATTATCAGGAAATGGAAGCTAAAAAGAAGAATGGATGACCCTGTTGATTGCATTTTTGCTTCTCAGAAGATCACCTCAAATGGTGATTTGTAGGACCACCATGACTTAAAAATGCTAAAACCTGGCGACCGAAACGTCTGAGGGCGTTGATTTATGTCTATTGAGAAGTACATTTGCACGGATTTTTGTAGAATTCGTCTGAATTTAGGAGAGTTTAGCATTAATTTGTTTAATTCATCAATAAAAAATGAATTGCCCATCCGTGCGCTTAGGCCCAATTGGTCATCATAATAAGCACTTAATATAATCAGCTAATTTTAGATGTCATCATTTGATACAGTACTTCAATAAATTAATTAAGAGGCTACAATTCACCTCTATTAGCATTCCAATTTCTTTTATTTTTTTTTATATTTCATAGAAATTCAATAAGATTAATGGAGAATGACGACGAAATAAATCTGAATAAATCGGTGTAGAAATAATCAACAAATAGCGGCGAGGAGCCGACAAAAAGCTTTCATAATCCCAGTGCCGTGTCCAGTGATTCAGAGCTGCCTGGCAGGTCGTAAATTAATGTTACCCGATACTCGTAAATAGTCGATCTTTTGAATGCCTCCGACATCCCCAACCCTGGGGAAGTCATTTGCAGGGGCCTCCGTTGTATCGGTGAATATTGGAGACATCGCAACCATCGTTGGAAGATGCAAATTCGAAGGAGACCGAATGGAACTGACGACTGGGATTGCTTGGATTTATCTTTGGTCTAGTTGTTTCTTTTTTCTTCATGTTATTAGACGTTTTATCTATTGTTGGTGTTGTTGTTGTTATTATTATTATTACTATTGTTATTATTATTATTATTTTAGTTCATAGAATACCCACTTTTTCATATAAAGGTTCATCATCTCTTATAAACTATGATCGGAACTCAACACAACAGACTCAACCAACTAGTTTTACACTAACCTAATATTTAAAGCCTGGACCTGACTTCCTAGCATCAGCATCGTCATCATCTTCGTCATCATCATCATCATCATCATCATATCTTCCACATTCAATTGATTACTAATGATCTCTTATTAGTGATCATGACCTGAGTCCGTCTGACTTAAGCAATCGTTTCAACTTCTCATGATTGTATGCCAAGCAGGTGAGCAATATCAGTTTCTTCTCGAGATTAATAAATAAATAAATTAAATAAATTTAAAAGAATATAAATAAATACATTACTTTAGCAACATGCCGAAGGACATCACCTGTTCTATCACAATCATTTTCATCATCATCACCATCACCATTTATTATTCCTATTGTCATTATCGTTATTCTGCATTATTCAGATAATAATAATATTTTATTCAGATTATTCTTGGAAGTCTTTTTCAAGAAAATATATAAAAATAAAAAAAAAAGGAAGTTCAGTAAATCTAAAAGATGTCTCCCTGCTGATTTATCGTTTGGTCACGGAATCGAGAATCAAAGCAGATGTTCAAGTTTAGCTTCCGGGAAAATTTCTTTTTAAGAAGTCGTAATTTTAAGTCCTTCAAAGCTCTGGCATTAGAAAGAAAAATAAATTGTAAAAAAAATATTTTTATCAAATACAAAATTATTATAAAATATATTATAAAAAAAAACTGGATAATAGCTCCAATAGTTTCTAAATTTGAATTTATTTCGTTTATAAATTATTCCTCCCTTAAAGAATAGTTATTTATTTATTTAAATTATTTATTTAATTAATTTTTACTTCAAAAGCACATTATGGCATATTCTTTGCGGTCTCGATTCGTGTTAGAATTGCTAATCTGGATTATCAGATAATTTGTTAATAAATTAATGAAAATAGTCGGAAACTATTTTTAAAATTTTTTTGAATAATACTTGTTATATTTTTGTTAAATACAAATAAAATATTCAGCAAAATCATACCATAAAGAAGAAATATCAATCCAAAAAAAAAACTCAAAATGCCTCATTTAAAAGTAGCAAAAAATTTGCAGAATAATTTTCGTAAAAAACATAAAAAAAACATCCTAAATTGGCATCGTAAATTTCAGATAAGCATCTCGGATCCACTCGAGTTAGTTCGACAAAAATGTATATTTTCTCGTTATATTGCAAATGACTTTTTTTCTGAACTTAACTCTTTATTCTGAACTCTGAAGTTGTTCAAGCACGAGTCTCACAAGCTGGAATTGCATGGAAAACTCACATCAACGCCCACACAATTCACCACGTCTCCAGCGAAGGCATAACCTCGTTTCTTCCTCGCTAAGTGAAAAACTAGAAACGTCGTTGGACCTTTCGTAAAAGTCTTTTCAAATTAACCGAAGACCTCCCCACTTTTCTTTTGCTTGTCACTCTCTTAAGCTGAAGAGTTGAATCGCCCGGGAAATTGGAAAAATCACCAGGGAAGCATTTTTCTTGTCAGTTTCTCGTCGGCGACTGAAATTTACAATCGAGCTGAAGCAGTGAATGGGGTGCAGTAAAGAAGTCCGTTGATTTGCAGTCTGGAATAAATGGCATAAACTTACAACGCTGGAGAACCGTTATTGTCTCCGAGCAAAGGTTGGAGCCATAAAAAGTCTTCGGGCTTTTTTAGCAGATGCAAACGTTCTTTGTGTTTCACGAGTTTCGACAGAATCACAACCCAGAGGCTACCCCTGAGGTGACAGGCGATTGTATAAATATTTTTTTGTTGTTTTACAATAAGTAAAAAATGTAAATTTAATATAAATATAAATTTAATTTATCAAAATTAATGGTTAAAAATTAATTAAATATTCGAACTTAATGGTAACACTTTATCTTAACTTTCAGTCTAGTTACCAATAGCAACAGTAAGCATTCAATCATCAATCAATCGTATTTGTAATCGGACGTAATCTCCGGCGACGTTATAGTCGTGTGCGCGTTATAAACGGATGCGGGAATTTTGTCGCGCGAAGAAGTTGGCGCTAAATAAATATTACTTTCTGTGATTTCCCATTTCCGTATTTTGATTTTTGGTTCCGAGTGACATAAAAATAATTTTAAACAAGTCAAAATAGGCCTTCAATAGCTTTGAATAAATATAAATTGATAGAATTTAGTTCAATTTCGAGCAAGTAATTAATTGTAAAATCGTTAACATACGTCAAAAATGTGTATTTGAAACATTTGAAAATATAACGGTCGTTTGAAACACTAAAAAAGATTTTTATGTTCACAACATCTCAGCGACACCACCATTTCGCTGTAAATATATTTTCTGTCTCGGATGATTTCCTTGAAATATGAATATTATTTCGAACAAAATCTTTTAAAATAAAAATGATTTTTCTAAAAAATTGCTAAAAAGTAACTAAAACGCAAAATCCAGCAAAGATAGGAAACCGTCTAGTTCGTTGAGGAAAGGTTTTTAATTTTTTTTAAATTTTATTTTAATTCTTTTTTATATAAAAAAAAAAATAAAACTATGAATTTTAAATTCGCAAATGAAATTTAAACTTAAACCATTTGAGAATTTAAAAGAAAAACGATTTAATAGAAAAAACATTATTTATTCAAATTGGAATTTTCCATTCAATTATACAAATCATTTTAATAGCTCCCATATGTGTCCGGAATAAAATGCACTTCTTAATAAATAAATAAGTAAATAAATAATTAATTAATTAAATAAATGAATTAATTAATTGTGGGAATTCCCAATAGTGAGATGGGTGGGGAGAGAAGTTATGCTTTTAATTAATTAATAAAAAATTAAATTAAATTAAAATTAATTAATTAATTAAAAATTAAATTAAATTAAAATTAATTAATTAATTAATAAAGCGAAACCATGAGCATAACTTCTCTCCCCACCCATCTCAATATTGGGAACTCCCACAACCTCCATCTGCATAAAAAATAAACAATTAAAAATAAATAAAAGCAATTCTGAAAAATATCTGAACAATTGAACGCTTTAGGACTCCTGGAAAAGTCCTTCCTGGAGTTTGTTCCCTCGTCGTCGTCGTCGTCGTCCTAAAGGAAAAGGTCACGACTTCCTCCGGGCTCGCAATTACGCTCCGGTCGCCAGATGGCCGCTTCTTAAGAGTTCTGCTAACAAGTGTTTTTATCAACTCTGCATCTGCAGTGACAAGTTGAAATTGGAAAAATCGTGCCGGAGATTATGAAGAGATTGTAAAGGTTTCAAAGATTTATAAGGGATTATAGACGACTGTGTGTGGAAGGTCTTAATATGTCTTTCAGTACGTCTCGGGATGTCTTAAGATGTGTTGACGACTGTGACGATGACGACGATAATGCTTATGACAAATACGATGATGATGACGATGACGACGATGATGTCAATGACAACGACGATGATGATGACGACGACGAAGACGAAAATGTTGTACTGAGGATTTTTGTATGTTTTTCACAGGTGTTGGTTCCAAAATTTTTTATTTAGCCCTCACCTTTATTGCTTAAGTAAGGTTTTTCTTTTGTCGATGAAGAAAAACAGGAGGCGAGGTGTTTGGGAGACGAAAAGAATGTTGAATTGGAATTAACAAACGGTTTTACTTTTAGGACCCTCATCATCATCATCATCATCATCATCATCATCATCATCATCGTCGTCGTCGTCACCATCGTCGTCACCGTCGTCATCGTCATCATAATCTTCATCATCTGCTGTGTTTCTTCCGCGTCGCAAGGTGAAATGAGATACAATAAACCAATGAAACCATAGCAAGATATCGATTGATTTTAAATTTATTTAGCGCTTAAATTGAGGACAATATAATTAATAAACTTCTTTTATATTTCTTTTACAATTCAACCATAAACAATTATTAATAATTCATTTCTAATTCTATGCAAAAAAAAAACCAGGTGTTTTCTCTTAAAGTGTTTGACCATAATACTAGTATTATAATACTGCGCTGCACCAATTGACCTTTCCCCAAATGATGACGTCATTAAATTGTCATAATCTTTCTAAACTCAGCTCAAACTTAACTTTCCGTTCCAAAAGCATTTTGAAAACTCAAATTAAGACTGGAACAGGAAAACGAAATCGAAACTTTAAAGACTGGAAATTTCCACCTGGAAAGTTATTTATAGCCTCCTGTACAACGCAATGTTGTGGCGTGTCTCTTATAAAAATCAGAATAGCTAATCAATAAGTTGATTAATTTTAAATTATTAATAATAAAAATTGTTTTTATTTAATGAGGCGTTAATCGATAAAATGTTAGGATGATAATGATTAAATTCAGTTAAAATTAATTGAAACAAAATAAAACTTATAGTAGCCAAGCAACCGGAAGTGAATTAAAGTGAAGCTCCAAACGTCATTGACGTACGAAATGATATCTCAATTGATATCCTTCATCGTTAATGATTGCTATCTGGACGTCTGTGTGCGATTGTATCTGCTATCGATTCACTTTTGCGATTGATGGATGGACGTTGATGCCGTCCAAGGTGATGTGGCTGGATGGGGACGGTAGTCGGTTTTTTCCATCTATCCGTCCCTCCATCCATCCATCCGTCCATCCATCCATCCATCCATCCATCCATCCATCCATCCATCCGTCCGTCCGTCCGTCCATCCATCCATCCATCCATCCATCCATCCGTCCGTCCGTCCGTCCATCCATCCATCCATCCATCCATCCATCCATCCTTCCTTCCATCCATCCATCCATCCATCCATCCACCCATCCATCCATCCATCCATCCATCCGTCCGCCCATCCGACCATCCATCATGACGTCATTCAACGGAATGTCGTCTGACGAGTACGTGTCTCGTGGAAAAAGCCCGGGAAAGCGCGAGACGCAGCCATCGGTTCTGCCTTATCTCTGTGTCAGTGCAACGACCATAGTCGGGAGTTTCGAAGAAGACGACGAAGATGAAGATGACGACGATGATGACGATGGCTATATATTATATTTATAATTAAACAACATAAATTAAATTAATTTAAAACGTAATTTAAAGAATTTAATAATTTTTCTGCTGTTTTTTCTTGTTGTAAGAACACACACGTACGTTCCAGTTTATCAGTTTTTTTTTCTAAAAATCATAAAAATATAAAAACGAATAAATACAATATTTACAATAAATACAATAAATACAAAAACCCGCAATCAAACGCCATTAAAAATCCAACGGCAACTCTCAGACACCGTTTCCATGACAACCATCGAGAATGAAATCAAACGACGACGACGACGAATTTCGGTCGATGAACAAGGTCACCTCGTTAATGCAGACACGTGATTGTCGAAAAATTGGACGCCATCGTCGTCGTCGTCATCATCATCATCATCATCGTCGTCGTCGTCATCGAACAGCATCGTCATCATCATCATCTTCATCTTCATTGCCAAGGAGTGTCCTTGATCCATCTACTAAAATGAGACTCGACTTAAACGCTTCAGCTGCAATGCATCTCATCCACAATCAGTCCGAACGAATGAAGACATCGTGTTCTCCAGATAGAATAACCGTTCGATTCGATTCTGACTGGAGACGAAATAGATACAAAAGTGAATACAAACTGGAGACAAAATAGATACAAAGTTGATACAAAACCGAATTTGAGGCGGCATCAACTCATCTCACCCTCGTTAAAGTTTATCTTCACTTTATTTGGTTGCATCCATTCGTTGTGCCTCGTTGTGCCAGTGCCCTGTGTTTGTGCTTTGTTTTCGTATTGTTTGTGCTTTGTTTGCGTATTGTTTGTGCTTTCTTTGTATATTGTTTGTGCTTTGTTTGTGTATTGTTTGTGTTTGTGCATTTCATGACCGAGTTAATGAAGCCCCTGGATCGAATTTCCAGTTGACATTTGATATTAGGCAAAAATTGCTTGCCTAATTATTTTGACTTTTCCTTATTATTTAGTAGAATACAATTATTATTCTATTTTTGATCGCAAACGTCAGAAGCCAGACGAGATGACGATGATGCTGATAATGATGGTGATGAAGAAGATGATGATGATGATGATGACATTCGTCCGGAATAATTTTTTTTTCGCTACTTTTCTTCAGTAGTAAGAAACAAATTTATCAGAGATTAACCACTTTGTCGCCAAATTCTCCCAAGAAACATTTCTAAGTGTTTATTGCTTCTAACGATTGTCTCTCTTGCTATCTTCCTCTCTATGTCTCTTTACGTTTCTCTCTGTATCTCTATATCTCTCTATGTCTCTCTATGTTTCTCTCTGTATCTCTATATCTCTCTATGTATTTCTATGTATCTCTCTGTATCTTTATATCTCTCTATGTTTCAGTCTGTATCTCTATGTATCTCTATGCTTCTCTCTGTATCTCTATATCTTTCTATGTATCTCTATGCTTCTCTCTGTATCTCTATATCTTTCTATGTATCTCTATGCTTCTCTCTGTATCTCTATATCTTTCTATGTATCTCTATGCTTCTCTCTGTATCTCTATATCTTTCTATGTATCTCTATGCTTCTCTCTGTATCTCTATATCTTTCTATGTATCTCCCTCTCTCTCTAAAACGAACAATAAAAAATAAAACAAGAACTTCAGTTTTATTTCGGTAATTTTTCAATCCGGAATTGTCCTTAACACTCATTGTACCTGATTTATGAACTAATTTGAAGCTCAAATAATTTATAATATATTATAATTATTTGTGACGCTCAACTTTTATTAAGAATATTTATTAATATTCGTGAAAACAAAAAGAAATATTTAAAACACAATCGTATGAAACTAAACAAGACCGAAAATAAATGAAAACGTTTCGGACCGAAAAAGTGAAATAAATAAAATAATTAAGCATAAATAAATAAATAAATGAATAAATAAAATAAATAAATAAAATAATTAAGCAAAACGTAAATTTAAATATTTTAAAAGTAAATTAATTTAATTTCCTCTGAAATTCGTGGAATTGGAAGAAGAAAAAAATAATCGTGGGGACTTTCCGCTGCTTGATGATTCAATTAGCAGTTTTAATGCTGGTCACGCAGGCAGACTGGAACAAGAAACTGATTTTGCCGAAAATTACGAAATAAAACTAATAATAATAATAATAATAATAATAATAACGTCAATTGTTATAATTATATAATTCCATATACAATGCTAACTTGTATAAAATTATTTATTATTTATAATTATTATTATTATTATCATTATTATTATTATTTCGACACCTCAATGTCACGTGAGGAATGACGTCATCGTCACGTCACGGAATCTTTTCCTTCGAGGTGACGCCCAATTCGTTGCCATGGTGACTGTTGAAAGTTTTTTTTTGTTTTGTTCACGAAATTTTAAGAAATTATTTCGTTATTTTAAAATAAATTTATTAAACTTATTTAAATTTATTGTTCGTATTTATTTTTAAATCGTAATAAATTTTTTCAATAATAATTACTTCAACAATCTTTCTTTGTGCTAAAAAAAAATTGCATTTAAAATTAAATAATTTTTTATATGAAATTTTCCACGCTTCAAAATGTTTCCTGATTTTAAAATAATTTTTCGATTTTCAAGAAAATCATTTTTAAATAATTAAAAATAATAATTAAATAAATATATTAAATAAAAAAATTCAAAATATTTAAATCCGCACAATTTTAACGACGACGGACATTTGTAATCTTTTGAAAATATTTTGAATTATTGTTCTGCCGTTAACGTTTTGTTCATTTGAATTCTGAAGGTCATGAATCAGAATATGTCGCTAGGGGGATCCAAGTTGTGAGATTTATTTTATTTAGTATAAAAAATAAATAAATATTTTATTGATATATTAGGTAATATATAATAACATTAGCTATTAATAAGTATATATCAGATAATTATTATTATTATGTGAACAAATTATTATGTAATTGTATGAACTGACCAATAAGTATTCCAGGCAATTAAATATTATGAATTTACAAATAAATATTTAATTAGCTTATTATTATTATATCGTATTTTTAAAAATTAAATTACATCAAATCAGCCTTCGAAATACATGGACGAGATGGAGTTATTATGTTCTGTTGATTATTGATTATGTCCTGAAATAATTTGTTTATTATTAATATTATTATTATTATTATCATTATTAAATGATTTTTGTTTTTGTTGTAAATGGAAATAATAATGTTACGGATGTTGTATTATTGATATTGATAATCATTTAAGGAACATGATGTGATTTTTAAACAGGGAAATTAAACGCAAGTCATTTTTAATCTTAAGCTTTGATAAGCCGATCATAAAAAAATTGTACATCACTATTCATTCTTGGAATAATTTATACTTTTATTTTTAAAATTAAATCACACAGAATTAGCTGGAATCGGATGTTAATATTATAAGACATTATTCTGTAACTCGTGAAATACAAACCATTATAATAATGCTGATATGAATAAATAAATTGATAAATATGATAATATTTATATTTATATACTTATCTTTATAATAACTGATAATGTGATAAATAAATTGATTAAATAATTAATAAATTAAACTAAAACATCATCAAACCTTGCCGTATCTTCTCTACACGAGAGACTGCCACCTGTTGCCACCGACAAAAAAATTAGAAAGTGAAACGATGCCAAGAATTCTTCAATGATCTTCAGGAAATTTCTGACGAGGAATTGCGTGCTTAAGTTGTCCTAGACTGGAGATTTTATGCGTCTCTCATTTCCATATCTGCACGTCTTCCGCTCCTCAAAGTGGAGATCGTGAAGAGGAGGAGGAAGAGGAGGAGGAAGAGGAGGAGGCGTGCATGCATGCATCCATGCACGTGTTGGTTTCGTGAGTCGATGGATGAAATTCATTCAGAGATGCATTGGTCTCAGCTGGGCAATTGATAAGACGATAAATTACCTTCAATTGCAGTAGCTTGATCTCCAGGAAGCTGGCGGCATTTACGAGACTCTTCATGGCCGTGCAAACGAATTGTATTAAACCAGGAATTATCTGAAATAACAAATAGTAATAAGAAGAAATTTTTGGATAAAAAAAAACGGATAAAGGAAAGGAAATAGAATTGGGCGAAGCAGAATTGAAAATGTTGTGTTTTCATGGCCCACGTATGAGAATTTACAACTCTTCCCTCCTCTTCTGGGCGGCTGGATGGGCGGATGGAGTGATAGAAGGAAAGATTGACTGCTGGTAGGATGGGTGTTTTTTTAAATATGGAAAATAAAGTTTAAAAAAAAAATCAGTCATCGTTCGTCTCATCGTTGGCTTAGCGTACATTTTGCAGCCTCTGATCCGTGGTTGATCCAGGCCGACGACGTGTGAAGTCGTCTTAGAATTTTGGATTACGGTCTGATTAAGCAACATTTAAGTGTTAAACATAACTTGTCTAAGAATATAATAATATATAAGAAATATAATATATAACATAACATAAAATAAATAATATATATAATGAAAATATAATATATTTATTATATGGTATATATAAGAAATAACGGGATGGATTTTCCCCGACTCCTTCCAGAAATCAATTTTGATTTCTTATTTATTTATTATTTATTTATTTTTATTTTAGAAGCGTCGTCGTTTAATTTATCTTATTGAATATAGATGTTAGAAGCCAAATAAACAAATAAATAAATAAATAACTGTTTAATTGGGAGTATTAGACGATTTTAACGATTTTACGATTTATTTCCATTAATTGCTAGCAATAAAAAGACAAATAATTGTCATCATTGGATGTGCTAGTGAGTTCCACTTCAATAGTTTCTAATCTGTCAATGGATATGAATTCAGCTTCAAATTTTGACTTTGGAGACAAATTAATCAGTGGTCAATTTCTAACCCTAACCCTAACCCTAATCTCGTAACCCTAATCCTAACCCTAAAGCCTAACCTTTAACCCTCTTGAAAGGAATGAATTTTCAGTCCAAAAGAACAACTTCCAAAATATTTCTGAGCGCTGCATTTAGCAAAATTTCCTAAAAAAGAATCCGCCATAAATCATTGATTCTGAGTTGATTTCAAAATAACTCATCCAGAAAAATGGGATAAATTTTTTTTTTTAATTTTGAGTGGCGTTGAAAAAATTCCTTTTTTAAAATTTTTAAAATAATCAATGCATCCATAACTTGGGTATCGACGTTTAGGGTCGTGTGAGGGCAGTATATATCCATCACGTGTAATTTGATTGTATCGACCAAAGTCAAATTCAAAGCCAGCGCAACAGGAATAAAATTAAATCCGAATTAAGTTGCCAAATGTTTCTTAATCTCTCAAAATACTCAATTTTAGGTTTGCTAATTTTCTCGTCCAGATGTCAGCCATTGATGGAAATATATTATAATCTAATCGATCAGTCATCTTTTAAAACACATGCGAGCAAGGAACTTGTAAACTCTTAAAACGCGAAAGAATATTCTCTTTTATTTATTTATCTATTTATTTTATTTATTTATTTGGTCATTATTTACAAAGTCTTGACAGCTTTCTTTGTCACAACATTGAAGCCATAAATCGAGATTACTTACTTGACTACGTTTAACTGTTTTTTATGGACGCAAAGCAAATGATTTTGGACGGTTAAATCAATTAATAGCTTTAAGAGTGGCTTTAAAATGAAAAACAAAATATTTATTCAACAAGTCAGATAAATTTAGCATATAATTTTTATTAAAATTATTAATAAATATTATACAATTTTTATTAAAATTATTATTAATAAATATTATATATTTTTTGTTAAAGTTACTATTAATAAATATTATATACTTTTTATTAAAATTATTATTAAATATAATTTAATTTATAATTTTTATTAAAATTATTATTAAATTTATTTGTCGAAGATAAATTCGCTGCTATAGAAATTTAATTAATTTTCGCATTAAATTAGATTATTATATTCAGAATCTTTTCCGCCAGCAAATTTCAACCTCGACGAAATTGATCAGGAAAAAACCAATAGAAACAAAACAGAAATCCGTAGCTCCATCTGTCAAATTGAATCCTAGTTCTAATCGATCTGAACAATTCTTCAACTTGAAAATTACAAAATGGGTTTCGGTGACAACACGAATTTGGGATTGATCATGTCCCATCAAATTCTTGACGGAGCAAAGCCTCTCGCAAACCTTGGAAACTGTGCCCGCGTCGACAAGGGGTTTAGTTCAAAGTACGAAATCACGAAAGAAGTCTTAGGTAATGGCATTAACGGTTGCATTAGAACTGTTGTCAACAAACATACGAATTGCGAATACGCTCTCAAAACCTTGAAGACCAATTACCCAAATTGGCTCGAGGATGCAAACGCAGAATTGGACGTATTATTAATGGTAAAAGGTCATCTAAACTTTGCACAAATAGTGGATTATTACGAGGAAAACTGCCAAATGAAAATAGTCATGGACAAACTAAACCACGGATCTTTGTACGATATTTCAAGCAACGAATTGATGGAAGAAAAGCACGTTGCAAGAGTTATAAGAGACGTTGCAGTGGCCCTGCGATATCTTCACCAATTCGGCGTGGCACACAGAGACTTGAAATTAAGGAATATCATGTTATCGAGCAAAGATATATTTCCTGTCAAACTCATAGACTTTGGATTATCGTCTGGAGCATCGAGGAAACGATGCTGTGACAATCACGGCCACGATACTTTCATTTCATCGGTCGGAACTCTACTTTATATGGCTCCAGAAATTGCCCAGACACGCATGGGAAAAGCAACCCATGCCACATTCATGTGTGATATGTGGAGTTTGGGAGTTGTCTTGTTCACATTGATCCATGGAAAAATGCCCTTCATGGTAAATGCTGATTGTGGCTGTCCCAAAGGAGCTTGTATTGAATGTAAGAGTTCCCTTTTGGAATCCATTGTGAGAGGCGAATACAATGAACCTGAGCATTCAGTATCAGAAGGAGCAAAAGACCTGATTTCAAAACTCTTGGTGACAGATCCAAAGATACGATACACGGCCGATCAAGTTTTGAACCATCCGTGGATCCTGGAAAACACTGGAGAAGACATATGAAGATCATACACTCCATTTAGGAACACACTATCATTCATCAATTTATACATTTTAACAACATTTTATAAAAATCTTTAGCGATTGCAATTTGTAATAAACACAGTATGAAGGGAAAGCGATTTCTTTAATATGATGAATTAATCTGATTAATAACTATTAATAATTAAACTGATTAATAACATGGGAATAATCTAATAACAAATTTGATAGGGTGACATTTTTATTCAAGAAATATGGGCTGTTTGCCCATTTAGATCAAGATTTTGTCCAGACTAGTTGTTGAAAACAAAATGCAAAAGCATTTCATTGAAGTTGTGACACGTCTCTGACTTTATGCATTTGTCGCAATCTTTATTTTATTAAAATTAAGTGATATTTAATTATTAAATAAATTGTCATAATTATTTGACATCATCAGAGATAAGTAGTTTTAAAAATATAACTTCAAGGCTTATTATTATAAATCATATTTGCAGCATTTGAGGCACTAAGTAGCAAAACAAAATTATTATGTTTTCTCAAGCCAAATCATCTCTTCAGGAACAAACACATGAGAAATCCAAGCTGAAGATTTGTATTGCCTGATGTATTTTTGGACTAGAATTTTGAATTAGTAACTCATCAATCAGAACCATGGATAATATATAAATTAGTCTCTGATTCAGAAGTCGACTTGGTTGCTGTTTTTGAAATTGATTCCAAGAGCCTTTTCTTCATTTTAACAATTGGGTAGACTCCCAAACCAATTGGACAGTAAGCCTGTACTTTATTTTTTGGTCTAAGTATGATATAATCTCCTTACTGGATGTAAAAATCTCCATTTAATGGGTTTTATAATCTAATTTAATTTTACTTGCCACAAAGTTCTTGCTTCCTTCAAAATTTTGTTCTTTACTCCCTATGATGGATGCTTCAAGGATGTGATGCCTATCAACCAGTTGTTTTTTTTTTATATCATAATGATCTTCTGAGTCTTGAATGGTAGAATGTTTCACATAAAAACTTATAATCCAAAACTAATTTGCAAACTTTTCTGAAAAGCTTTGTGTTGCCCAAGACACTTTAAGACACATATACCTGAAATGATTGCCTCAGATAGTTCTGGATACCTCTACTAAGTTACAGAAAGGCACAAAATATCAATGGTTCAAAAATTTATAATGCCACCCAAAGATTTTGCGCCAGAGCAAAACATCCGTATCATTATCTCCGTTATCATCCAATTTCAAAAATCGGAGCGCAGTTTTTCCCCGTCAACTTCACTGCCATAGAAGAAAATCAAGGCAATTTTGAAGGAGTTGATCCTGATCCGTGGTCCTGTCGATGTTGACATCGTTTATACTCTGAACCCCTCCATCCACAGGCCCCGGGGATAATTCCCCGGTTCTCCTCCCGCTGACCACATGTAATGCACTACTTGCACATGAATTTAAAAAATTCTCATTGAAGGATGACAGTTTTTTAAACCAATCTTAAACGTGATACTTAAATGAATTTAACTTGCTTAGAAACCCAACAGTCGCGCATCGACCTTATCAAAATAATGCCAAAATAACAATACTCGGCGCTGGGGGCACAGTTCACACTAAGATGATTATTTTCAAAATTAATACTTGCATTTATAAATAAAAAAACTCCATGAAAATAAAATCTAAATTTAATATAAAACATATACATATAACGATACATTTTTAAACATGAAATATTTTTAGATTCGATAAGTGGGTACAACTTCACACATGATTCAACAATCATATTTCGACGAGAAAAAAATTCGCTAAAATCTTTGCTTATTTATTGGATTATTCAAAAAAATATTTTCCGGTTACTCAAACATAAAAACGCATACAATCAATTAATCTGTATGAACTTTCCTAAGCAAAATACTGTTCTACAACCAAATGACTCTCACACAACGTTCATACATTTAAACATTTCTTATTGTGGCTTCTTCTGGAAGTCTAGAATGATTTTTACCAAAGGTTTTCATTATTTATTATAAAATTTCATGTTGTAGACAGTCTCGTATAGGGTCGATTAATATTTGTATGTAGACTTCCCCATTGCAAAACGGTGAACTAATGATACTCACTCAATAAGCAAAATATCCCTTTTTGTGATCGCTTCTGAAAGTATCAAAATGATCTCCTAAAGTAAAGGCCGCAAAATTTGAATTATAAGGTTAACATTTTTTAAAGATATTTATCGTACTTTTCTATTTTTCTGTAAAATAAAAATAAAAATATCATTTTTTATTTGTAAATTATTTTAAAGCAATAAAATTTTTTTTCATAAACTTTGCCAGTTAGAAAAACGAAGATTAACATTTACTGAAATAGGAAAGTCTTTATCGCCTTACTTCCTTTTTGTTCGGTCTTTCTGCAAGTATGGCTGTCGGTAAAAACAAGAGACTCTCCAAGGGAGGAAAGAAAGGAGGAAAGAAGAAGATGTACGGATTTTTTACACGTTTATTTTGAATTTTACGAATATACGACTTTTATACGTCTAATGTGATTAGACACGTGTCGAACCAAGATCTCCGAAAATGGATAACTTGACACTCATACTGCCTGATGAAACGGAAAGTTTAAAACTAGGTTTTTAATTCCAATTTAGCGTTGATCCTTTCTCCAAGAAAGACTGGTACGATGTCAAGGCTCCATGCATGTTCAACAACCGCAACATCGGCAAGACCATCGTCTCAAGGACAGTCGGAACCAGTAAGATCGAATTTTATAAAACGATACTTTTGAACGATACTTAACGTTCCCAAGAATTTTTATTCGATATGTGTTGACGTTAATATGTTTCTTGCAGAGATTGCCTCTGAGGGTCTGAAGGGACGTGTGTTCGAGACCTCCTTGGCTGATCTCCAGAACGATGAGGTCTCCTTCAGGAAGTTCAAGCTCATCTCTGAAGAAGTCCAGGGAAAGCAAGTGCTCACCAACTTCCACGGAATGGACATGACCACTGATAAGCTCAGGTCCATGGTCAAGAAGTGGCAGGTACAATCCATAATAAACTGATATAGAATCCAAACCAATTAATTACATCTTAATGTGCAATAATCTGACAGACTCTGATCGAAGCCCATGTTGATGTGAAGACCACCGACGGATACCTCCTCCGCCTCTTCTGCATCGCCTTCACTGCCCGCAAGCAGTCCTCAACCAAGAAGACCGCCTACGCCCAGAGCACTCAGGTCAGAGCCATCAGGAAGAAGATGGTCGAGATCATGAAGAAGGAGGTCGAGAAGAGCGACTTGAAGGAGGTCGTCACCAAGCTGATCCCAGACAGCATCGGCAAGGACATCGAGAAGTTCTGCCAGGGCATCTACCCACTCCATGATGTCTTCATCAGGAAGGTCAAGGTCCTCAAGAAGCCCAAGTTTGACAGTAAGTATCTGAAAGATGCACAAATGGATTGCAAGCAGGATGATTAATATTAATATTTTTATTTTTTCCCAGTCGGAAAGCTCTTGGATTTGCACGGTGAACTGCCAGGAAAGGCCACTGATGCCTCAGAGAAGATTGACAGGCCAGGAAACTTCGAGCCCCCAGTAGTTGATAGCGTCTAAATGAACCGATGACGTGTCAATCCTTATCAAGGGCCAAATAAAATATAAAAAACATTATTGATTGTTTTGTTGCTGTGTTGTTGAATGTGAAATAGTCATTGGGTGTTAATACAAAACTCAGAAGTTAGTTGTTGCTGTGGGATTTGGTTCTCGTATTTAAAGATGGTTCAGTGTTTGGATTTGCTATGAGGTTGAGTGGTTGTAATCAAGCATTGTATGAGTTGAATTGGGCCATGGTTTCAATCAAACGTTGTTTTTAGGACTTGACCCAGAAGGAAATGGCATAATTAGTGGCGGTGATGCAGGATTAAGTTTGATTATTGAATTATATTAATGTCATAAAATAATGAATTAATATGAAGCTGAATCAATGCTTGTTTGAAATAATTATTTGAAAATCTGGCTTGGCATGGAGACGCTTTGATAATCTTAAAACCATTTATTCTAAGCAATGCACAAGTAATAAATGAAATGAATGAATAAATAAAACCTTATATCGGTATAAACACGAGTCTCGAGTTCAAGAGAGGCACACGCGCACGTGGGAAACACGCAAAGTTAACAAGATTTCTAAAAACATACGACATAGAAACACAGAAACAGTAAATCATAACAAGGTTCTAATTTATCAAACAATGACTAATACAGAGCTACATTTTTCGAGTCAGTTTTTTTCTTTTTTTTTAAATTCATTAACGAGGCATCACGGGCAATGTACAAAATTCCACTTCTTTTCTTCCGTCATCTTCAGTCTTGCAAGAAGCTGATCAAGGTGTCAAAAAATCTACTTTTGTCCTCCATTTTAAGCTCCACAACTGAAATTAAATAAAAATTAATGAACAAAACTAGATAAATACAACCATAAAAAGTCTTAGTTATAGCATTAAGCACAATAAATAGCTTTAATAGCAGGCATTAATTACATTATAGCATTAAAATAATAGAAATAAGTTGAAAAACTCACCAAAATTCTCAAAGCACGTTTGGTTTATCCTTGATCCCGTACTAATGGCTGCCTGTTCAAATGCCTTTCCAAAACAACTGCACAAGAAATAATCATTATCATAATCGTCATCATCATTATCAACAAATTCTTTATGCCAGCTGATATCCAATCATTACATCCTTATCTTATTATATCCTGCAATGCTTGGATTACATGTGCCATGCAAAAGGCATTATAAGCAAATACACAATACAATTAACCTCATTTTCTTCACAGATAATTTATTTACATCAGTTTTTATGTCAAGTTGATGCAAACATTGGGCAGGTAATTCCATAGTTTTTAATATTATTATAACAACATTATAATATAATTAACTAATTGATTGATTAACCGATTAATTTAGATTAATCGCATCATGTTTCTTTAGCAACAAACATCCCACTCACTTCTTCATTGATTTATCGAGCACTGGTGAAACACCAACGAGTATCATCACCTCCCTCTGCTTCAGGATGGTTCCAAGAACCATTGGTAGTTGTTTGGCTTTCTTGCTTCGATTCTAATGATGTTAATGGAATGGTTAAGGTTATCACTATGTTAATGTTATCATTATAATGTGATAATGTGATGATTATAATGTTAATGTTATATATATATTATAATGACATTATCATGTTATCATTATCATTATGATATTATAATCAGGTTACTGTTAGGTTATCATTAGGTTAGTGTTATCGTTAATGTTTGTTATGATAACATTTAATGTTTAACATTTCTTATAAGCTAAACTAATTACATTCTCAAAGTGTTAAAGAAAATCATATCCACAAAAGCCGGGAGAAACCGCGACATGTAACAATATCTACTTCTGATATAAGATATAATATGAATTTAATTAATCTTTACATGATTATCTTTATTTATTTATTTATTTATTTATATAATTCTTAACATCCCAGCACTATCAAACACAATGATACTTTCACGAATTAGCAAAGCAAATCTAAACAGTTTTGACAATTTTTTAATATTAATTAATAAATAAATAATTAATTAAAATTAATGATTATTGGTTAGGGAATAATAAACTTATAATCAGCCAAAACTCACATTGGCACAGTAGGCCTCCAGTGTGAACTTGGCCAACTGGTGGAGGCAGTTTGGTCTCGTGAAGAGCTGGGATTCGAGTGACCCCTTTAATTAAGAATATGAATATTAATCACGTCGTAGAATATCGATCAGCCTACAATCCACATATTATAATTTGTTTTTAATTTATTCAAATGGCATTCCCATAAATTAACAGATCTCTGGTAAAGTATTCTCTGGCCAATAAGCCCCTAAGCCAAAAGGGCATTTTAAACCATAGTGTCAAATACCTACAGCCATTACTAGTACTCCTATTATTATTATTACTAATATTAATATTATTGTTACTGATACTACGTGTTATTTATATTATTATTAAAATTTATTATATTATTATTATTATATATTTATTGTTAAATATTTATTATTATATTATTGTTACCAATTACTATATTATATGTTATTAATATTGTGGTATTTATGCTATGGTTAATATTTAAATTGGCAGTTCACCTGTTGGACGAGCGAATAGAGAAATGGACCGGCGCAGATGATTTGGTTCATGTCAAGAAAGCTTTGAACCTGAGACACGAGGACGGTGAGTTGCTGCTTGGCCTGCTCGATGCCCTTTCTGAGGATGTCGCCGTTGTACCTGGAGGTCGGAGGTCAAAGGTCAGCGGTGTTGACATTGTGGTTTTGAAGCATCTCATTTGTTTTGTTTGCTTATTGGAATGGTTATTGACGAATATATTATTTGGTTATAAAGTCGTTGACTCTTGACCGTCTTTGGCGTTTTAACGTGATGGCAAACAAAGAGTGTCTTTGATTTCATTGAACGAGTTAAAATGTAGAATGATAAATTGATTCAGTAATTATGTTAATTTATTCACGTTGACTTATTATTACCTGCTCAGCGAATCGAGAGCGGCAAAGAAATTGGAACAGAGCTGATCTTCTGCAGTGTCTTTCTTGTCTTGCGACGGAGTCTAGAAATGGCCGAGTGATAACTTTTAATAATCTATCAATTAGTCAACTTTGATAATAATAATAATAAGCTGGTAGAATTTGTTTTGTTTCTTGTAAGTATTTGACTTTATATATTTAAGAAATTAAGTCAAACATATTTACAAACAGAATATACAATACAAGACAAATGTTTAATCTTTCAGATCCGTATTTTGCCAGCCAGACTTTTACAAAAATGCTAAACTAGACGTATGAAGTCTAAAGCATCTAAGCCCCAATAATATCTATGGCTGAATGAACCACTAACCCTAATCTTGACCCATTACTGTATTTGACAAATTCAATACTCTATCCCCCAAAACACCCTTGGGTATGACAACAACTATATCCATGTACGACATACAACTACATGTAGTACAACAACTACATCCATGTACTATGTACAACAATAACAACAACGATCCACTGGTACCTACCACAAAGTGTAGGAGAGCATCGCACCCTCTGACGATGTCTGCAGCACAGTATTTGTCCTTGTATCCGAACTGAGCCTGGAAAGATGGCAGGAGCAACTCTTGGTCGCTCACCCTGGACGATCGAGTCATGAATATTAATCGACTGGATTACTAATTAGACAATCATTAGTTAAGCTAATAAGGTAATTAATAACTAGTCTGATTATATCTAATTATTTGATATGTAATTAGGTCAGATGAAGTACATTATATATGATTGGTCAAACAGATTATCAAACAACTAACTGACCCATATTTGGGGGCATAATTAGATATAATCTCTTTGAACGGTTCTTTGAACTTTGGTTCGATGTTTATGTAATTCTGAGAGCAATATGAGATGGGGAGACTGAAATTAAGCAAAAAAAAATTTTTCCATGTGTTCCTATTAAAATGTGCAACAAAAGTGTCAACAAATGGCTACCACAATATCACACAAAAACTTTGGTATTAAACCAAAGTTATTAATATATAATATAATAATATTAATAACCACAACAATAACAATAATATATAGTATTAATAACCACAATAATAACAATAACAATAATAGTAATAATAATAACAATGCTTGTTTTTCAGCTAGAGATCTCTGGCAGTGTTTCGTAGATTGACTTGGAATAACAACAACGACAATAATAATAATAAACTCAAGTAAAGAAAATTTACAAAGTTTTAAAAGGAGCCAAATCACACGGTGCTCGCAATCGCACGTCACCCGAGCCACCTCGAACCAAAAATCCGACCGACTGACCCCATGTCGGCAAAGAACTCGTGAAGTCTCTTGCGTCCCTTGAGAGACCAGACGACGAATCTGCAGGCGAGGTACCTGGAGTGGGTGAAGCTGCCCATGATGCTCCAGTGTCTGTACAGTGGCATCTGGATCTCCTGGTTGAAGCTGATCCTCAGGTTGCTAACGGAGGTCTTGCAGTTCTCGCCGTCCGACGGTCTGACGGTTTAAATTATGTTAGTGAGGGAATGTGGTAATGTCATGTTGAATCTAATACAAGATATACTTGCTTCACTAGAAAATATTACAAGTAATAAAGCTCCTCAGAGTGATAACAGTAACAGCAACAATAATAACCTATTAATCTTAATTAAGAAATAACAAAACTAATAGTATACTTTATAATAGTATATTGTGTATGTAATAATATACAATGATAATAAACAACCAAATACAATAATAATAGCAATGGTAATAGTTTCCTGATTAACATAATCTATGCATGACATAATTAAGTTGTCAGTCAACTGCAAATATTACTAAACGTTAACAGATAATGAATATTAATGAAGTCTCACTTTGGATTAAGCCTCAAGACATGAGGCTGAAGAATGGATATGCTGTCAATGTAGAGATCCCTGTCGATCTTGTCCATGATATACTGCTCAGTCACTCCGACAATGGCCAGCCTTTGTTGATTAATTAATATTAATGTGATAATAGTTAACATATAAATAAGTTATCATAATGTCAGTCACCCACCATAACAAGTCGTTGTTCTCCTTGGACATCTTCCAGCAGAGCTCGTACAGTAAAAGGGCAGACTGGGAAAAGAAATTACATGATTATTATTAATTGATATTCTTTGGATACCTCATCTGCATAATATATTCACAAGGAGGAAGGAATCCGTTGCCCATACATTAACATGTTTCTTTATTGTATTGCTTGTATTTTAATAATATAGTTTGCATAATTAAGAAATGGTAAGATGTAATTAAAATATTTATTTATAATAACATTTATACTATTTATTTATTTAGAAATAATAAATATATCTTATTTCGCAACGATAGAACTGTAGAAATCTCTCACCGATGATCCCCAGCACGAGTACTCTGTATATTCAAACATGGCCTTTTGTCTGCATTTATCAGAAAACAATTGTAAAACCAAGTTAATTTCAGATTAAATTTAAAATACATTTAAAGAAAAAAACAAATCGTTCTTTCCGAAGCAATTTTAACTCAAACTAATCACATATTCGACATAAACGTAAACAACACGTTAAGCCTGTCAATCAAACGAACCGATTCTGTTCCCAGAGTCTCTTTTCCCTCCTCCTTTCCAGGGCGTCTTCGTCGAGTCTCCGCCTCTTTCCGGAAGGTTCCGACTCTGGATCTCGTTCGTCGCCATCCGATCCGGCATCCTCGTCCGACTAAATGCAGTGAAATACGATTAATAATTATTAATTTATAAAATTATGTTAATAATTAACTAATTGTATTCTCAATTCTGTTGAGATGGAATGACTAGTAAAATACTTTTCGAGAAATTATCTCATAATTAGATGATAATCTCGGGTTTTCTGATGACCCAATAATGCCATGCCGGGTGGAATAATATTATTAATAAAATCAAATAAACAAAATAATAAATGCAATTAATAATAATAATGACCATTAATAATAATAATAATAATAATTACCATTAATAATTATTACAATTTCGAGTGTAAACAATAACCCTTGGAACTCACCTCCTCCTCATCTCTGAAGATGTCGTCAAAACTGGGAATGTTTTCGACTTCGTGTTCCTTGACGAGCAGCTTCACCTGGACCTGGTTGTAGACGTTGTGCACGTCTATTGGTCTGTGGCTGTCAGAAAACGACAAGGATTTGTGGACACATGGCTAGCCACATTTAAATTTCAAAGAAGTTATTATTAAATTATATTTATTTATAAATTCAAAATTTATTTTTTAAATCTATGTATTTCTGTGAAGCCAATGGAAATTTGAAGCAACTCATGTTAATTTTTAGGTCAAATGGAGTAGGACTTGAAATATTAAAATTATCAGCGGGCCACGACCAATGAGACGAAAGAGAAACTAAATCGGGTCATCGTTCCGCAAATAACCGACCTATCGCAGATGAAGAATACTTTATCTGGAGTCGGCTGGAACATCTCCACGATGTCGATCGAAGCACCGCAATTGAGTAGGACCACGTACTGGTACTGTGCGTTAATATTAATTAGCTCGGTGTTGTTTATGCAATTATTATAATGAGATTATTGATATTCAACACGCACATCACCAAGGGTAACATGTAACACATAATTAATGTTAGAAATAAAAATTATATTTTTTAATTTGTGTGATAATTCGACTAAAACTTACTAATATCATCATCATTGTATATTATGTTGTATGTTTTAAAGGTAATGACTAACATGTAACAAAAATTATAATCTAATTAAAATTAATAATTATATTAATAAAACAAATGAATAATAATTAATTATATTAATTAATAAATGAATAATAATTAATTGATTATAATTAGTTAATTAATAAATAAATATTCACAAGTCGTTAATCATCCCAAAGGCAAGCAGAGCCTCTTACGCTGTTGCAATTCTCCTCGTAAACCCTTTCCAACGTTGTTTTGTCAGGAGCGGCTTTCATCGAGTACCTGGTGTTGTCGCATTTGAATAAATACTGGAATAAAAAAAGGAATAAATTAAATAAAAGAATAAATATAGAAATAAATACTGGAATAAATAAAGGAATTTGATTGGAATTTATAATTTATTAATAAATACTTTAAACGAGAAGGAATTTACTGGGAATTTGTAAATTTTAGCAGTTAAATAAAACAAAGTGGCAAAAACAAATTTATTGATGACTCAATCGTGACTTAGGGATTGACTGATACTCGTATCAATTTGTTTTTTTAATCTTAACAAATGTTAATTAATAAATACTAAACTAGGTGTATTTTCCCAGATTTAACAATCGATTGAAATACTTAGAAATGAGTTGATCCAAAAAGATAAATAAACACAAATTAGTGTTAACTATTGTTATCATTGTAAAGTGAGACAAACATTTGCTTAAGAATATGATGCCTTAGTAATAAATTATTATCGATAAAAACATGTAATTAATAATAAATATCCACATAATGATTCCAACCTGAAGAATTCTACAGGCACACAAGGCATCAACATCCAGGGCAGAAATGATAAGAACTCCCTGTTAAAAAACAAGTTGAGAGATATGAAAATCAATTTGTTCTTTTATCATTACCAAAGATTACTTGTATTGTCATATTACACAGTTATCCATTAGTAGGGTAGCAATGGCAGATGTTAATAAATGCAAATGCAGTTATCTTAGGCAAGCTATGCAAGAATTAAAGCTTCAGTAATAAGGAAGTGAAAACCTCAGTAGTTAAATTATTTTGCATAAAACAATTCTATTTTATCATTTCGACAACATCGTATTGAGCAGTGTGTCAAATTTAAATGTTGCATAATTTTTGCTCTTTGTTGTATTATTCAATGTTTATGATTCATGATATGGATAGTAATCACATGATATCGGCCTGCCAAATTACTCTTTAATTAAAAATTTTGAAGTATTCCAAATGCCTCCATATTTGCAAGTATTAAACAATAGAAAGAGCACTTTAATGCATAGTTAACTCAATGCATATTACCTGATTATTTACTACATCGTAAAATTCCCTTTTGAAGTCTGATACAAAAACCATCTTTATTTCTAAAAAATGCGATTACGTTGAAATGGCAATGTTAAAACTTTGAACCGACAATCAGTTTTATTGTTCTCAAATTGTAAACATTCTAAAATCTGACCCAGTCGTTTTGGACATCCCGCCACCAAAGAAGTCAAAAATTTTTAAACAAAAATTTGATTTTAAAATGATTAGATGTTATTCAAACATTTAGAACATATTTTAAACTTTAAATAATTTGTCTAAAACAAGAAATATCAATGGAGGTTGGGAATCCAGTGATTAATTGGGCCAACATTAACGGAACAAACTTTTAATGGGGCTTTGTACAACCTTAAATTAAGGCAATAACTATTTTAAACTTCAGGCCATTAATCTTTAAAAAATAATTAAAACTGAATGATCCTAAAGAATTTTACCGTGGATTCGTCAGTTGGAGGTCATTTTGGCTTTTAAATTTAAAATTTATTTCAAATTGAAAATTAAAATTTATAAATATTAATGCAAGTAAATTCTTTTCTTTTTCAACATGTAGTTTTAAGCTTTGATGTTACATCAACAATCTTTCTCAGTATTAGTAACAATCAGCATATATTCAGCTAATTATTCAACAAGCATGGAGCCAATAGCAAATGATGATCATAATACCGGTAGGACTACATTATAATTTAACTATTTCGCGGAAGTACTTTGGATTCATACTTTTATAATAAATACATATTCTATAATAAAACACAACGTTCAATAACAGGCATTAAAAATTAGTTAAATCTAAATTACTATTAACTTTAAAAAAATTCAGATCCAGAGTCAGTGTTCATCAATTTAAAAAGTTTACATGCTGATGTGATGGAAAATGGCCGTTGGATGGTAATAATTGAATTAAATAGACTTTTCATTAATGGACGGCTCTGAAAAATTCAAATTTATAATTATCAGGATAGGGAACATTGCGAAAGATTCAAAAAGATATCGGAAGGATTAAGGTTATATAATATTATAATATTATTGTTAATAGTATCTCCGATCATCAGTGGATTTTTTTATTTTCTTACGTTAAATTTAAAAAGATAATTAAATTCCAGCTCTTTGTTGCCCAAAGTTTCCGATCGAACGCTTTTTGAAATTGATGATATAATTTACCGTGGGGCTGCTTACAAAGACGTTGCTGGGACAAGTTAGTCGTGATCTTCATTCGATGTCAACAATATTATCTGATAATTATAAATTATTAATTTAATGCTTATTTTTTTGTGCATTAGAAATGTGTTCCAAAGAAGAAGTGAGAAAGCTGACTGGAAGATGTTTCGAACTTTATAATTACATTTACGACATATATGTAATGTCTTGAATACGTCAATTGTTTTTAAATATATCAGAATTAAATAGTTGGTAATAATAACAGCTTATGTAACAAAATTGCATTTTAGAATTCACAAAAAGACCGCGAAGTAGACACAACCTACCTTCAACTCTTGGAACATAGCAATCGAAAGGCCCTTGAATTATTCCGTTGTTTTTTTAAACGCGATATACCATTGTAATGTCTCACTAGAGTTGATTAAAACTATAATTTTGTGACTTGATAAACTTATTTACCCATCAACAGTTTGATACATGATATGGCTTATCAAAGGGACTCTTTAGAACGAATCATTAAGATACTGAAGGTTGTTGTAAAACATCATCTGAAATTACTGAGGGAGCAATTGGCAGATGATGGAGAAAATTGTAATATATATTATAATATATCATTATTCAAAGTTCAATAATTTTATAACTTCAATTAAATAAAATATTGTTTCATTACAGGCGGGTTATTGTTTCTCTGGTTGGAAAATTTATCAAATCTCAAAGATGATAGAGATATGTTCGGTCAGAAAATTATTGCGTGGCTAAAGAAACAATGTAAGTCGATGTTAGGAACACAATCATCCATGAATTAACTTAATAATGAAATCACTTTCGCAGCCATCTCCATCTTTGAGACATTTGATCTTAAATCTCTGCCAATACGTATATTGTGTTACAGAGATGATTACGTGACAGATTATTATCCTTTACGAAACGTAAGACTAATTGCTATTTTCTTTTAAATTAATCACTAAGTGAATTCTTGCCAGCAATATTTCATAAATGATTTAATTCACAACAAAATTACTTCAAGTTTAAACTATGACTTTTTCCACGTCAATGATTGATTTTCATATAAAAAAAGTTAATTACCTGTTTTGATTCATAGGTACGTTTTGATGCTTCTTTTATAAAGACTCTTCTGCGTGATGCTCGTAGTTTTGAAAGCGGATCTACAGGATATAATTTCTTAATTGGAATGCTCTTTCGATACTTCAAAACTGCAGATGATGAACTTGATAAGCTCAAACGAATCAGAGACTTCTTAGATGCACTTTTCACTTTGAGTGGAACAAATGTAAACAATAGGGAACCAAACCATCAGATGATAACTTTGATTCAAAAACTTGTATGCCACCTCCTCACAAATTTTGCTCATGCTGCTGAGGTAAGACATTATGTATTGAATATTATCATCCAAAATGTATTACCTTAAATTTTCCTATTATACATCTATTGCATTATCATTCACGACCATTTCTTAAATACCATCATCAAATGTTTAGTACATATGATTATTTAAATTTGTTTCTTTTGTATCGAATATTAGGATACAAGACACCACAAAAACATACACATGAGAAAATTAGAGAAATATCACATCCGCGATATAGGTCGATACCCACCTATTAAAGATTACCATTGTTCTGCTTATCTCAAGTTTAAGGAAAAAACTGCAGAATTAACTGATATATATTTCAAAACTAATGAGAAAAACAAAAAATCCTTGGAAACAAAAGATGACTGTTGTATCTATGACAAGCCAATATTTTTCATTGAATTCATGGAAAGCATCCAAGTATTAAATGTTATTCATACCATATGGCTCATGTATCCAAAATTGATTCCGGTTAGCATTTACTAATCTTAAAATAATTAATGCATTTATTATTTAATTTCTGCATTTGTTTCATTTTAGGAGCATGATGTGGATCCAGTGATGGAAACTATTATCTTTAGGCCATATTGTTCGCCAGTCAAACTCTACATCAAAACACTTTTACGTTATCCAAAAAGAAGAGGCAGAGTTCACTGGTGGTTACAAGTACTGCTTAGAAATTGGTGAGTTATCTGATAACGTCTGGTGTAACTCAGGCGATGGTCGTTTATTTTAATAATAAATCTAATGACATTTTGTTAATTCTCCTTTAGTCCATTCTTATTTCTTGCACACCAAGTACCAGACCAAATGGAAAACCTGATCAGGATGCTGCTGGGAAAGAAAATCAGCAGAGTATGTCCAGAATACTTAATAGATGAAATGAATAATGAAAACGCCTTAACAACTTTCTAGTTCTAAGTTTTTGCTGGTTAAATATAATTAACTCGTTAATAATAACTTCAAATAAATGCTTTGCACAGGCTGCTCAGCATTCCCTTTTCTTTGCCATGAACACCCAGTATTGTGTTGGCGAAGAAGAAGATGAATTTTATTGGAGGCTGAGAAAGTTCGATTATGCCTCTGACACAGAAACGGAATGCACTGATTTGGAAGATGTTGGCGATGATGAAAGTGATAGCGACTTCTAGAACATTTACCAATGTGCAAGATTAAGACGTTTGAAAAGTCACCTACGATAAAAAATAACAATTGAAAAAAATTATTTGGAAATGAATAATGAAATTTGTTAATATTGTATTTCCATCTATGATTTGTTATACCTAACATAGTGACTTTAATGCCCAAATGATAATCCTGAATGTGTTTACAAGTAGCACTTTCAAACTATGATCATCAACTTGAAATCTTGTACATACATCTTTAATGTGGGATTATCTGGAAGCTTCCAATTCATAGCGTCAAGAGAAAACGCTCATGAAAATTTGGCTTGATAAAATGGTATCAAAACTGTGATAAAAATATTTTTTTATGAAATCTTCTGCATCTATGTTACCAGATGGACATATAAAGACGTCCTGAATCATGTTACACTTTTATAATGTTGTTAAACGTGGACTAATAATTTCATCGAGAATATTGCCAAACACATTTAACAACTTTAAAGCTCCTTAATGAAGAAATTCTGATTTAAACACTGACCAACGAATTATCGAGTTCATTATTGATCCCATAAGTTCATTATTCAAGAATTTTATTTAAACAACATCTGAGAACATGCATGTGTTCATCAAAACTGCATCGAAATTAATATCTGTTTATTCTAATTACAATGAAAATTTTTCAAAATCGAAAGCCAGCCTTCTTTCTTTTGGGATGATCTTTTTAATCCGGTTATTATCAGATGATAATCAATTAATATTACTATTATTATCGTGAATTAGTTTTGTAAAATATTTACTTCATTACTATTATTAATGAACTCTCTTTTCATGTGCTCGATAAAACATGATCAAGTGTCAATTGAAGTCAATGAAGTTGTCAAAACGCTTGTGGCACACTCAGACGGCATGCCACTGAGGTAAAGATGAGTATTGAAAGTACAGAAATCATAACCAAAAGTTAACGTTGTTAACGAGTGGGACTCGAAGCATTAACAAATTCATGCAATTACAAAGGATAATTTGTCTTTCAATTGACATTATAAAGGTTATGATTTCAACGCTCACTAAAAAACACAATAAGAAATGATATACATCGTCCACAACATTATGTCCACGCACAATGTCTTCGGGTCACACAGCATAGAAATGTCGACAAATGTTGATATAAATAATAGCATGTCATGAGATAAAGAAGGACTTTTGTCGAATATGCAACAACAATCGCTTGTATAAATACAAATCATAAATAACATTTTTATTCAAAATTACGTCAGACGTAAACTTAATGCAATCGGCTGGCTAGCTGACCGACGCCATTAGACTACGTAGCTCACTGAATATAGTTTGGCCACTTTCTTCAACTCCTCGATTTCAATCTTCATCTTAGTTAACCAGCCGATAAAAATCAATAGCAAGATGACGACAGTTACCACGGCTACGGATAAAGCCACGATGACGAGAAAGTCGTGACGCTTTCTCTCTTCAACCTCCGCGATGTAGTCGTCAATAGCGGAAGGATACTTGTCGAAACTTGTGAGACCGCTGCCCAAGACCGACCTAGATTCCGGGAAAACCAGGGGAAGAATTTCATTCCAGAAGAAGGCCTTGCTTTGTCTCAAGTTCCGAGAAATCGTGATGGAATCTGAGGACATGTTCAGGAAAAGTCTGCTGTCTCTGTTGTACCGTGGCCACATTGCTTGGCCCTGTGCCGATGGCCGGCTGATCGTTTTATAATTTTATTTTCATTATTGCCAGAAATATTAGCTTTTATATATTAGTAACATTCAAATAACTACAGGTAGTCTCTCCTACATTACGATATATCATAAAACAATATTATTATCTAGGTAATAAAACCAAACAAAGATGATAAAGCAAAATTGTGAAACCCGTCTCTAGCTATGGCTCTCCACTGCTTCATCAAGTATAAGGACAGCTTCCTGTCTCCATCTGTCGACGTGGAGTAACTCACTTTTCCTGATTCATCGCCAGGATCGGCTCCGAATGGAGTGCCGAACAAATAGCTGAGTTCTATGGAGTGATAGCTCAGCGGGTGTCTGAAATAATAGTAGTAGACCTCCTCTTGGTGTCTAGACAGGACGTCTGCCAGCTGGATCGTAGGTGCTACCATGTGGAAATCGGATAAAACCTGTGGATTGGGGGTTGGATTGGATGGATGGATGGAAGATTTCTTATTGAATGGCGTTAAATTTGTTTTTTTTTAAATAATATTTCGTACTAATATTTATTGTATTTTAGACTTGAAATTATGGATAATTTCTTGCTAATTATATAAAAGTCTGTAAATTATAAATATTGTGCGATTACTTAAAAGGAAATATTTTATCGGAATCGGAAATTGAAAACATGATGTTCGTAGAGAATCCAGATGCATCTCAAATAAAAGAAATGAAACTTGAGGAAATGGATGGACGGACGGATGGACGGATGGATGGATGGCTGATGGCATTATCCAGTGGTGGCACGGAATGCATTAGCTTTGTTGTAAATATTAAAAAAAAGAAAGTGTCGATAAAGAAAAAATGGCTTTTTCCTTTTCAATTGACTTTTTTTTTCTTCAAATTTCTGAGGCCGAGTTGTGTTTTAGATCCTGCTATTATTGATAGGAGGAGTGGGACAATACCCAAAACTCAGCAGTTAATTTTATTTAATTAATATCTTGCATAAAAATATAAATTGCAATATATTTTTTTTCTTAAACGAGTGAATCAAACAGCTTCACGATGTTCTTCTGATTGTTGAACGAACATAGCAAGTACTGCTCGCAAGTGGCATCTGGTCTTCTAGAAACTTGCGCAATATTTTTTTTGGCATTTCCATTTGCCAAAATTAAATTTCTGGACTAACTTCATTCCGCACAATTATTGAATTTGGAATCAAATTTTCTTCCACTTTCGTTTTTCCATCTAACAAAAATTTCCAAACATTTAAGTTGTTTTTTCCAGCAAATACTGCTGCGTTTTGTTTGCCTCGAGAATTTCAAAGTTTTCTCTCGAAATTGATTATAATGTATTTATGGATGTAATATTCGTAATAATTTGTTTCTACATAATTTCATACAGGTTCTTTGATGTACATGTGTTTGTTATTTAGGTTGCAAGAATTGTTAATTCAGTGACATTTTATATTATAATATGTAGTTGCAGGACAACCTGCCTATAGGAACTTTCTCTCGTTCGAAATCTAGTTGTTCCAATAGGCATGTATATAACTTTTTATTTTTTATAAGCATTATTATTAGAGTTAAATTTTTTTATTTAATTACATTAATTACGTTAATACATAATTAAAACCAGTGAAAGTTAAATTTCTTCTTCGAGGCAACAATTACAACAACACAGAAAGCGAACGAACAACAACAACAACAACGGGAACCATATGACCCAACCTCTCCCTCTTCGTACTTGAACTTATTGGCGTTGTCGCTACTGGACCAATTCGTGTACATGAACCTAATGAGCTTCACGATGTTCTTCTGATTGTTGAACGAACGTAGCAAGTACTGCTCGAATGTCGCATCTGGTCTTTCGCTGTCGACGTTGCTAGAAGCCTGTTCGAAGTAGAAATCTGCCAAAGGAAGGGAAAGAAATGCCAGTTGAAATGATTCCGTTTCAATCGATCGGAGTATTTAATCGGTAGATGATTATGTTCAACTTGTGTTCTTATAATTACAGTATTTATATTCTCGACTAATAATAGATAATTATGTTCATTTCTTAAGTTGTCGTTAATCGATACTTATGTGTGTTATTTAAGTTACAATGACATTAAATAATTATTTTTTTTAAAAACTGAAATACAATTAAAATGACTTATTGAGATTAATTATAAAAAATATTAGAAAAACGAATGAAACTTGATATCAATGAAGCAACAATAAACCGAAGACGGATATAAAATTCATAAATGACCAATTTTGTAACGAAAATATTATTACAATTACTTTTATTATTATGTCCACTTTAATATATTTAATAATAATAATAATAATAATAATAACAATAATAATAATAATGCTATTAGCAATAGCTAGCAGAGATTAATAATAATATTAATATAATTAATGATATTAATATAATAAATTAATTATTATATTATTAATAACTTCACTAACTGAATTCTCTCTCAACGATGCCAGTATAAAAAGGGACTTTGTTGTAGACTCCCATCTTGAAGGCTTCTCTGGGCTCCATTTTGATAAGTTTTCCATCGACGTATGGTCTGAACTCAACGCCCATTCTGTCGTACAGAGGAAACTGAAAGCAGGTTGTCTTCTTCTTTAGCATTACGGACTTCGTTGGCACGATTAATAATCTAATTAATGATTTCTTTTTTTTAAAATATGTATTTAATAAAATAAATAAAAGACGTTTAATAATATCTAATACATAATCAGATGAAGATGAAGAAGACGACAATTAGTTAGCAATGGTAGTAATTTGAATATGAAGTTCTACAATCCATTGGGTTGCCGTTAAATGTCGCCATTTATTTATCATTTCTGGGTCACATTTGAAATGTTTTTTTTTCCTTTTGGATTAACTTTCTTTAAAATTAAATTCTTAATCAAAACATCTTCAAATAATTTATAATTTAGGCATGTGCCTAGCCTCTTTTAGGATGTAGATACGTTCCTTTATAGTGTAGACACTCCCTTTTAGAGTGTAGATATACTAAATTCATCTCATACAAACTTTAAAGTCCCAGAAATTTTCCCAACTTAGAATTAAAATCGATTAAAATAATAAATTCGATTAATTATCAATAATATTTAAATAAAAAAATTCAGACGTTCTCGATAATTAGTTGCATCGAAGCGCGAGACTATCGAAACAATAACTTTACTAATAGTAACGGTTATATTAATATTAACTATCAATACAACAATAATGAACCAACAATAGCAGCATTAATATTAACCGTTATTTTAAATTTATTAATTATTTAACTTGATTATTAATTAAAATTAAAATTATTAATGGTTAGCATTAATACTATTACCTACTTCGTATATACCTATTCATTACCATCAAATCTTTTCAGCAATAACCAACCGAGAATCTCTTATCCATGAAGACTTGGACATCCTTTCCTCTCAGACAGTCTCTGATGTTCACGATTTCCTCCCTTTCTGCTTCCTTGCTTCCGTTGTTGTTGTTGCTGTTCTTTGCGTTGGGGCAGCTGAGTAGTTGTCCAACCTTCCTGATGTACTCTTGAAACTGGGCGCTGAAACTGTTGTTGTAGCAACTGTACAGAGCAGATGCCGACCCGCTTTGTGCTATCACGGCACTGTACAGACCTGCATTTGTTTTTTTTTATATTTTACCTAATCGGTGTTATACACGGTTTATGGACGAGTTTGAGGTTAGGGCGCCGGAAGTGACGGATAGTTGTTCATGTCTAGTGCTATACATATAGTACATTTCGTGCTACACATTTACCTTATTGAAGGACAGACATTGAGATTAAAAATACACTTCTAGTTTATATTTGTGATATGCCTAGGCTGACTTTGCGTCCAAACTCATCTATGTAATGGTTATTAAACTTAAGAACTTCTGTCTTTGCATGACACACATTTATTGACACGACTTTCAGTTACACACTTTGAACTTGTGCAAGGATATCTATGCCGACTAGATATCTTTCAATTTATCCATTTTTATCGAAAATTAGGTAAACAAACGTCATCATAATAATCACAACCACAGGATGAACATTGCCACATTATCATCATCATCATCGTCATCAACCCCATCATCCTCATCATCTTTGTCTAACCTTTAGCTTCTTCAACGGTCATCATGAGTCCCACGGATGAAGCTCCGACGCTGTGCCCTACCAGAGTGACCTTGGAAGGGTCACCTCTGAACAGGGCAATGTTCTCGTTGACCCACTTCATGGCTTCCAATTGATCTCTGACCCCGTAGTTGCCGGGCAGTATGTCGTCACCAGAAGTGAGGAAGCCTAAGTAATAAAGAGGGTGACGAAGATGACGATGATGAGATGGTGGAGGTGATGGTGGCGGTGGTGGTGGTGGTGATGTTTGCGATAGTAGTGGCAATGGTAACGACTCAAGATGTGGTGGTGATAGAGTTATCATCACCGACGTCGCCATTATCATCGTCATCATCGTCATCACAACCACTGTCATCCAGGCTTCCGCACAGCCGCTATAAATCCCTCAATGATCTCCAAAATGTCTCGTGGAAATGGAAGAAAAAAACATCAAAGAAAGGTTTATGTCGCCTTATTTTCAATAAATAATCGTTTTATTGATATTTTTTGATATTACGGCTACTTATCGATTGGCAAGCCTGTTGAAAGCAGAACTAGTGAGTGAGTGAGTGAGTGAGTGAGTGAGTGAGTGAGTGAGTGAGTGAGTGAGTGAGTGAGTGAGTGAGTGAGTGAGTGAGTGAGTGAGTGAGTGAGTGAGTGAGTGAGTGAGTGAGTGAGTGAGTGAGTGAGTTTGGTTCCACCGGAGACTTAAACAAACGCTGTCTACATCTGGCCCATCTGCTTCATTAAAGTAAACACCGGGAAAGCAAACACAAAAAATTACAGTCAAATTTTTTTTCAAAAGAAAAAAAAAATGTAGAAAATCCAAAATTACGAAAATTGCCTCGGAAAGACTTTTTGAAAACCAAATAAAAAGCATCCCCTTCTTGAATGTTTTTCCACATTTTCTGAGCAAATTCTTGACGCAGGTTTACAAATTGCGTCTTCAAATGTTTTCTATTCGAGAATATTTTCGTTTCAAAGTCGTGTTCAGTTCCAGAATTCGAGCGAAAAAGATAAAAAAAAAAGTCAGAAGATAAAAATATCTGCATTGCGAAGTTAGGCAATCGTTGGTGGATCCATTATAATAGCTTTTTCTAATTATTGAGGATTATAAAATTTATAAAATTTAACATTTAACTCATTTAATATTTCACTTAATGATGATTAATATAATTGCATTATATTCATTTTATTTTAATTAATTTGAATTTAAATCAATTTAGCGATTAAAATTAATATTTTAACATTCACTTTTTGCAACATCCAGTTTTTTGTTTCTTGACATTTGGCCAAGGAATTTTAGCCAAGTTTTTGAAACATAAAAAATATTTTTCGTCCTTGAAAATTTCACGAAAAGTAAAATATAATTCAATTTAAATCAATTTAATGCAATTTAATTTAATTTAATAAAAAACCGAGGCCAATTTATTTTGTTTCCAAACAATATTGGTTTTTCAGAAACGAATCATGCTGTAATTAAAACATGTCCGTGAAATGTGATCTTTTTTTCTTGTTATAAACATTTGATTTAGATTTTTTCGCGATTTTGTATTTTTCAATGAGAGTAACAATAACTGACAAACAAACAATTATGACATGTATTAATATTCGTGAAAGTGACTACAATAATTGCAAATAGTTTCATAAATATTAATTATAATTATCCTAACCAGATGGGCCAGATTTATGACACATGATTGCTTGGAAAATTATCGATCCTCAAATTTATTCTAGAAAATCTCTTTGGACCGAGAAGAGACTAAATTGAATGAAATTCAATTGATTAACGTCTCCTATTTTCTCAGATTCATTTGTCCAGGCAAATTGATTCATGCCTCGCAGAGCATTTCGCACGAATCGAAGATTGATTGTTTCAATCACTTCCATTCAATCGCGGATCGTTTAAAAACAACTCATCCTTGTACTGAATACTGATTTCAACTAAAAAAAATAATAAAATTGATTTTCAGAAATTGCAAAAAATTATTTTAAAAAAATGTTTTGCGGTCAAAAAGTTGCGAATTTTTCTCCGAATATCGCGACCTGGATTTGAAATTTCAGAAGCCATCATTTCATCTCCTTTGATGAGCTACTTTAACATTTATTTCTTTCCAAGATCTTTTCCAGTACTCTTTGGTTTTCCATTTTCTTTGATTTTTAGACTTTTTTTAATTTAATATTTTAATTTTTTTTGCTTCTGCAATTCTTTGAAGGTTTCAAATATGGTTTGTGAATGGTCTTTGATCGAGCGTTGTGTTTTTCCGTCTCCAATTGTCGCTAGAAATTATTATTTTCTCGTTGAAACGAACAAATAATTAAATAAATAAATAAATAAATAAATAACTCTATTTTTACTGTTATTTAATACGAGTTTTGTTTATTTTTTAAATATATCCTTTTTTTCGATTTAAAAATGACAAGTAATTGAGGACTTGAAAGTTGTTGTCAGGCAATTACTTACGTCGTTGTTGGTTTAAACTTGTTCGATGTTATTGTAATAAAGTAAAGTGCTTAAATGGATCTTCAGAAGTCAATGATGACGATTAGGATGACGACGAAGACGACGATGACGACGACGGCATAGGACCATGACGATGACGATGATGATGGTGATGATCGATATAAACCTTTTCTAGAGGATTTCAATATTGATAGTTAACCACTACCATCGCCATCATCGTCGTCATCGTCAGCATAGTCACCATCATCATCATCATCAGCCCAACATTAAACACATCAACCTACCCAAGGCCCCCAATCTGTAGTTGATGGTGACCACAACAACACCCAAAGAGCAAAGAACTTTTCCGTCATAAACGTGTCCTGATCCGCTCTCAAACGAACCTCCGTGGATGTACAGCAGTACCGGATATTTGGAATCAGGATTCCTTTCCTGAAATGAGTTAACGATTAATTAATTAATTAATTTATTTATTTGTTAATTAATTAATTTATTTGTTAATTTATTTATTTATTTGTTAATCAATTTATTTATTTATTTGTTAATTAATTAATTTATTTGTTAATTTATTTATTTATTTGTTAATCAATTTATTTATTTATTTGTTAATTTATTTATTTGTTAATTAATTTATTTATTTGTTAATTAATTTATTTATTTGTTAATTAATTAATTTATTTGTTAACTAATAGATGGAAGCCTATAAGAAGTCACGAGCGAACTTACACTTCAAGTGATGACGATAACGATAACGACGACGACGACGATGATGATGATGATGATAATGATGATAATGATGATAATGGCGATGCGTTTGACTGAGTTCAATTTCGCAACACGACATATTATAACGCAAGTAGAATCTCATTTTTAATCTCATTTGCAAAACTAAAGACTGCCACGTAATAAAAATTATGACGACGACGACATCACCATCATCATCATCATCGTCATCGTCATCATCATCATCACCACCATCATCATCATCAATAGCAACATCGACAATAAATAATAATAATAATAGTAATAATAATAATAATAATAATAAAATTTTTAAAATCCTCAAAACTCAAATGCTACACGAATCGAATGAGAGAGTTAAAAAAAAAGAATTATAAAAAAAAATGGTGTCGTTTGGAATGTTAAACGTTTTAAGAATGAATCAGCGTGCTTTTTTAGAGAGCACCACACGATCTCATTGAGTACATTTGATGTCCTTCATTTATGTAGCGCCATGTACGGAAGCCCGGCTCATAATGCTTGTGAGTCATAATTTGTGATGATGAAGACGATGACGATGATGATGACGACGATGATGGCGTAATCGGTGATGATAAATGATTCCGTTTATTATCAATATTGAATCACCACCACATTCTACCGTTATCGCAATCATCATCGTCGTCGTCATCATCATCTTCATCGTCATCTTCATCGTCATCATCATCTTCATCGTCTTAATCGTAATCCTATCAACGCCGTGTGCTTACAAATTTTTAAATGTTCGAAATATACTCTGAAATAATTCATTTCTAAAGAAGTTGGTTGTCCAAATGATTGAGTGTAATTAACTATTTATAGATCTATAATAGATTATAGAACTATATAGATTGACTTTGGTTTTGGTCCCTCATACCAGCCACCATAAAATCATCATCATGTTAATAATTGATAGTAGTTTGATACCATCATCATCATCATCGTCGTCGTCATCGCCATCATCATCGTCGCCATCATCATCATCATCATCGTCGTCATCACCATCATCATCGTCGTCGTCATCATAACAATAAATGTTTGAACCTTCCCGCCGAATAATCTCATGCCATTGTTTGACCATTCGACTAATGAGGTCAAGAGAGCAGGCCCCTCGTCGTCGTCGAGGTCATGACGTCATCGGTGATGACGTCATCGACATCATCGCCGTCGTCATCATCATCATCATCATCATCATCATCGTCGTCGTAAACATCATCGTCATCGTCGTCATCACCTCGAATGGCGTGAAAATGTTGAGGTAGAGACAGTTCTCGTTCTGGTTGACGTAATGAACCTCGAAATCGTAGACCGGCTGTGGACACGAGGGTTTCTTGGTCCACGTGTCCATGACGTCACTCCACGGTGCGGGGGGCTCCGGGGCCTGTTGGGGGATGCGATGATGATGACGATGACGACGACGATGATGGTGGTCACGTGACGGTGGAGGTTGTGATGACGACGAGACGAATATGCGGCTGATAGCAACTGCTTGTCATCCTTACTGCGAATCTCAAATGACCCAGAGGC
>CM067529.1:10977500-11040000 GCA_034509925.1 Hirudinaria manillensis | reverse complement strand
TTAAGATGAAATCGAAACTTGGAAAATTGGTTCGAATGTCATTTTAGGAATGAAATACTGCATTACATGATGATATATAAAATATAATATAAATTGTAAATAAATGTTAATTTAGTTAATTTACTGATACTTATATTTATCTTTTTCTTCATCGTCTTCACCACCAACATCATCATCGCCATCGCCATCGTCATCATCATCATCATCATCATCATCATCATCATCATCATCATCATCAAGTGACCCTTCTCTCACAAGAATATATCATATTTGTGTTTCTTTCAGAACATCAAAAGAAATCAAACAACAGTTTGAGGACAACTCCAGTCACCTGGAGAGATCAGAAGGAAAAGAAGACGAAGAAGAAGAAGATGGCGATGATGATGATGATGATGATGACGATGACGATGATGATGATGATGACGATGATAATGACTGGAGACGACGATGGCTATGACGATGATGATGACTGGAGATGACAATATGAGAGTTTTGGCTAATGGATCTCCTGAAACATAACATAAACTCCAGAAATGTTTCTTATTATTTTATATTATTAAATATTAAATATTTATTATTGAATATTAATATTAAATTATTAAATATTTCGAAACATTTCAGAAGATCGAGTTCTGGAAACTTTAAGTTTCAGATATTGGAACACACCGCGTTCAAACGTTTTAGTTAAAATGTCTGAACAAATGCAAATAATATAGTTAAAATATATTTATAAATCAATATTATAAATAACATAATTATATAAATAAATAAATAATAAATAAATAATATAAATTTATAATAAATATTTATTTATTTATTTGTCATATTAAACCGAAACCATGCTAGAATTCAGCTTTATTTCCCCATTTGATTATGGCGGAAAATTAAAAATTAATCATAAATTTAAAATTTATTAAATCAATTGGTCGGTAATTTAAAAAAAAAATTTTAATTTTTCAATCAATGTGATAGAATTATCAATTGTTACTCGTTTCATCAGCATCGTCATACTCATCATCATCATCATCGTCATCGTCATCGTCATCATCGTCATCACCATCATCACCATCATCATCATCATCACCGCCATCATCACCATCATCATAATCATCGTCATCATCATCCTTAGGTCGGTTGAAGAATCGATTTGCATGCCGTCAGGATTTATGGTGATGGTGCAAATTACGCTCTTGGTGCACTCTTTCGCCATCGTCATCATCACCATTATCGTCGTCGTCGTCGTCGTCGTCGTCGTCATCATACTCAGTGTTAGTTCGGTCACACTATCAATTTCATCAGTGCTTTTCTTTTAGAAAGTAGTAAACAAGCATGACATAACACAACATAACGCATTGATACATGATATAACATAACATAACATAACACAACACAACACAACAATACCTAACATACAACCCAACTAATCCAACCCTACCGAACAATTTCCTTCAGTAATTAAAAGGGACTTGTGACTCCATATCGAATTGAATTACGCATTGCACGCTGAAAACACTCTTCTACGCCGAGATTACATTTTATTCATCCCTCGCTCCGTCCGTCCGTCATGTCGACCTCAATTTATTACAACCAAGTCATCGCATTCATCCAGGCTCCGGTGTCTTTCCATCCGTCCATCCATCGGTCCAGGCACTTACCTTTTCGCTCCCTCATTCGTCATCCTTCCAGACACCCATCCGTCCATCCATCCATCCATCCATCCATCCATCCATCCGTCCATCCATCCGTCCATCCGTCCATCCGTCCATCCATCCGTCCATCCATCCATCCATCCGTACAACCAGCTAAACATCTACAAACGTCTTCAACTGAATCCATTTCGTTCGTTTGTTTAATTTTCCTTCCTTCTCGTGTTTCTTCATCAAATCCTGTTTCCTGTTTCACTACAATTTCCGCCTTTCTGAAACTCATCAAATCAGACGAAAAAAAAAGATTTGAAATCCACATCCAGAGGGCGTCAATATCTTGGGAGATTTTTTTTATGCTTAAGTTTTTGTTTGTTTTTTTTTTTTTATCTTCTTTGTTTCGGTTTCGATTCGTGAGAAATTTAACTAGTTTTATTTTTTATTTTCCTCATGTTTTTTCTTTTTCTTTCTTTCTTTAAAAGGCGAATCGATGCGTGAATTTTGTAAATTGTAAATCACAATCGTAGGCGCGTCATTTGCCTGTCTTTCAGCGGAACAATTTTCCAGGGAAAGGCATTAATCACGACAATTAAATCGGTCGCTTTGTCTAATGTTCTGCTTTTAACGTTCGTCTATTCCAAAGCGACTAGTCATGACATCTTTTCTGAGCAGTCAATTTTAAGGTGGCTGGTACTACTATCTAGTACGGCTAGTACCGTTTCTAATATTAGTATTAGAATGTTAGTCTTATATTGTTGTTTTTAACTTGTAAATGTTAAGAAAAACATTTTAAAAAATGCTCTGAAAGTAGAAACAGAATCGTATCTTTGCTTTTAAAATGAACCAATATCCCGCAAAGCACTCGACTTGAAATGAAATACCACAGACAAAGCCAGCGTAGTACGACTAATTTTGCAAATTTGCATTAAAAAATATTTATTTATTTTATAAATATTTATTTAATCTAAAGGTCAAAGTTTCAAAATAGATTTATCACAGCACGATATGCTCGATTAAATTGTGATTTAAACAATTTAATTAATTAATTTTTTAATTTATTTACTCACTTTTTAAGAACTAATTATCTCCAGAAGTTCAAAATTAGACTTGAAGATCGAAGCAGACGACAATTCGATACTTGTTTACAAGTATGGCTGAAAAACGGAGAACGTGTGCCGGCCGGCCTCATCTACGTTGAAGATTGAGTTTGTTAATTTCAGCACTTTAGACATCCACATTTACGCCAGACTGACAAGTATCTGATAATTTTTTATTTTCGTCTTTAGTTATTTTCAATAAGAAGTGATTAACAAATTGGTAACGTTCCTCTATAATCTGTTTGTTTGTCTACCTTGAAAGTTTTTGGGATCGCGCGATCTCTATTTATACAGCTTCGCTCGTTTTTGCGAGCTATAGAATGGCGACGATCTGAAGGCAATGTTGGAAATTGTTTATGTGTTTGTCTTCTGTAAGCCCTTCTGCTTCTATAATGATGATTGGATGGCCGTAGAGAAATTAGGTCTTCAAAAGTATTGTTTCCCGGGGAATATTTCTGCATGATGGGTTAAGAAAGTCTGCTGTTTTATGCAGTCAGAGGCTCTTATCAACAGAGCACAATATAATAAGACCTGGAAAATTTTACATTAGAATTAGTGCCTAACTCAGGATATTTTCCCCTTAAGTGGCTGATTTTTCGTGCGGAAAGCAAGAAAAAAAATGTTTGTCATCGATCACATTGGGAAAATATGCAATCCGCCAACTTATTTCTACCAATTTTAAGATCCTATGAAGTTTGAGATCTAAAATCTCTACGGCACCGAACGTTGACGAGAAAATGTTAAAGTTTGGGGAAAATAAAACCACGATCAATCATTTTCTAAGTGCAAAGAAACTGCTTTAAAGATTTCGAGATCCGAATTGATGAGCCTAAACATCTTACGTGACCAGTTTTTTTTTTAAATTGGGTTAATTTCCTTCTTTTTTTTTTTAAATAGGCGAGCGAATATTTAGTATATTTACAATTACATCATTAGGAAATTTCCATACGTCCATCGTTGGACGAAAGAATGTGTTGGTGACTCCAAGTCTAACATCCGGAGAAGGTTTCCTGAAAGCTAAAATTTGGCAAAAACCAGCGATGCTCTTCTTAAATTTCCCTCAAACCAATGCCATTATCTCATTATCACCAACCTGACACACTTACTAATTGAAAGACCCAAGTCTAAACTTTCTAAATCCAGTTTTTATTGTCGACATTTTTGGAGAATTCATTAACAAATGGGTGGCTCTATTGAAGCTATTTTTATCGCGTTCACCCAGGGCGCCGTCTAGCGCGGTAACTTAAAACCACTCGTCAGCATTAGACATTTTTATAGCGCCCAAGTCTGGTTGTGAACCAGATTCTGTACGTGCACCTACATCCGTTCATTCATTCACTCACTCACCCACCCAATCATCGGCCAGAAGATTTTAGAATCTAGAATCAATTCTCTTCGTTATTTAGAATTTCTTTTTTGTTTACCAACAATTTGGAGAGAATACTTCCGTTCTCGGACGTGAATCCACTCGGAAACTGGCACTGTTTCCGTGTACCGCGATATCGCTTACTTCGTTTAAATCTTCGAATTCTCGTTCATTCTGAAACTCATGGAATGCGGAACATTTTTTTAAATATTTTTTTTTATTTCAAATCAGAAAATATTTGCTTCAACTACGTTTCGACTTTATCTAAACAGAGTATAATTTAAAGGCAGCGTTTATACACCGAGTTTTGGAAAGGATATCGCTAAATCTTTAGCCAGACGTTTTGTCTGATTTGTTGGGTAATTGATGACAGATAATCTATTATTTATTAGCTGTTCTGTGACGCAATCTTTCTTCACGGTACATTTTCCCTTTCAGGATGGGGTTTCGTCTATTCACAGTTGCCAAAGATCGGGAAATGTATTTTGGTTGTTAAAGTTTCTTTGCCCTTGCATTCTTGTGAAACTTTAAAATGATTTTAAGATCGATAGAATTTCGAATGTCTCTTCAAAGCTTGATCTTGGATTATGTTTGTTCAAAATAATATTGGACATTTTGATAATCTATCGCCAGTATGTGGAATTAGAGAATTCTCGCCGAGAATGTTTTATCGATCAGAACGGTTCAGTCGGACAAAGGAAGCGAAAGATGCCAGAGTTCTCAAATAAACCAAAATCGAGGTTTTATTACGTCGAGAGTCCGAATCCAAGGATGATTGAAATTTTTATATTTAATATTTCCATATACTCAAAGGACTTGATTATATTTGCAATAGAATTTTTTATCTGTCATTCTCAGGTTCAGAACTAGATATGATGTTATCAATTTTATATCCAAAAGCGACTTGCTTGAATCGCATTTAATCAGGCTAAATGAAGAATAGTTCCTTTGTTTATCCTGATAATCCACGTAACAGTACTGGTTTCTTCCAATTTCCAATTGACCGTATTTATGAAAATGCATTTAGGATAAAATGCTGCTTCTTATTTCTCGAATAAAACGCGCTAAATGCTAGCATTGATGTCTGTTTCTGAGAAAATGATTTCATCTTTACGGTCTTTTCCATGTAAAACTCAACTTTTGTTCTTATTTATCGGTATTCATGGGTTCTTCGTTCGTTTATTTTCTTTATTTTCTTTCTTTATTTATTTTTTTTTTGCTCCAGCTTTCAAAACGAGGGAAGGGTGCGCATGCCCGTCCCGAAAAACAAACGTTGTTAATCAAGTGAGGACATATGCGTTGGGTTTATCTAATTAGTTTTGCATCTTCAGGTACGGAGAAGATGCGGAGAACATTCCACGCCCCTGCAGGTTGAAATTAAGAGAAAAATGTTCTTTGCTGTTTCGAAAAAAAAATAGAAAAGAAAATCATTTCTCGTAAACATCCATTTATAAACGGACACAAACGAGAAACCTGGTATGTTCAGTGGATTTACCTAGACCGGGACATAATTAATTAGGAATTACTTCGCTCAACATTCAGGAAACACCAAATGAGATGACCAAATGATAGTGTTTAATTGAAAGTACGTTTGCCTATAATAGATTGTAATACTCTAGATTACAATAATCTATATCTACTCAGACAGGGCATTGAAACGTGGGGCTTGGATGGACCGCGGGTGCCCGAATATCCCCGGAAAACCGCATAAGTACAAGTATTGAGGATGTCTTCTTCTTAAGGAACTTAAAGTGCTTTCTGTGTCACGGGGGAATATGGCAATAGTGTTTAATGGAGGTAGTGGATAATTATTTGTGCCTTATCTAATCAGCGAAGATGGGGAATGCACAGTGGAGATAGTGATGCACACGTGAGAGAAGCAACAAGAATAAACTTTGAATGCTAAAGAACTTTATAAGGATATATTAGGTGCTACGAGAGATCAGAGCAGTCAATCGTGAATGTTTTGATAGATCTGTTTTAATTAAGTCTGCTAAGAGTGATTCAAAATGCTCTTATAACTGATTTGAATTTAATTTCTATTTTATTTTCATTTTATTACTCTACATTTCGAGCCAACGTCCAATATACTGGTCACAAAAGCTTGTGGGAATGATAACAATTCTCCGCCTCATTGGGACGCATGCAATTAGGAAATAACACATGCTACCCTAGGCCAAAAAGAAAAACCTTTGTTACGTACTGAAATCGATCAAGCATTTTCGATGAATTTGATCAAACAATTGAAAGAACTTGTGAGTGAGCAGCAAATGAGGAAGGCACGTATTGAATTGCCTTTACGATGATGATGTTATTCTCACAAATGTTTTGACATAAATCTTTGAGAAACCTGAGAAATCATATTTTTTTTTGTAGAGCCCATTGTCAATGTGGGCTTGTGGAGACGCACAAAAAAAATGTCTTCTTATCCAATTATTGAGTTCAAATAGACGGTTGGTTATTAGTTGAGTGAGTACATAATAATTATTAGCGTTTCAAAGCATTTAGAGAACTGAGACCGGCACCAAAATAAACCGAGCAAAAATTATCCCTAAAAAACAAGAGCAATTAATTCTAACCGTGAGACTGGGCCGATGGTTTCAATAACTTTGTACCAATTCAATCAGAAAATGATATGTACTGAGTAACTTTGTAAATGCGTATTTGAGTTACGTCTAAAGGAAAGACTTGCGACATTTCAGTGTTCTGATCGGATTAGCTAAACGCTCATCGTTCAGCATTCTCTCAGCAATTTATTGTTCATTTTCAAAAACACTCTTTTTTCAAGATGTGCGGACGACCTCTTTCTTTTCCGTGCTGTCAAGTCGCCACAAACCGAAAAGACTCGCTCTCCGTAAGCTTGTGAAACGGAAACAGACGTGAGATCCAGTGCCAATCTGCTCAGGTTGGTGTAGAGGTTTTGCCTGGAAAGCCAGTATTCACTAGCAACGACGTCTTGCTGAATGCTGGACAGTTCGACCAAGTATTGGGCGACTTCCACCTCTGCAGATGTCGACGAAGTGTTACCTTCGCTCACCATCTTCGCGAGGAATTTGAATCGTTTTTGCGTTTGAGGACTCCCGCAGCGATCTGAACTTTCTGAACTGGTTTCAGATGAAATCTGAGATTCAATTTTTATCGGATCAACTCAAACCAACAGTGGTTTCTTGTGTGTGAAATTATTTTGACAATAACATTTTTTCAATAATGTTCGCAAAACAGATATTCTCCTCCGTAAAACCACAATTAACAAGGAACTTAGATAAATAGTAAACGGAAAAAAGCGCCTCCTTTAGCCAGGAGTGTAATGCTATTAAATATCGCTCTGATAACATTTAAGAATTCCAATGCATCAATTTAATGCATAATGAATAAAACAATAAAAATCAAAGATAACCTCTTGATTGATGTATTTTTTGGCTTCGGCAAGATATTCCTTCATACCGGAAGTCAACAATATCTGACCGACGCACGGATCCAAAAGGCAGGCGGCACAAGGCACGCTGTCAAAGAGAGGATTGGTTGGACTCAAAATGGTGATAAACCTCGTCACCAAAGACTTCAACAAAATTTCCGACAGTTCGGACTTGTGTTCGCGAAGATGACATGAGAGATCCAGAAGAACGGGAATCACGTTCGATAGCGAGAAAGACTCCATCTGCATTCTGTTCAAATGATCTGCAAATGGCTTTAGGACGGTGTAAACGTCTTCTAGTTTGTTCCACTCGTTGGCCGACAGTGGATTCCACTTCATTTCGTTGATAGTTTCAGTCAATGGATGCTTTATTTCCAACATTCTCTGCAGCATTGGTATGTCGTTGTTCCATCTCGAGTTGTTTTCTGCGAGGACGCTTCTGCCGCATTTGCCGACCAATTTGCTTGTAGCCACAGAAGACTTCTTGAATTTTCTGGCAATGATTCTCGCTTTGGCCAATGCAGTCGAGTGAATCTCATTTTGTTCCACGTCTTTTATGACCAACTGTAAAGTTTGAGCCAAACATGGGAAACAACGCAATGGCAGAGCGATATCGTAGCTGAGTTCATCGTCTTCTTCAGCTCTGTCATCGTTCATGTCGATGGTAGTGTCATCGTCATCTGAAAAGGCTCTTAGATGCAGCGTTTTGGTCATGTTACTCCCGTTATCCGTGACGACCATAAGGACAGAGTCCGGATTGATTTCCCACTGTTCCAAGCAGTTCTTCAATTTCTCGGCCATCGTGTCGGCGTTATACGGAGGAGACGTTTGGAAAAGATTTAGAAGGAAGTGCTGAGAAGATTTCAGATGCGGATTGAAAAAGCAAGCTGATATCGCAAGAAATTGTATGGCCACTCCCCTCTTATTCCAGCAGTCCATCGAGATGATGAATCGTCGACCGGAATAAATCATTTGCTTAACCTTTTTTATCGTCGCTCTCCATTCCTTTTCTAGCAATCCATTTTGAACGGTGGAACCTAAAAATGAATCGCTTGTATTTATTTTACAAAGCAAAAAAAAATAAGGTCTTAATACATCTATGAACGAACCTGGCATGCTAAATTTCGGATCGAGGGTTTCGCAAAGGTGTCGAAAATCAGCATTTTCAGTCAGAGAAGCCGGCAATCCGCTTGAAATAAAAAATGTTGTCAGGGCTCGGTACCTTTTAACGGCCTCGCCAGAGTTCGGAGGCCATTTACTCGGCTCCTTGAATAGTTCCTCTTTTTCTTGCAAAACTGAAGACATTTCTGCCTGAGTGGAGGTATCTGGTTGGGGCGACGGCCCATCTGAATATGAATTGAGAACGTATTTTGGTACCCTAAGTTTGATATCTTCACCTTTCGTGAATTCTGCGTACAATTTAGTGTGACACGAACCCAGATGCGACTTCAAAATCATAACATTTTGGCCCGGGAAATGCCTACCACATGAGTAGCCGTAGCTTAAGTTCACCTTACATCGAGTTTTGTTGATGATGGGGTTGTATTCGAAGTATTTCCAGATATCAGTTTCCTTGCTTGAGTCGTTCATCATTTCCAAGATACAGAAAACCAAATAATTCGTAATTTTTTAGAGTGTAATTGTAAAAATCTCACTTGTCTGCACTTTGAAACTGGGATGTAAAATCAATACGTCTTTGTTTTTTACCTTTGAAGTGATTTATGTCAGACCTACAGCAAAACAGCTTCAAATTGGTAATTTGAGAAGATGTTACAGCAATGGTTATGAATAACGCCAATAAGGTTTGAACCTAGGAATAGTGAGATCTGTCAATAAATTATTGATTAACGATATTTCGTCTCGCATTTCACAAAAATCAAGAGCACTTGTTTCGGTTGATTTATTCTGCTTTTTTCCAATAAATTAATGTCGTTAGTAAATACAGCCACTAATGAAGCCGTCTTTGAAAGATGCCAGCATCTTAAAATCCTTTACCAGACAGAATTTTATAAAAATTAGATTTATTAGTTATTATATTATAAAATTCATAAAGATTTCAAAGTGTCGTTAGTTTTTGAATGAAATTTGGAGAATTTTATTTTTGTTCCATTCAAAGTTGCTTAGTGAATAATACCTTATTTTGCTGATTTTCAAAACATTAAATTTAACAATTTTTTAATCATTACAATAACAATTCAATCCAATGAATCTGACAAGTCTGATAGGATAATGATGTTAAGAAAAGTTGGTTCGAAAGTACATCAAATGAAGTGACATTTGTTCAAAACCAAATTTTCCGAGCACCTGAAACCTGAGGTTGGTCGAGTTGCAGTCAAGATTGTCAATCAATTATTCAGGTTTCGTTATTTTGCAAAGTCACAATAAATTATTAAGTGGAATTAATAACATAGATACAAATGACATCCCTCTTGACTCAATTCAGATTAATTAATCAAGCTTAAGTTTCCTTGGATGAACGCTGAAGTAATCAGTTTTTGGTGTCAATCAATGTTAAAAGAATTCAATCGGTTTATCACGATAAATACAACTTCAGAGATAAATATAGATCATTTGAGTATAATTGTTATTTACAGCATGACATCTCGCTAAATTTAAAAGTTAATTTTTAAAGCTAAGGCAATATTTGTTTACATTGAGGCTATGGTAGACACATTTAACAGTTTCCTGATTTTGAGTGACTTCAACAGAATTAAATTGTCTTGTTCTATTGTTGACATGTAAATAAATAAATTCAAGAATAAAGAAATGCCGAACCTCATTTCTCCATTGTCGTCGTCAGCTTGCATTGGTCTTTATTGTGGACGCACGATTTTAACGAATGGTTCTCTTTCAGAATGTGGGGTAAATTAGTTTAATTTTTAATCAGTTTTATATTTGAAATCATTACTTTGATTTCACAACATTTTTCAATAGAATCTATAAATCCTTCTAAACTGTTATGACTCAATAATGAACTGGGATGACATAGATCAATGCTTAAATTACAAGTTTGAGTTAAAAAGTTTAACTTGTAACTGAAATTTATTGGATATTTATATATACCTCCTCCAATCTTGTGCTATCAAAACAAATATGAAAATATCAGCAGGAATTACTTGATATTAATAATTTCAATACTTAAATATGATATAAAGCTTCATTGGTATCAGAAGACTTCGTTGGACTTTTTTTCACCTTTCTTTGAAAGTATTGCTTGTCTGTGCTTTTCCAGGCATGTCCGGCTGGGTCAAGGGTGAACATAAGTGGCGTCTGCGTGGATTGTGACCACCAGCTAAGTTTCTATGACTGGAATTACTTGGCATTCATGGCCGTTCTTCCTTTGGGACTGAATCTCTTCTTCATCGACAACACTGTCAAAAAGAGGCTGTGAGTTTTCCATGGGATGCCCAAGAGAGATTGAATTAAACATCATTTGTTTAGATCACTTCCTAACTGAATAATAATTATAAAAATAATTATGAAATAATTATAAAAGTGGTTGTGTAATCCCCTCCTCAGATTGTTATCATCACTTGACAGTGATGCAAAAATTTGCAATGAATAATTGAAATCATTGTTGTTATCTTCAGATGGTATCCTTAGGCAATGTTTTTATAAGATTATGTTATATTTTCATCAAATACTGATAAATAACAATTATTATCACATTTTCACATGATTATAAGAGATTATTAATGGAATGATCAAAGGTGGAAGCATCTGATTCTGCACCTGTCAGCCATTTTGGAATCTGTCCTCTCGTTTCTGGCGACCCTTCTCATCTTCCGACCAATGGGAAGCCTCAACATCAGGTCCTGCCAGAGCACCCAACTCTCCGATTGGTACACGATCCTTTATAACCCCTCCCCAGATTTCATTCACACCATTCACTGCACCCAGGAGGCTGTGCATCCTTTGTAAGTGAATTGTGGCATGTAAACATTGCTCACGATTAAAGTCTAACAGTTTAAAGTGATTGTCCTTCTTGTCCTCGTTAAGCTGTCATAATATTTTATTTCAAAGGTACCTCAGTATTTTAAACATTTAAATTGTATTTGATCTTTTATTTTCTTATTGAGAATTTCTGTGGTCAGAGAAGAATTGTTTCAAATGGATAATTTCTGATATTGTAAGATGTAAAAAAACAGGCAGTTATACTTTGACTTTTATTAAGGCTTAGGATTAATAATGCCGTTGTTAATGAAATTATTCCTTTGATCGTAATTGCATGTTTAACTCCTTATTAACAAGTAATAAATAAGTAAATAGTATTAATACTATTAGTACTAATACTATTGTATTAGAACCGGCATGCAGTCCTTGAGAAATCCATTATTATAAAGTAATTTATAAAGTTTTATGCAATTAAAACTATTTAATTAAATAATTAAGTAATTAATAATTTATGCAATTGAAACTGAAAACCAATTCTGCAGGCACTCATTGGTATTCGTCCACTATGCCTTTGGCATCATCATCATGCTTTTGCTTCGAATCTCCTCTGCCAAGCTCTTCTCCATTCCCAACAGCTCGGGGTCGCTGTATGTCGCCCTCTACTTTTACCCCATCCTGGCTTTCGTTCATGCCGTCATGGCCGGACTCATATGTAAGTGAATTATTTAATAATTATTTAATAATAATATTAATTATTAAATTATTTAATAATAATATTAATTATTAAATTATTTAATAATAATATTAATTATTTAATAATAATAATATTAATTATTATTATTAAGTATAATTATTATATTATTATTTAGGTTAGGTTAATTATATTGTTAATATTAATTATTATTATTATTGTTATTATTATTATTATTATTATTATTATAATTGTACTCAACTTATTATGGGCTATAATTTATAGTGCAACATGTGGAGTGTTATGCTGTTATTATTGGATCAGCCTTAGGTCAACATTTTTTATGAATTTCATCATCTTTAACTCCTTCATTGATATTATGAACCTTATCTTTGATAGCTATGTTATTATTATAATGTTATTATTGCTCAGCTTCTTTGTTCTTGATATTGGTTTACATCATCAATATCAAAATTAGGTTAGGGTTAGCTAGTGCCTTTTATATTATTATTATTATTGCTATTATTATTATTATTATTATTATTATTATTATTTATTAATTCAAACATTTAATAATATTTAATGTTGAAATGTATTAATAAATTGGGAGTTGAAAAATCCATCAGCTTCTATTGAGGCATCGTCTTCATTGCTTTGAACAGATTATTCGTTCCCTTACATCATTTTGGTCGCATCCATCATCACCAACGCTGTTCATTTCTCGACATTTGAATCCAAGGTGAGTAATCATGTTATGATTTTATTTATTATTTACTTTTAATGTCTTTGGTATTGTTTTGTTATTGTTTTATTTATATTTGTAATGTCATTAATATTACATTATTATTATTATTTTGTTTGTATGTATAACTTCTTCTGAGCATTATTGAGCCTAGGCTTAGATACACCCAGCTACATTGGCACAAGATTCAAAAAGATTGTTAAAACAGTAAAAAAAATTACAAAAAAATGTAACCAATTACAAACAAGATGTCCATTTATCAATTAATATAATTAATTCAATTCAATCAATCAATTAACTGATCCTCGAAGCTGCCGGGGAGTCTCACGGTGGAGCTCTTCTCGAGGCCTCGCAACCTCGTCGTCCTCTTCCTCCACTGGTCGCTCCACTCCTTCGGCATCATCTCCCTGCTGGACGTCGCGAACCTGAAGCTGAGTCTCTGCCTCCTGGTCCTGGTGCCGCTGCCCGCAGCCCTGTACGTCCTCACGGCCCCCTTCACGGACCCCAAGGAGGCATTCGACATGACCAGCCTTCCGGAGCGAAGATGGAGGACTTCCTTCACTATGGACAGATGATGATGTTGATGGTGGTGGTGTTATTGTCGTAACTGTTTATTATTATTATTATTACATTTATCATTGTTATTATTATTGTAGTTTTATTCTTTTTCTTCTTATTATTATAGCTTTATTGTTATAGTGTTGTTATTATTATTATTATTATTATTCTGCAAGTATGTTAATGCGAATGAATTAATACTCGTATCATCTTCAATATCACGGAATGAGTGAATGACGGACAAAGGACCGAAGGAGTGACCCTGAAAGTCGAAAACCGGATTCGGGTTCGCACTGATCGAGGAGAGGCTTTGACCTGTTGGAGATTTCCGTCAGAAACATCTTTGAATGGCTTCGATTTTATTACTGCTGCGTGTTCAGCGATTTGTTCGGTTATTTTGTTTATGAAACTTATTCTTTTTTTTTGTTGTAAATTAGTCATCATTCCTAACTTTATTTTTTTCTGATTATTACAAAATTAATAATAATTATGATTACATTATTATGAGTAAATTATGTATTATTATTATTTATCATTTTGGTTATTATGCTTGACATTATTGTGACTTTTGACCGGTGTTTTCCTTTTCGTTTGTGCAGATCCATCATGATGACCAAGTGCAACTTGACATGTTAATTAAATGAACTACATTCTCGACTTCAATTGAATGTATTTTTTTTTATTTTTTTCTTTAAATTAGATCTTAGAGTCATAAAGTGTAATAATAACTTATTCAGTTGGGTGTCAACTGGGTGTTGGGCAGTTTGTAGATAGATTTACAGATTTCAAAGACCCAAATCATCCGAAATGGGTACCTGTCAAGAGAATTGGTAGAACAATTTATGGGATTGAAGTTGGTAAGAAAATAATAGAGACACATAAACCAATTAAGCCCAAGAAGTGTTGAAGAAGCCTCAAATGAAATATTTGAACCATCGGTTTGACTGACAAAGTGCCCATTATAGTGTTGCAGGACACTGGAAGAACTTCCCCTAAAAGAACAATGAATCTTGGAAAGGGTCCTATATGACCCGTTTGGTTAGATGGGGTCATACGATCATTCGCCAACAATTCTAACCACTGCATACCACAGAACCTGTGTAATCCCAGTGGAGCAAACTCAAGAACCAGTTACATTGGCTAGCATCAGTGAGGATATGCAGGATGCAGAAGACTTATACGCTATCGCAGACCACCTAAGCTTGTAGTCACTAGTGACCTAAGAGAAGCTGTGGTTTCATATCAGGGGTGAGGGTGTTGTTGTGAGAACGTTTCATTTGTAAATAAATGCATCCTTCGATCTCGGACATATTCTTGCATAATAATCTAGCTCGATTAATTAGCAAGGATACAAGGGAAAGAAAAAATGGACGAGTTTCCGTCTCACTCCTTTGGTAGTCTTCCGATCTTGCCAATCCTTTCTTTCCTTCAATTCGGGGAGGTTTTCCATGTTTTTACGGTCGATTCCACATGGTTACAATAAGAGAAGACACTGTGACCAGATAGGTCTCTATTACTTCTTAAAAGATAACTTGGATGAAAAATAATCTCGAACCAGCGAAACAAAGATTAGAGTTATTTTTTGTAGGTCCTCAGATCCGAAAGCTCTTTAAATATGACCGGTTTAATTTGCTGCGCATAAATCCTGGAATGCTTTTCGCCTATTGCTTATAAACTGTAGGAATGTTAAAACAGAATTATGTGCTATCACATATCCAAATCTCCTCCTTCGTTTGGAGATAGTTATCAAACTTAAATCGACAATAATAAACGATTGACTCAATAGGATTTTTTGATAGTTAGATTTCTTTATTTTCTAGAAGAAGCTTGTCAACAGTATTTCGGTATTCAACAAATGTTCAGCAGTTGTATTCCTTTGCATGAAACTGACCGCATGATGAGCAATGATGGGCCTTGTTAACGTGCTGGAGAGCCAAGACTTTGCATGTCCATTTATCCCAAGGACGACATAAGATGCAGTGGAATGTTTGAGTGCTGGTGCCTCCAGTACCTGTAATATTACAAATAATAAAATAATGTAATTAATATTGTTATAGCATCAGTTCTTAAATCAAAAATTGTGTAATACACTCCAAAAATCTTTATAACGTATGCTTAATGTGACCAACAAGTATGTCATAAAATGATGCTCAAAAGATACCGTAAAAGGATCTTACCAGCAGCCTCCGGCTCGCAAGTTTTGCCTTGGCAAGTTTCAACAGTTGAACTACAATAAATGACTTTCTCAGCAGAAGGCCAAGGCTAAACAAAATATCGGACCTGTTAGAACTTTCTACAAAGTAAATTAGTTGACAATCAAATATTAAGTCTCTAACCACAGTTTTAGGATATTCAAGATATTGATTTTCCATGATGGATTATCCAGCAATATTAACATTTTAAATTAATTAAATAATATCAAACACTAATTGATAATTGCAGTTCATTAATTAAACCAATTCGTTAAATATGCTAACAAAAGACTGCCTTTTTATGTAGATTGCTACAAATTATATGTTATAAAATTATAAATTTTGTTTCATGCAAAACCAGTTAAAATTGCATTAAAAAAAAGGCATATCTTCGTATTAAAATTTAGGATTTACAATTTGAGTGGTTATCGTTCCAATAGCAGTAATAGCAATAATTGGTCTTTTCTTTGCTAAAATAATTTTCTTCAACCGTTTAAAGGAGTTTTTAAAATTTATAATAGAAAAGAAAGTGATAAATATTATTCTTAATTAAAGCTTAATTCACTTGTTGCAATGTCAATATCACCAGCTATTTTTGTTTTTCGATAAGACATTTTGATAATGAAACCGTTCAATGAAATATTGTGCGAACAGTGGTTTAATAAACTTATACTCTATTTAATGTAGTAACGCTCGTGATATTTAGCAAAATTCGATAATTTAAAGGCAAAAACAAAATTGATAGTCCATCACGTTTAATGCTTTTTGGACAATTCCACAATTGTTTGTCTTAGGTTGAGAAATATCAAGATAAAGAACTACAATAAATATGATGGACTGTAAGAAATTCGTGTTTCTTGAAATGGATACATCAAAATGGCCGTTGGTCCCGCATAGCACAGTTAGCAGACGAGTAGCCATTTACCCGGTAATTATTTTGATGCGTGATTTTATTATAATTTCTAAATAATAAGATCTCTATTTCTGTTTTGGATTGTGTTTTAGACTGTAGATGGGCATTATTAATGTTTTCATTAAATTGTGTTTATGTTCTTCAAATTTAAAAATTTACAATATCTACCAATACAATAATTTAATAATCGTCTACTTATGACAATAATAATAATAATTATAATAATATTAATAATATATCCAATGTTATTAATAATATTAATATGTAAAGAGGGAAATACTTGGTGTTTTGACATATTGAATCATTACAATAAATGCTGCAATAATAATTAAATTTTAATTAATTTAATTAATTTGTTTCAATGTATGTATTTATTTATGGCATTTCCTAATTTTTATATTGACTTGATGAATTAAATTTTTTCATTGTAATATATTTTACATTTGATGAATTAAATTTTTTCATTGTAATATATTTCATAATAATATTTTATTTATCCATTGTATGAGTATGTTGTATTGACTACTACTATAACCTGTGAATATGACCTATTTTTAATGTTTTTTTCTTAAAATTTAAAGTCTTTTTTATTGATGTTTATTGATCATGTGTCATTGACAATGTGATCATCATCAGAATCATCAGGGAAACTTTCCCTGAAACCAAAATTTCATATTCCCCTCTTCTCCACTTAAAAAATCAGCAGATTTGTACTGCCAGACATATTTAATTCTTCATTTAGTCTCTGTATTTTATAAATAACTATAATTTTTAGATTCCCTCCGAAGGTTAATAGGTCCTGACGTAACATTACTGTGGCTATATGTTGCAGGAGATTTCGTTCGTCTCAGATAACAATTAAATGGTTAGGATTTCTTTTATTGTAATTTAGCATATTTGAGTAGAGTATTGCAGTTAGTCCTTCGACGTTTTCAGCCCTTCATGTTGTACTTTTGATCTACCATTTTCTTTGTGCGCTTGTCTATCTACATATTTATCTCTCCATTTATAAGAATTACACGCGTAAAGCACATTACCTATGCAATCCCAAATGCCCTAATCTGATCCAGTGAGAGATCAGAATAAATTGCTTCCAAAAGGAAAATTCTGCTTGAGGATCATTCAAAGTTCCTCATAAATAAATTTGTTTGTTGATTTTGTGAAAATAGTTTAAATTGGTTGATTGGTGGATATTTAGATTAATGGATAGATATAGATATCTTTTCCAATGCACTCATACTTTATATTTTAAGTGCAATTGCTCAGGGAGTTCAGGAAGCAATGCAGACGAGGATCGCGGGTAAATTTGTAACATAGAAAATATTTTCAAAAAATAATTTTGTTAACATGCACTTATCATCTTTCGATCGTAATATTTATACTTTTTAGACCATTTAAATAAATTTTAAAAATTTAATCGGATGAAATTAGACATTGGTGGATAAAGGTCTTAAAAATGTTCAATAATGAATTTATGCACTAATGACTTTAAATTAAAAATTTATTTTTGTAATTTATATGCATTCAAATATGATTTCATATATAGAGACATTTAAAAGCACTTTTCTTTTCTTTATGTTTACTTCGATTCATCCGTTAGAGTCGTTTCAGCTTTCGGTCTCTAAGAATGTAGCGTGATTTGTAAATTACGAATAAATTTCAAAAGACGATGCAATCTTGTAACATGTCGCGGTTGGGCCTTATCTGGACCGTCCCCGATTCAAATATCAGTCAGTTTAGTCAGTCCGGTCATCACCAGTCACTGAATCTCATCACTATGGTCATCGTCATCACTAGCTGAATTTAACGTGGCTCAGGTTCTTGAAGGGTATGTTTATAAGAGTGTTTATTTATGAACCCAAACAAGTTGTTCAGCTTTAGCAAAAAAAATTAATTAAATTAACTCAAATTGACAAAATATTAATAATTTTGTTCTGAGCTTCTTTGGTTAAGGTTGCTTATAGTTTTCAATCCATTCAAGAGAATTAACAATGAACAACATCATGGCTTTTTCCACCATTTTAATTTCAGTCACATAAATAATTAGCTGGATGGGATGAAGTAATTAGATACCTTATAACTTAATAAAGGTCAATCCATTCTTGCATTGAAATGCTCAATTATAAACCTGACAGAATCTCCAGCTCCCATTCATCTACTATTCACAATTTGTTAAATCTCAAATCCAAACTGATTGATGTTAAAGATATGTAAAAGATTTCAAGTTGATGATCATAGTTTGAAAGTGCTTCTTGTAAACACATTCAGGATTATCATTTGGGCATTAAAGTCACTATGTTAGGTATATCAAATCATAGATGGAAATACAATATTAACAAATTTCATTATTCATTTCCAAATAATTTTATTCAATTGTTCTAATTGTTATTATATTTATCATAGGTGACTTTTCAAACGTCTTAATCTTGCACATTGGTAAATGTTCTAGAAGTCGCTATCACTTTCATCATCGCCAACATCTTCTAAATCAGTGCATTCCGTTTCTGTGTCAGAGGCATAATCGAACTTTCTCGGCATACTATTAAATTCATCTTGTTCTTCGCCAACACAATACTGGGTGTTCATGGCAAAGAAAATGGAATGCTGAGCAGTCTGTGTAAAGCATTTATTTGAAGTTATTATTAACGAATTAATTATATTTAACCAGCTAAAACTTAAAACTAGAAAGTTGTTAAGGCATTTTCATTTCATCTATTAAGTATTCTGGACTTACACTGCTGATTTTCTTTCCCAGCAGCATCCTGATCAGGTTTTCCATTTGGTCTGGTACTTGGTGTGCAACAAATAAGAATGGACTAAAAGGAGAATTAACAAAATATCATTAGAATTATTATTAAAATAAACGACCATCGACTGAGTTACACCAGACGTTATCAGATAACTCACCAATTTCTAAGCAGTACTTGTAACCACCAGTGAACTCTGCCTCTTCTTTTTGGATAACGTAAAAGTGTGTTGATGTAGAGTTTGACTGGCGAATAATATGGCCTAAAGATAATAGTTTCCATCACTGGATCCACATCATGCTCCTAAAATAAAACAAATGCAGAAATTAAATAATAAATGCATTAACTATTTTAAGATTAGTAAATGCTAACCGGAATCAATTTTCGATACATGAGCCATATGGTATGAATAACATTTAATACTTGGATGCTTTCCATGAATTCAATGTAAAACATTGGCTTGTCATAGATACAACAGTCATCTTTTGTTTCCAATGACTTTTTGTTTTTCTCATTAGTTTTGAAATATATATCAGTTAATTCTGCAGTTTTTTCCTTAAACTTGAGATAAGCAGAACAATGGTAATCTTTAATAGGTGGGTATCGACCTATATCGCAGATGTGATATTTCTCTAATTTTCTCATGTGTATGTTTTTGTGGTGTCTTGTATCCTAATATTCAATACAAAAGAAACAAATTTAAATAATCATATGTACTAAACATTTGATGATGGTATTTAAGAAATGGTCGTGAATGATAATGCAATAGATGTATAATAGATTCTAAGAGGAAAATTTACGGTAATACATTTTGGATGATAATATGCAATGAATAATGTCTTACCTCAGCAACATCAGCAAAATTTGTAAGGAGGTGGCATACCAGTTTTTGAATCAAAGTTATCATCTGATGGTTTGGTTCCCTATCGTTGGCATTTGTTCCACTCAAAGTGAAAAGTGCATCTAAGAAGTCTCTGATTCGTTTGAGCTTATCAAGTTCATCATCTGCAGTTTTGAAGTATCGAAAGAGCATTCCAATTAAGAAATTATATCCTGTAGATCCGCTTTCGAAACTATGAGCATCGCGCAGAAGAGTCTTTATAAAAGAGGCATCAAAATTTACCTATGAATCAAACCAAGTAATTAACTTTTTTTTTTACATGAAAATCAATCATTGACATGGAAATGTCAAAGTTTAAACTTGTAATGTAATTGTGAATCCTTTGTGAAATATTATTTGCAGGACATCACGTAGTGATTAATTTAAATGAAAATAGCAATTAGTCTTACGTTTCGTAAAGGATAATATTCTGTCATGTAATCTGTACTCCTGAGATCAGCATCCATTAGCATAGTTGTAAGATCATATGTCTCAAAGATGGAGATGGCTGCAAAAGTGATTTTCATTATTAAGTTAATTCATGGATCATTGTGTGCCTAACATCGACTTACATTGTTTCTTTAGCCACGCAATAATTTTCTGACCGAACATATTTTTATCGTCTTTGAGATTTGATAAGTTTTCAAACCAGAGAAACAGCAATACAACTTTAATGAAACAACATTTTCTTAAATGTTTATCAATGTTGTTTATAGCATTAAATTATTGGATTTTATTGATATTCTTTATAAAATTAAATCGATCGAACTTTGATTAATGATACATTATAATATGGATTACATTGTTTTGTTCTGAAGAAGGAAAAATGCTCTTCCATCACTTTCAACTGGTGTTTTACAGCAACCTTCAGTATCTTAATGGTACGTTCTAAAGAGTTCCTTTGAATAGTTACTTCATGTATCAAACTGCCAATATTTAAATAGTTTTATCAAACCGAAACAATTATAGTTTTAATTAAATTTATTGGGACATTACTATGGTATCGATTGCAGGCTTGAGTCGACATTAACTGTCTTTTGACTGGTATGCTCCAAAAGTTGAAGAAAGGCTGTGTCCACTTCACGATTGTTTTTTGAATTCTAAAAGTTAATTTTGTTAAATAATGTTAAGAAATGAAGCTATTATCATCGAATATTTAGTTTTAATAAATTTAAAAACAATTAACATATTCAAAACGTAACCAGTTCTATGTAAATGTCAATATAAAGTCTGTAACACCTTCCAGTCAGCCTCTTCGCTTCTTTTTTGGAACACATTTCTAATGCACAAAAAAATAAGCATTAAATTAATAATTATCAGATAATATTGTTGACATCGAATGAAGATCACGACTAACTTGTCCCAGCAACGTCTTTGTAAGCAGCCCCATGGTAAATTATATCATCAATTTCAAAAAGCGTTCGATCGGAAACTTTGGGCAACAAAGAGCTGGAATTTAATTTTTTTTTAAATTTCACATAAGAAAATAAAATTCCACTGATGCCTATTATTAATATTACTTGTTATTATTATCATCATTTTTATTATTATATGCCAAATAATTTACCTTATGCTTTCAGATATGCTTTTGAATCTTTCGTAATATTCCGTTTTCTGATAATTATAAATTTGAATTTATCTATCCATTCCTCAAATGTCTATTTAATTTAGTTATTACCTCTTTATATCTAAACCTGGTGTCATCATGCAACAATTTCAAATTTCCGTACACCGTCTCTGGATCTGAGATATTTATATTTTATATTTAATAGCGGTTAAAATTATTTTTTAATGCCTATTATTCACTCAAATGATGTGTTTTATTGTCATTATAAATTTATGAATCTTATGTACATCCATGAATTACTCGGATTATAATGTGTTCCTACCGATATCACAATATTCACTTGTTATTTGTTCCATGCCTATTGATTAGCTAGCTGATTGTTATTGTTACTAATACTGCGACATATTGTTTATATAGAATCAAACCTTAAAACTATAATTTGTACATGAAAAAATTGCATTTTAATGATAAACAGTTTTTATTTTAAAATTGCAATAAAATATTTTAAAATTAAATTTATCACTGCAATGGATTCAATCTTGTAACGTACTTTTCCGCTTTCTCGAATCCGATACATGACTTGTTCCTTGCCCCAATAATAATAATAATAATAATAATAATAATAATAATAATAATAATAATAATAATAATAATAATAATAATAATAATAACAATAATAATAATAGGGATAATAATGTTAATGATAATAATAATAATGTTAATGATAATAATAATGATAATGATAATAATAATAGTTTTCTAGCGAGTAAGCTGAGGAGTGGTCGATTTGTTTTCCTTGCGTTTTTCGTATCTAAATACATGTTAATTTCGAATTATTCTGAATTAAGCTTATTCATCTCCCCTACCTTCCAATCCGTTTGAAGGTGAAGCTACTTTACAGTTTCTGTAAAATAAAAGGGGAAAATCGAAGATTTGCGAACGAAAATCTTTCCGCATCGTCGTGTCTGTTGACTTTCGTTTACGGACTCGCAGTCTTCTTGCAAACTTCAAATGGCCAGTTCCAACATTAATTTAATTAGGACTCTTCGTTCTCGGCAAATATTTAAAGATGACCCCTCTGTCGAAAATGTTGTCATGAATCAAGGAGACAATTCAGGTATCGAAATCGTAATGGTAGTCGGTGATATCGATAGATCTATCGGTATCACTGGAGGAGAGAAATCCGCGGAGAAGTTCAACTACATCGCCTTTGTGGATGACCTCCTTTTATTGTCCAGCACAGATGTTGGAATGAAAGTGATGTTGCAACAACTAGAGACATCGATGGCCAAAGCTGGACTCACCTTGAACCCAGCGAAGACAAGAAGACGGCAATGGATTGTGAACCTATGAGAACTGTACCTGAAACTGAAGGATGAGAGTATCAGGGCACTCTCCATAGTGGACTCATACAAAATACTTGGGAGTTCGGGTCGAACCTCAACTGCAGATAGAATATAGAAAGGCCTTCGTTCGATTTCAAGGGCTCCTCTCGTGTCATGTCAGAGAGTGTATCCAGGGTTCTGTACCAAGCCAAAGTGACCAATGACAGCTTCCTGATGGATGCTTTGAAGGAAAGCACGAAGGGCGCCGGTGAGGTAAAGAAGTTCGGAAGACCGAAAGAAAAAGACGAACCGAACATCCATAATGGACTCTCAACCGGTTCCAAATGAATGGATTGTGGATGGCATCCACCCAATATGTAAGCTGCGTGAAAGTCAGGTCAGGAACACTCTTTAATGGACTACGGGCCTCGAGGAAAGTAACAATGTCCAACACATCTTGCGAGGCCGGTTGCGGTGAGATGGAGTCTCTTGCCCACATTGTCCAGAAATGTCCGAGCACCGAAGGCCCCCGACGTGCAAGGCACAACACTAAAGAGTGTTCTGACGAAATTGGGATACTCAGCAAAGAGAGAACCTCAAACTTCCACCCTCAATGGGACGAGAATCCCAGACCTTTGCGTATGGAACGATAAACGCTACATCGTATGTGACGTTGCCGTGGTGTCAGATAATATTGATTTGGACCGAGTCCACCAATTCAAGACAAATAAATACACCACGTTCATACATCGATGGATGAGAGCAAACAACCCGAGACAAAACCGGGGTCAGTTGGAAGCGATTGCCACTGCCTTCGTCATCAACTGGAGGGGGCAATATCATTTGAGACGTGGATTTCGTGGAAAAAGATGGGCCTTTCGAGATGTTTTCTGATGTGGACATCAAGAAGAAGTCTCCTGGAGACCCACAAAACTTGGAAAGTCTTCAGAACCAATGCCTGGAGAGAAAGGAGAAGGAAAAGACAGAGGAGAATATTCTTATGAAAAAACGTCATTCGATTCATTTCGAACACTCATTTTTCGCGGTTTTCTACATTATAGATATATGTCTTTGGGTTTCCTGGGCCCGTTTGCGGACTTTAAAAATATTGTTGGGGTTTTTTTAATGTGCGATGGTTTTTGGGATGTAATCTGGGCTGAGTTGGAAAAATAATAATAATAATAATAGCAATTTAATAATAATAATAATAATAATTGCATGAAGTTGTCAGCACAGTTCATACTTTAGCTAAAATATCCTCGTAAGGTTAGATTTTATTTCGTGTATATATGTAAGTCTGCATTAATATTGATAAATAAAAAATATGCCACCTTCCTGATGCCAATTTTGAATTTAACATTATTTAAGCTAATTTTCTGTAAAAAAAACCAAGAAGCTAGCTTATTTAAATCTTATCTATAAAGCCATAGGCTTTGTTTCATCCAGCCATATTTATCTCTCCAAGTTGTTAAGTCCACTAAAATATAAAATAACATGTAATCTTTTAAGCCTGTTTTTCTCGATCAAAACATCATGTGAAGCACGTGAACATCGTGAAAGAAATCAAATCCTATAATAAATCCAAATAATTTAAAAAAGAAAAACAATTCTCTCTCCATATTTCTGGCATTAATTCCATCGCTTTCTTTGAGACATCACTTCTTTTGCAAGTTTTAGAACGTGCTTATCCTTCACTTGGCAGGAGGACATTTATTTGGTGGTGCATTGTTGTTGGCAATCTCTTCCCTCCTTCTGCGTCTTCTCGCCTGCAGATCTTCCTCGCTTTCTTCGCCCGGCGAAGGATCGGTTTGAACGCCGAACTCTTTAACTTCTGCCAACTCGAATGACCCGCCGAGAACTTTGACCGACGCCGTCTTACCCTCGGCCAACGCCCCCGCGTCGGATTTGTCGGCATCGACCGTGGCGGCCAACCACCTCGTGGCGGGCTTCCCGATACCGTCCACCTTTCGGGCCCGCAGTGCCACTCTCACCCTGTTGGTGCAGCTGGGGTCGCCGTTTTGCTGGACCAAGTAGCCGAGGTCGACCACTCCGCTCTGGTACTCCACGTTCTTCGAAATTGTTGCCGGTAGTTGTCTGGCTTCTATTTGATTCATGAGGTTCAACTTGTCTTCGACATCTTTCTTGAGGAGTAGGAGTTCAATTTCTTTGCCCAGAAGGATCACCTCGCTGATGTTGCATGTGTTCTTAATGTTCTCCACCTGATTTGGAATTGTTTTTTTTTTTTTAAATTAAATTTAAATTAAATCGGGTGATTTGTGGTGAATTGTTGGGTGAATTGGTGACTGAAATATTGAATCAAAAACGGTACATGTGCCAATTGCTTTGCTAATAAACGTTTGCACTTGATGATGTGATTAAACTTAAAATAATTGTTACATCGTGAGCCGTTGCTATGGAAAGATGTTGTTGTGCGTGTGCGTGCGTGTTGTGATGGAATGTTTCATTTCTGAACTCTAAAGGAGGAGGAGGAGATGGAATCTTATGACCATAGAACTTTGTCCGCTATGAACTTAATTTGAAAATAATGAATGAAAAGGGGATAGAAAGATGGATTTGTGAAGAAATGAACCAATGACGCATTTCAGCAGACTACTTACATCTTATTATTCAGACTGTGACGGACTTTTACAACAACAACAACAATTTCATTGATGATGGCAACTGACGGAAAGATAGGCAGGTGCTCCGAATAATGGAATCAAAAAAATCAGATGAGGTAAATTATTTGATAATATTCCATACGCACATTTTATAAACACCTATGTGACATATCACTTTAGGAATTTATTCCATGGCGTTGATGACGATGATGACTATAGTGATGCTGTTGTGATGAAACTGACAACAGCAGTGACGGCAACAACAACAAGCAACAGGAAGCTACTAGAGAACAACTATTGTGCAATCCCGCCATTCACAAATACAGACCTGGTGAACCAATTCTTTTTTGGCGTCAATGCATTCGAAACATTCCTGTCCGTACATCTGATGGAGTTGCTCCAGAAGTTCCTTTTCTTTGTCCCTAATGTCCTGGATGTATTCCATGGACTTATCCCTGATCTTCTGCTCCACCAGTTTGATTGTGGATTCGCACCTTTGCGGTGAAAGTGTAAGTTTAAATGATTTTTAATGAATGCAAGATTAAATGAAAACACTAATAACCTTAATCCATCCGTCCATCCATCTATCCATCCATCCATCCACCCATCCATCCATCCATCCGTCCAACCACCCATCCATAACCATTCCAATCAAGTCCTACTTGTTGATCTGCTCCAAGTGTGATTCAAACAAAACAATCTTCTGTTTGCAGGATTCCAACAAGTTTTCAATGTTCAACTTGTACTTGACGGCAACGTCTTGGAACTGACTGATGGCGTGGTCTCTGTGTTCGTTGAAGGTACACAAGACGCAGACGCAGGTCTCGCATGGCTCACAGTAGAAGCGGATCACTTCATCCTTGGGAATTGTTGTTGTTGTTGTTTTCAAATGAAGATGGTGAATAAATTATGATGATTTATGTCAGACAATGGGGCACTGAATAGTCATGGTTGTTACGAAATTAGTACTAAATAATTAATTATTATAATGGCTGAATTTTGTGCATGAATAATATATGAAGTGAATAATGAATAATATGCATGAATAATTTATGAAGTGATGGATGCAGAGCGATTAAATGATTACTTGCTGTCATCTTAAATGCAGCGTGGTTTAATTTATTTTTTTTTATTAATATTATTAATTGATTTATGATTAACAGATCGATATCATAACTGTGAGTGAGTGAGTGAGTGAGTGAGTGAGAAAACCAGAGCAGCATTTGACACATTATAATTGTAAGGCACAGTAACGAGTTATAATTTTAATTATAATTTCTCACCTGGTGGTCCTTGCATCCAATTTCTTTTTCAATCTCAACGTCAAACAAAGAATGATTGCTTGTGACCTATCAATGCAAAACAAATTATTTGTTTATATTATATTATTTATTTTATTATTAATATCGTTATTGTTATTATAATATTATAGTTAGTATAAATCGTCATTAATTATTATAATCTATAATAGTTCATTGATTTGTTGCAGCATATGATTATTAATATCAATAACATTTAGAAAAATGTTTCCTTTTTGAAGGGAGCTTAAAGGACGAAAAAGGTCATATAGATTGACCTTCAATCTTGGAACAAAGGCAGGCAAAGAGTGGAAGCTAGGGTTCAAGAATAGAAGTCTTAATATGACCTTGGAGATTTCAATAAATATTTTGAATTCATTTAAACTTGATATTCTTCTCACAAAATTTTCACACTTTTTAATACTGAGGGATTTAGTTTTATTAAGAGGCCCGCCAATTTTGTTTGTCAGTTGGTGACACTCTGGTTTGAACAGAAATCACGGTATTGATCGTCTGTAGAGAATTTTGCTGTCATTGGTAAAGTAATATCTTCACTCTTTAGTTAAGCACAAACGCAAATATAATCGAAGTTGAAAGAGATGATATCTGCGTGATCTGACTTTGAAATGACTTTGGAAATATGACAAACAAAGCTTTGCATCTTTAGTTTGAAGTTTATATTTGCTTCACCTTCAAAGTACACCTTAATCAAGATATTTTGAATCATTGAGCAGCTAAATTTACATTCCTGAGAAGCCTAAGGAAAGAAATCTTCCTTTTTTTCTTGCAAAAGCTACATTCTGAAGAACAGAGGCTGTAATGTCTGATTAAGGGAGACAAATTGTAGAGGGAATGCTTATTAATGCGAGATTATGTTCTCTGAATAAGAGGCAGTATAATGTTTGTGATGTCATTAGATTTGAAATAGTATTGCTGGTAATTATTATAGTTAATACATGCCAACATTAGTGATTTAAGCTGTTCTTTAAATAGTATCCTAGTGCCACTTAACCACGTTGCTCATAGGTTGACCGAATAAGCAGAGAGGTTAGGTTACAACTGTAATGGCCGGGTGTGTTACGTACCCGTCCTGCCACAAGTAACCTCAGGGGGGAGCGCTATACAAATGGCCATTGAGCTGCATTTTGGGTCTTAAGCGACTAGGAAGAAAAAGCCACATAAAATCGCAAAAATTACGGCGGTCAAAATTATAAAGCTATTTCATGGTTTTCAAATAACAACGAGCCGCTCTCTAACCTTGGTGTTCTTGTGAAGGGCCACGCACGATGCACACAGCAGTTTGGTGCAATCGAGGCATTTACTGGTGGCCTCTTTCTCAGATTTGGAGACCAATTTGCAGATATCACAGAATGGACTGGCGGATGGCTTCTGCCTGCCCACTACCTCTGTCAGGCTCGAAACCAAGAAATTGTCTGGCAGTTTCTTGACTCCTCCAACAGGTAATTGGGTCCTCTTTCGGCACAATGGGCACGTGAATTCCCTGTAGTCGCTGTACTTCTTGTAGGCCGGCTCAGAGTTGACGTGATTCTCGATGCAAGACTCGCAGAAGGTATGAAGGCAGTCGAGACATTTCGGGTTCTTGTATCCGTCCAGGCAGATCTTGCAGACCAGGAACTCGTCGTAGATTTCCTGGGCCAATTTATTCGAGGATGTCGTAGCTACGGGGACGCTGCTACCACTGATTGGAGTGGAGGTGGCCGTCTTTTCGGTCATCTGAGAGGCTGTGTTCGATTCTGGCGTAAGGTCGCTAGTGTTTTGCAGTTGTTGTTGGATGTCGTCTGTTGAGGTTGTACTTGGTGGTTGCTGTTGATGGAAATTTAGGGGTGGTTTTGGGGTTGCTTTGGAATTTACAAAAAGATTTAAAAGGTTATTTGAAAGTTATTTTTAGAGAATCAATGAGATTGAGAATGTCAATGTTTCATGAAATTGTGGTCAGTCTATATTACTTGATAGATCTTTCATTTACGGGTTTATTTTTTATGAAAAAGTTATTAGTTTCTGGAGCTGTTGTTGACGTTGGCGTAATATCAAATACTAGTTATTATTGTGACTTACGAGTTGTTAGTTGAGATACATTTCAAGAGGTGACTCTACTAATATTCTATACATGATTACTGTCATTTCATCTATTAACTCTAATTGTTAATAATTAATTTTTTAAAAAATACATTCAAATCACCTGCTCTGAATGTTCAGTGCTGTTGGATTTCTCAGTCAAAAGCCACTTTCTCTCAAGCAAACTCTGAGACATATCCTTTGGAAATATTCAGAAAAAATATTTATAATCATTGAGTGATTACTTATTATCCATTTAAAACTCAATCTGATATTTAAGAAAAAAAAAGAAAAAAATCCAAAAAACTTTTCAACGAATTTTCAGTGCAACTTAAAATCTCTCGACCTAAATCCATGATGATGAAAGTAACTTTCGCAACGAAAATGTTTCGAGTTTTATTAAAAGATCGGTTTTAAATTTAATAACAAAGATTATCCTTCGCTTCCTTCGTCTAATACAATTTAAGCTACGATCTTCCAGCAACTGCTTCCAATACGAACAACTACAAACAACTGAATCGAAGAATCCAAGAGAGAATCTACTGAAAGCCGAATACTTTAAGGAAGCTCAATATCTTCTGGTGAAAGTCAGAGAGCTATTTATAAAATCTTCAGCTTCCAAATTCCTCCTTCTCGGATGAATAGAAACCCAAAGGGGGTCAAAATGCCGCTCCAGTGATTCACCTTATTTCGCAGTTTCTACTTTCTGTGGTCTGCGCACGTTTGACCGAGAAAAGCCAATGATAAATAAGAACTTTCTGTGAATCTGTTCGACAATTGTTCTCTAAACTTAGAAATTATTTCAACAGCTGTTCTATCGTGTGGACACCTCCTTTCTGGTTGCTATTGCCATGCTCCAAGTTGCGCTAACTCGTCTGCAATTAACTTTCGAATTGCCGCTTTTTTTAAACCGAATTTCTAAATAATTTTCCTTTTGAAAACGTGTCTAATTTCTGCTTTGTTAACGTTTGAAACGCAGAAAAAAGAAAGAAAGACAGAAATCCCATTAACTTATTACGTACCGAAGGATTTGCCTGGAAAGATGGCTTCAGGCCAAACTAATGGAGATAAAAACTTTTCTCTGGCAACGTCTACTCAGCTACAGCAACTGCTGCTGTTGTTGTTGTTGCTTGCTCTCGACGTTCTTGGCGCATTTCACGATTTCCATTCCGAACCTCGCTCGCCTTGGGAATGCAGTGCCAGATTCTAAAGCACGAAGTTAAATATTTCTCGGGGCTTACTAATTTAGTTTTTTTTTGTGCTGAATTTCGATGAATATTCATTGTATTTTGTTTTTATTTTCATAGATTTTCTTTCATTCTTCAAACGAACGATCGAACAATTAACAAGACATGGCCGGAGAATAGTTGTTTTAATCAGTGTTAATGAATTAATTGGATAATTGGACGACCATGATGATGATGATGATAGCTTTGTTATCTTTCATCCTGTGATAGGAAGTCTGTTCTATTACCTTTCAAAGCGTTCAAGGTTGCCTGAACTTTTCCCATGGAAAAAAATTTAAAAAACTGAAAAGATTTTCACTCCTCAACTTTTTTCTGGGACTTCAGATGCTGGTGTTTTGTCGTAAATCACAGGAAAAACTCACGCAAAATCTTTTTGCTTCCTCGTCCAAATTACGTTGTGTACAAGAAAACAACAATTAATTGTCAATAATTAATTACTAATAAATAATAATTTTTAATTTTTAGTTTAAGGTTTTTGTTAAAATTAAGAAAAACTTGGCTCTCTATTCAGTCGAGTTGACCAATGTCGGTCAACGGACATTATTTTTATCATTTTATGGTTGTGGAATATCATTTTAAATTCAGTTTGAACTTGTGGATAAAAGTTTTAAAAGCGTTCTTAAGTTTAACAAGACATAACAACTCGACTTTGCATCCCACGTTTGCTTGTAATGTATTTTTTTCGCTCGAATATTCTCAGAAATCACTTAGTAATCTATTGATAATTACAAATCACATGCAACTCCATGCAACGAGTGTTCATCAACACGTGCAAAACAAATATTCATGGCGTAGGAGGCAGTAGTTTCCGCTTCGGAATTTCTTTTTGATCTTCTTGTGGAGTTCTGATCTCCAAAATGGAACCTACAAATTGTTGTTGTTATTATTGCTGTTGCTGCTATCAGCGATTGTAATGTCCTTGTTATTAAATATTTCATCGCTTTCCCATTTATGGCCTCTCAAACTATACGCTAACCGACTCTCTACATATACATATACTATATATATGTATAATGTTATGTGTTGATTGCGTGTTGCTGGAGTTGGCAAACCTGATAATGTCTACATTTATGCAGAGATCGGAACAACTAAAAACATCGTTTACATAACCACAAGCATTGTGAAATTGTAAAAATAAACATATTAGAAAATTTCTTTTTTTAAAAATTTAATCAGATAAATCAGCAAAAAGAGTTCTCTATCCGCCCGTGGCACCAAGAATAAGCGCGACTGATCTCGAGAAGAATCTTCTTAGAATATTACGAGGTGCAGAAGAACAATTCCCCAACGCAATCTAAGTTTCCGCCTCCGACGCTATGCATATGGCGCTATATAAATTAACTATTATTATTATTTCCATTGTCTCGTCTTGGAAAGTACCAAAGTTTTCCAAACTTGCGTTTTCAAATTTTGTAATTTAAACGACATATTTAGCTCGCACAGTGCCTTTTATTCATCCTTCCATCTTAAACATTTTTAATCAAACTACGTTGAATTGGTTGAAATTAGTACAGAATAAGAATTTAGTTTTCAATTTATTTTTGACATCAAAATAAATAATTCGTAGTTAATTATTATTTAATTTATTTATTTAATCAACTAAATTTATTATTTTTTTTTTTAAATTATATATTTAATTAATTTAAATAGTTATTAATAAATAAAAAAATTGGCCTAGAAAATAAAAATTAACTAAATTAATTTAAAAAATTAATTAAATTAAAAAATGATTAATTTAATTTAAATTAATTAATATAAAGTAATTAAAAAATTGATTAAATCATCCGGATAATTAATTAATTGATTATATTCTGAATCTTTCGAATGATGCGTCGAGCGCACGTTCCAACGAAAAGTCACAGACATCTGGTTATCAACAATATACAAAACACAGTATAGATAACAAATACAATTATGTCCAACTGTCAGACATTAGTGTGGGACTTAATCCAGGCTCATTTCGAAGAAAAGGGTCTCGTCAGCCAGCAGATTGATTCTTTCAATGAATTCATCCAGAAATCCATCCAGCAGATCGTTTCAGATGCACCGGCCATCGAACTCCAAGGGGAGTTACAGCACCGGAAGCATGCAGAGAAAGCCACTCGCATCGTCATAAAGTTCGGTCAGATATATCTCTCTAAACCGGTACACTTTGAAGCAGACGGAGTGCCCAATTTGATGGTGCCGAACGATGCCAGACTAAGGGACCTTTCCTACACCGCACCTATTTACATTGACATTACCAAGACTTTCATAGGAGACGAAGAAATAGGCAAAGAAACAAAATACGAAAGAGTGAAACTCGGACAAATTCCGATCATGGTCAAGTCAGGTTATTGCAGCCTGCACGGATTGTCAGAAACGGCTCTCAACGAGAAAGATGAATGTTCCATGGACCCGGGAGGCTACTTCATCATCAATGGAATGGAAAAAGTCATAGTAGCTCAAGAGAGAATGGCCAGCAACAATGTCATGGTCTTTAGAAATAATATTGGCACGTTTCTTTACAGGGCAGAAATCAGATCCGTTGACATAAATTCATCCAGACCAGCTAGCACTTTCATAATCGCCCTTAAGAAATCTACCAAGGATTTTCTCGGACAGCGTCTGGTTGCCATTATGCCGTACGTGAAACAAGAAATACCAATCTTGGTTGTTTTCAGGGCTCTCGGATTCGTCTCCGATAAGGAAATTCTAGAGAAGATAGTCTACGATATGAATGATCAGGAGATGATCGAGATGCTGAAACCATCCATCGACGAAGCATTCTGCATTCAGGATCAGTCGGTCGCTCTCAGCTTTATCGGCTCGAGAGGTGCAACGCCGGGAACTACAAAGGAGAAGAGAATAAAGTTTGCCAGAGAACTTCTCCAGAAGGAGGTATTGCCACACGTCGGAACTGACGAATTCTGCTCCACGAGTAAGGCATACTTCTTGGGTCACATGGTCCGCAGACTCTTGGAAGTTGCTCTTGGCAGAAGAAAGGAAGACGATAGAGATCACCTCTCAAACAAAAGAGCAGACATGGCAGGCCCTCTGATGGCCAGCTTGTTCAGAATATCGTTTAGGAATGTTTGTCAAAATTTGAAGTTGTACGGCCAGAAATTTGTCGATAAAGGTCAAGACTTTAATGTTGAGGCGGGTATCAGATCCAACACGCTCACAGAAGCCTTTAATTATGCCCTGGCCACGGGCAACTGGGGAGATAGGAAGAAGGCTAGCCAAAATAGGACCGGAGTTTCTCAAGTTCTTAACAGGATGACCTTTGTGGCTTGCTTGTCTCATCTCAGAAGACTTAACGCTCCGATAGGTCGTGACGGTAAATTGCCAAAACCAAGGCAACTTCACAATACCCATCTGGGAAGGGTGTGCCCTGCTGAAACTCCCGAAGGTGCTGCCGTGGGGCTGTTAAAGAACTTCTCATTGATGTCACATGTTTCAGTCGGCTCACCTGCCAAAGCTTTGTTAGAATTCTTAGAATACAACGGGATGCAAAACCTGGACGACGTCGCCTATTCGTCCCTTTCGAGGGCGACAAAAATATTTGTCAACGGATGCTGGGTTGGAATTCACACCGACATAGACCAGATTTTCACTTCTCTCAAAAGTCTAAGGAAAAGCATGGACACAATCATCTTCGAGGTGTCCATAACTAGGGATTTTGGTCATAACGAGTTGAAGATTCTCACTGACGGCGGCAGAATCTCCAGACCGCTGTTGACGGTGGAAAAGCATGAACTCGTCTTAAAGACAGTCGATCTTGAGATTCTGAAAGATGTAACCAGCAACAAATTCGTTTGGTCAAAACTTTTGGCCAGTGGGGCAGTCGAATATTTGGACATTGACGAAGAAGAAAACTCCCTCATTGCAGTGACTCCAGACGAAATCAGAGAGAGAAACAAGAATTATACCCATTGCGAAATCCATCCTTCCATGATTCTTGGAGTGTGTGCCTCGATCATTCCGTTTCCAGATCACAATCAATCTCCTCGTAACATTTATCAGTCGGCCATGGGGAAGCAAGCCATCGGAATGTATGTGTCCAATTTTGACAAGAGAATGGACACTTTGGCACACGTCCTTCTTTATCCTCAGAAACCACTCAGTGCGCCTAAATCATCACAGTTTTTGAAATTCAGTGAAATGCCAGCTGGAATAAATGCTATAACAGCCATCGCATCCTACACTGGATTCAACCAGGAAGATTCTATCATTATGAATGCTTCTTCCATAGACAAAGGTCTTTTCAGGAGCATATTTTATAGGACTTATAAAGATACAGAAACCCAGAGGAACTTTGGTCAACAAGAGACCTTCGAAAAGCCAGACAGATCGTGCGTTCAAGGAATGAGGAATTGTTTCTACGACAAACTTGGTGAAAGTGGCCTCATATCTGTAGGTGCCGTGGTGTCTGGCGACGATGCCATCATCGGCAAGACGGCCATCTTGCCTCCGGATGATGGCGAGGTCGATGGAAATCCCCGCAGACATACAAAGAAAGACTGCAGCACGTTCTTGAAGAAAGGAGAACAAGGAATAGTCGACAAAGTCTTGAAGAATATAAACAAAGATGGGTCTTTTCTCGTCAAAGTCAAAGTGAGAAACGTGAGGATACCTCAGATCGGAGACAAGTTTGCCAGTAGGCACGGACAGAAGGGTACCATTGGCATAACGTATCGACAAGAAGACATGCCCTTCACCGGCGAGGGCATCACGCCGGATCTAATCATGAACCCTCACGCCATTCCTTCGCGTATGACAGTCGGTCACATAATCGAATGCCTCCAGAGTAAGGTGTCGGCATTGACGGGCGAGATCGGAAACTCTACACCGTTCAACGCCGACTCTGTCAACGTAAAAAGCATTTCAGACGTGCTTGATAAGTATGGTTATCATAAACATGGTAATGAAATCATGTATAACGGATTCACTGGAAGGAAGATCAGAACTCAGATATTTATCGGGCCGACTTATTACCAGAGATTGAAGCACATGGTAGAAGACAAGATCCACGCCAGGTCCCGAGGACCCGTTCAACTCTTGAACAGGCAACCGATGGAGGGCCGGTCTAGGGACGGTGGACTGAGGTTCGGCGAGATGGAGAGGGACTGTCAGATTGCCCACGGTGCCGCCAGCTTCCTCAAGGAAAGATTGTTCGAGGTATCAGATCCTTATCCGATCCAGATATGCAACGACTGCGGCCTCATCGTGATCAACAACCGACAAAATAACACTTTCAAATGTTCCTCTTGCGACAACAGAATCAACGTTTCTCAAGTGAACCTTCCCTACGCATGCAAGCTACTGTTCCAGGAACTGATGGGAATGAGCATCTGTCCCAGGATTGGAATCGAGAAGAAGGCCCTGACTTTCTAAAATTGCCTATCTAACATCATTACCTTACAAATTCTAGGCGATTTTTTAAACAATATTTAAAGTAATTGTTTTATGGAATGTAAATAAATCTATATAAATAAAAATGTTAACTGTGTGTTTGTTTCAAATCAATGTTATTTGAAAGTTCTTAACCAATCGCTTTGAAATTTTGACACAACATAGTATTCGATTAGTGGAGTGATTTTTTTTATCTAGGTTTCGCATATGTCTATATTTATACAGAGGACGGAACAACCAAAAATATTGTGAAATTGTAAAAATATTAGAAAATGTGTGCCAAATTCCTTTCTTTTCAATTTAATCAGATTGAGCCGCGGCAAAACGTGGCAGGACAAAGCTAATAATAATATAATAATGATAATAATAATGATAATACAATAATGATAATAATAATAATGATAATATAATAATGATAATAATAATAATGATAATGAGTAAAGAAAACTGGCGTCTCAACTTAAACATCATCCTAACCCACAACCATAAAAAGGAATCTTTAAATAAACACAAATACAAACAAGCACAAACACAAACTAATACAAACAAACGAATACAAACAAACACTCAAACAAACACTCAAACACACCCCATAGAACGATCGAACAAACAAACAAACAAAAAATACCCCGAAAACCTTCCTGCACTCACATATTGTTGGACTTCGACTCCGAATTAAATTTTGTTTATCAACAAACAAACTCCTACTCTTACCCTTTTTTTTTTATTTTCTAGCCATTTTTTTTGTTTTTGAAAAACACACACTAAACTCTTCAGTCACGACGCAATACGAGCGAACAATAAAACGCAGAAGATGAGTGGCTACTCGGAGAACTACCCACGCCATCAAGTGCGTCTCAGTCGGAGATTGGGTAGCATTCAGAACTTGCACTCAAACGATGCCAAGTAATCTCCAGAATGACGATGAAGACCCAGAAATAATTATTGCGCCTCAAATCCTTGTAAACCGCTTTGTAATTTCAGCTAACAGTCAGCTAAAATTACTAGGATATCGATTAATCGTTTAACTGCGCGTTAATTCGTCAATCGATTGATCCGAATAGTCACCGATGGTTCGCACCGCTGGAAAGCTACAATCTGAACACGATTCTCGAGAGCTTCAAACGACAACGAAACTGAAAGAACTGAAAGTACAAAGTTTAAAGTTCAAAATCTTAAAAAGAAAAAAAAAAAAAGAAACTTTTTTTAATATAAACACGTAAAATTCACATTAAAATAAACCTTACGAAAGCATTTTTAGACAAGCAGAAATTGTCAGCACCCGTCAGGAAAACAAGCAGCAAAGCAATTGCCGGATACGAAACAATTGTTTCAATACAAAATCATTCAAATGACGATATAGCAGTTAAAATCTCCTTCTTTATTAGTCGTAACACGTAAAGTGACATAATAATAATAATAATAATGATAATAATAAAAATAATAACAATAACTTGGCATTTTCCGGGGTTTCACCCGGTAGAAACTTTGAATAATAATAATAATAATAATAATAGCAGCAATAATTACATAACAATCCTTCTAGGCTGTAATGGTACAATTTTGTTATAATAATATAATGTCCATCCAATGTTTGGCAGAGCAAAAGTTCAACACGAGACATGCAACCACAACATATCCGAATTGTATCCAACCAAATTGTATCTAAATTCTTATTCCAACCACAGCAATGGTTTACAAAAGCAGTTTGCAAAGCTTGAAAATTATTCTATGCAAACAGAACATTTGCAATCCGTGAAACCGATCCTCCAATGTTTAGTGATGGTCATGATGATGATGATGACGATGATGATGATGATGATGTTTGATCTTGCCCCACAGAGAAGAAAATAAGACACGTGAAAATGACGGCAATCAGAATCTTTTTTGTTGCCCTGATTTGGGGGACCCAAAGCCCTCCGGACCGCAACCCCGTAAACAAATACGGCCATTTTGATTTTGTAAATGGACGATCGTAACTCGAAACTTTTGAAAACGGTTCCTACGAAATCAAACTCACGCAACTGCGCGCGTTAAAGTCACCAAACGACGACGACAACTACGAACGCATCTTCAACTACAAAGTAAGGTGTTTGTCGTTCAGTTGTTAAACTTCAAAGACTCCCTGCACCTACTCCAGGTGTTCATTCACCTGACCAATCAACAATTCACCTGTCCAAGTAACAGAAAATGTAACTCACTAACGACCAACCAACCAACTACAATCACCACTGCTCTAAAAAGAAAACGACCACAAATCAAGAAGTGGTGACCTTATCTTACCGACCATCATTGTGCGTTTTATCATCATAGCTATTACTATTATTATTATTATTATTATTATTATCATTATTGTTGTGCTTCTTGCAAGACCTTCGAGCAACAAAGGTCACCTTCGCCGACCGACCTTTGACCCTTCTGCACTCACTGACCTCCACGGTCGTGAATCACTCAAACAAGAAAGCGTCAAAGAGGTAAGGCAAAGATAGCCCCAAGAAAAGTGCAAACAACTAAACTTTGCATCACCAAAAACAACAACAACAACACCAAAGACACACCGAAGTCTGAGCCTCCTAATAACAAACACCGCACACGTGTGCTCGTACCACGCGCGTTGGACGCCCACGCATTCGAGGTTAAAACAATTTTAATAATAATAATAATAATAATAATAATAATAATAATAATAATAATAACAATAATGGTAATAATAATAATAATAAAAGAGAAAGGTCGTCCGATGATCTTGAAACCAGATTGTATAAATACAACGTGCAAAGAGTCTTAATGTTGTTGTTGTTGTTGACCGCGAAGAAACAAAACCATCCTAATCGTCAATCGATCTACAAAGGGCCCTGTGGGCGGGGCTTTGTTCGTTCATTCATTCAAGAAAAAAAAAACGAGAAGAGGGGATAAACGTCAGTCACTTAAAAGCAGCCAATCGCAAGAGAGGAAATCTGGATCGGGCCCTCCCATAGGACGGACGGCTTTCAGTCGAGGGTCTCCAGGCTGTTGCCATTGACGACCTTGGATGCGGCGTCGTTGACTTCCGAAGCCTGTTGTTGTTGTTGTTGTTTTGCCTTCTGCTTGTTGACGGCTTCCGGATTCAACTTCTGCACGAACTGCTGGCGGAGCATCTCCTCGCGGAACTTTTCGATTTCCTCGGGGCTTTTAAAAACATTTTAAAAGAAATTAATAATAAACAATCAATCGACTAATTAATAAACCAAATAATTAAATAGCTAACAAAATAAATAATCAAACAAATAAGTATATATAATAAAATAATATAATATATATGACGTTAATGTTGCATTAATCCTGGGCAAATCATTTGCACCACCTTATGTGGACGAAGACGATGCCGTTGACCAGGTTCAGGGTCTCCAGGACGTTCGCCAGAGACGGGACTTGGATCTGAAAGTTCAACACGACATCTCAATAGAATATTATTGTAATTATAATTATCATTATTATAGTCATCATCATCATCATAGGTAATAATAGTTTCTTCCATTTAATGTACAGAGAGCAGACAAAATGTATTAAGACCAATAAGGGTGGAAATTATATAGAATTCTAAACTGGCAGGCTCTTTATTAAGCATTACCAGTTAATATCAGTAACCAATCAACTCTAGTTAATCACTCGCCTAACTGCCTAGTCTCCAATAAGGAGTAGCCAATCTAACTACTTAACCTCTTAACTCTAATTAACTAATCGCCTAACTAAATAATAGTTAATCACTCGCCTAACTGCCTAGTCTCCAATAAGGAGTAGCCAATCTAACTACTTAACTCTAACTACTTAACCTCTTAACTCTAATCAACTAATCGCCTAACTAAACAATCTCCACGGCAACCGACCTGAAGCGAAGGCAAGTTGACCTTCTCACCCTTGGACAACTGATTGACTGTTATTTGGAACTTGACTGCCTGATTGGTCAGGTGTTTCAGGCACTCGGAACTCTCCTGAGTCCTGTCATGGCCTTCACCGAGCTTAAAAGTTAATCGACAAACGATTAAATCAATGGCTGGCCACTCAGGCAATAATAAAAATAATAATAATAACAATAATAATAATATATCAACTTCAATAAGATATACCAATTACAGAATGCACTGGCTCGCTGAATGTTAATGTTATACATGACTTACTTCAAAGCATACATGGATTATCAGAGATTTAACTTTAGACACCACATTATTAATATAATCTGCCTCTATGAAGCCATACAATTGGCTCTTGCCATGTAACATCTTTGCATGCATAAATTATGCTAATGAAAATAATAATAATAATAGTAATAATAATAATAATAATAGTAATAGTTATCAACTGACAATCTGCTTGTAGATGGCATAGGACTCCTTCTCTGAATGGAGGGCACTTCTGAAGTCACCCTTGCACGAGTAGGTCCTGGCAATCAGGTGGTAGTTCAGGGCACACTTCAGGCTCTTTGGTCCAAAGAATCTGAGCAAAGGATGGATATAATGGCCATTAAATTGTAAAAATATTCAACTTTGCTACTAATACTGATACAAATTATGATGATTATGATTAATAATAATAATAATAATAATAATAATAATAATTGTTATGGTATTGAAAAAATACACTCAGCAATGCGGTTATTATTATTGTTGTTGTTGTTTTCATTAATGTATCTGTCTAGAAATGTTCACATACTTCGAGTTGAGCTCCAAAGCCCTGGTGAGGAACTTGAGTGAAAGGTCAAACTCTGATACGGCATGGAGGATTAGACCGATGTTGCACTGTTTGAATAAATGAATAATAATTATGAATATCATTATAATAATGGTTAGAATTATACTCTTATAGTATAATATGAGATTACTATGACTAATATTGTTGTTATTATTATTATTATTATTATTATTATTAATATTATTATCATCATCATTATATTAAAGCAATATATTAACAAGTTCTTCATAACATGACTGATCATGTGGATCGACCGAAACTCACGTAAAAGAGAGCAACTTCCGGATGGTTTTCCCCAACGCACAGGAGAGCCAAATATAGCGCCCTGTACAACAGCTTGAGAGCAGTGGACACTTGATTGTTGGCGAAGCTGTATAAGGCCAGGTGTGCCTGAGAATGTCACGAATAAATTATGATGATGAAGGTTGATGCATTATCAATGTACAAACATAATTGATTTCATTATTATTATTATTACTATTATTATACCGTAGTTGTTATTAATAAGGGTTATTAATATGCAAAGCATCATCATCATTATCGTCCTGTGTGACACTTACATATTCGGTGATTGTATTTGGATGGTCAATTCCAAGCACCCTCTCGCTCATAAGGACTGCCCTCTGCTGGTACACGAGAGCCTAAATAAATACAAATAAATAAATTATCAATTCACGAAATAATCATTTAATGGAATAAAAAAAGAAATTCATGTCAATTCAATTTAACTAGATTCTATCTTAAACCATACAATACATATATTTAAAACAAGCATTCGACAGTCATCTAATCAGTAAGCAATCACTAGAAAATCATTATAAAACTTATGATAATTATCCCATATCATTAACATCATCCACACATACATCATCATCACCACTACCACCACAATCATCATCAAAACCACCCACCTCTCCATAATCTCCCATGATGTAGCTGAGCCCATAACATTAACACAATCCATACATATATCATCACAACTATAACATTCATAATCACAACCATAACCATCATCATCACCACCACCACAATCATCATCAAAACCACCCACCTCTCCGTAATCTCCCATGATGTAGCTAAGCCTGGCCAACAGCCTCGCACAGGCAGCAATCTCGTGATGCATGGCTCCATAAACGTTGTTCAACAAATTCAAAGCCTCCGTCACCAACTCGTAACCTTCCTGCAACATTCCGTGTTGGATCTTTGCCTGGCCGCTCGTGAACACGTGGTAAGCATCAGTGGCCTGCGGATGTTAATAATAATAATAATAACAATAACAATAAATAAAATAACAAAAAATAAATAATAATGATGATGTTGTTATCAGTGATAACTAATAGAATTATTTAAATGTTATAGAATAATAGGTAACTGACCTATTATAATAATAATAATAATTCTTATTATTAGTATTTGAAATAATTTAATTAATAATTGCATCTGACAAATTGGAAGGACATTATTGAAGCGACGCTTATGATTCCAAATTGGCAACAGAGAAGCAGTTATCAATAAGTAACATAAAGACCTAGCTTATTATTATTATTATTATTATTATTATTAACTAATGATTAATTAATTATTCATGATGTCATTGGACCCACCTTCGGCTGGACGTGCTTGACGATGGGGAAGACGTTTTGGATGTCGTCGGAGGTGAACGTCTGCTTGTTTCTGCTGTCGAGCGAATATTCCTTCAGCAGGAGTTGAACACCGACGCACTTGCAGAAGGCCCTCAGGACGGAGACCTTTTGTATCGCGTACTTCTCGGCAAGGGCGTCGATGCTTTCACTGTAACGTATAATAATAATTATTATAATTAATATTTAATTCATTATTAATGATACGATTATATTATAATAATAATATTAGTAATATTAACAATATTATATATATATTATATTAATAATAACTTTTATCAGGTTCTATTAAAAGCTCGTTAAAGTAAATAGAACTGTTTGATGACAAGCCATTAGAACAAATATTAAAGATATACCTATTTTCATAATAACAATTATAATATTATATGCTATACTATATATAATAAATATAAACAAGTATATATATATTGTTACTATCATATTTCAAGTGGTAAACAACGATGTGTATAACTTTTAACCATTATCAATGACATCCATTTCTAATTGCCAAGCATACAATTATTGGCAAGATTAATGAGTCATCACTGACCCTATGAGTCACATGACATAATGGGTCATCAAGTGCACGTCACTCGCCTGTCTATCTTGAACCCGTAATATTCCTGGACCTCGTCAACGATTTTCTTCCACAGACTCTTTGGCGTCTCCGAAGTCCATTCCACATTGTCTGCGACCAAAATACAGCGGTATTACTTATGATCGGACCAATGGAAACAAAAGTAATAATACTGGCATAAATTATGTTAATTATGACATAGATTATGTTAATTATGTCATGTCATCACCTGCTGCAAGCAGTGGGAAGGTTCCCTTGGGTTTCCTCTTGTTCTTCTTCTTATTTCCCTTCTGATGATTAACATAATTGCATAAATTAAGATCAGACAACAAGTCAACCATGCAATTAGTAGTACATTTAATATTAGTACATTCCCATAATCATGTCAGGCAATGGTGTAATTGACACAACAACAGTCTAACAGAGGATGTAGGAATAACAATAATAATAATAATAAAATAATAATAAGAATGCCTATTATAAGATTAACTTAATTAATTAAAAGAATTGATTACTGGTATTACTATTAATTTATTATGTTATATAATATATCGTATAAAAGTATCATCATCAACAACAGCAACCTCTTCAGTGGCAGCCTGCGTGTAGGGACTGGCGAAGGAGCCGAGGAAGCAGTTGAGGAAGTGACTGATGGCAGACGACAAGTTGGACGAGTCGACCCCCTGCATGAACGTCTTGTACAAGTGCTTGGCTCCTCTCGTCACCAGACTGGAGATGGCGATGGACTGCAGGAGCGAGGAAGGAGAAATAGATGCATGCGTGAACGAACAAACGAGTGAATGAATGAATTAATCCATCCAATGGCGTGCTATGATGTGTTGATGGTTAAAGGTGATTGCATGATGAAGTTGCGATTGAGGAGGTGAAGATAATAGTTGTGAAGATCCAAAAGTGATAATCAAAAGTGCAGTTTTAGTAGTACAAGATATTGATATCATTTTCATTAATATTGTTATTATTCTATTTAATTAGCTGAAATCCAATTAGCTAAACACAAGCAACGACTTCTACAAACATCATCAAAAGAAACGAAAACAAAAAAATATAAATAAATAAAATCAACCGACGTGCAAGTAGCTGAGCTGCTGGTGCTTGGCCACCTGTTCCGCCACGACTCCGAGGTACCTGGCGTTGATGCCGTGGCTGTGCAGGGACTCCGAGAGGGTGAAGTGGTCGATGGGGGAGGAGGTGTGTTCCAGGCAGTCGTTGATGAAACTCGGGATTTGATCCGTCAGGATGAAGGAGGCCGCATCGACAACCAACAGTTTTTCCCTCCTCCTCGTTTCTGACTGCAAAATGGAAGTCAAGATTTTGAGGAAATTTTAAATTTAATTCATTTATTTTAATTTATCTAAAATTTAAATTTACTAAATGCTTTAATCGATATTATTGAAAGTATTCCATGAGAAGGTAAACAAAAAGAAGAAAAGCATCGTTGGTTTGTAGGCTGATTTGAAAAATATCTGTCATTCGTTTACCATCAGTTGTTGACAATAATTTTAAAAAAAAATATTTGAATAAAACAACAATAAACATTAAAAAACAAAACATCTTAGAATTAAAAATAAATAGAACCAGAAAAAAAAGAAAAATTTAACTGCAACCAGTTAAACTGACCTCTTCCTCTGCATGTTTGACATGATCCTGGAACAGATCCGTGTTGAAGGCGACTTGGAACTCCGTGTCCGAAAGGGATCCGACGAGCCTCGCGGACTTCCTGATGATCTCCTTCGACGCGTCTTCCTCCTCTCCGTTCGCGCCCTCCGACCCGACGGGCTGCTCGGGCTCCGCCTCCTGACCTTTGACCCCGGTGAGGGTCGCGACCAGTTTCTTGGCTTCTTCGTCGGCCAGGGTGGTTCGTTCGGTGCCATTCTCAGGTTGTTGTTGTTGTTGTTCAATTGCTTTCTGGTCTTCGTTCTTGTTGTCAGCCTGTTTGGAAATTTGAAATTCGAAAGTTTTTTAATTATTTAAAATTAATTAAATTAAATATTTAAAATTTATTTAATCATTTAATTAATTGTTTAGCTTTAATCGTTTATTGAATATAAGCATATATAGAATAATTGCTACCACTGCAGCAGGAAATTAATTCCATTAATTATTACTGCATATTTATTTATATCTTTATGATAAGCTCTTAAATAAATATGTAATGTTAAAGTTCGATCGATTGAATCGATTAATCGCAACGATCAAATTAATCGATCGAGTCACCTGTTCGTTTGCCGAGTTCTGCAACTTCTTCAACTTCATGACTTGGAACTGAGTGGCTGCACTCTTGACGAAGAGCAGGTATCGGTTCCTGAACGAAAGAAGGATCGGTGGAGGAATGAAAATCACAGACGGACGGATGGTCAGAAAACGAATTTAAATCTCATTTAAATTATGAATTATTGCAAATTGCTAAGAAAAGTATCATTGGTTTGTAGGGCTGATTTGAAAAATATTTCTCATCCATTTATCATCAGTTAAATGTTTTATGACAATAATTTTTTAAAAATATTTGAATAAAACAACAATAAGCACTAAAAGCAAAGAGTCATTGCAGCCGCAATTAAAACTAGGAAGCCGATTGGTCCGAGGTCACTACAAGGCACGACGTGATTGGCTAACGGCTTTAATAGTTAAGTAATGACGAGTGCGTATGACTCGTTACTCACTCGACAAAAGCATCGACCAATTCCTGTCTGAGACATGCCAGCTTGTGCCTGTGTCTGCGGGGGAAGCCATATTCCCTTGAAACCGGGTTCAACTGGTCAGGATCGACTGTGAATAAACATAATATAAGGTGAGATTAAGTAATAATTTTTAAAAAATATAAATGAATGAATGAATAAATAAATAGCAGATAAATTTTTTGTTTTAGAAACAAATGTGTAAACATACCTGTGAGGAAATGCACATCTGGAGGGAACGTCCTGAGCAGGTCGAGAATGTAATGCCTTCCGTCGTTTCCGATGATTCCCTGCAAAGATGATGATGATAATGATCAGAATGATGATAATAAACAAACAAACATACATACAAACAAACTAAACACAAATACGAAAAATCCCATTGCACTGCATCTCTGCATCCTTTCAATTCCAAGGTGCATGGTGATATTGCATGAGTACATGGATCTGATGATGATGGTGGTGGTGATGATGATGATGATGATTAAGCATGCAACCGTACATTGATTAAGATTACGATGATGATGATGATGGAGATGGTGATGATGATGATTGTTAAACATGCAACCAAACGTTGATTAAGATTATGATGATGATGATGGTGGTGGTGATGATGATGATACCTTGCACTCCACGGACGAGAACAGTTCAACTTCCTCTCCCTTGGCATTGATGACTCTGAATTAAAAAATGACGAGTCAGGGTTTCGTTGATTAACGACTTACAATTAATTGATATGGTCAAGCAATAATAAATAAGGAGTATTTAATTATTTAAATATTAATTTAATTATTATTAATTAGTTAATCGTGACGTCATAACGTAAATTTGTGCAAATAAGAATAATCCAATGGAATTAATTTATTTGAGACTTTGGCAAACCAATGCAAACTCACTTGTGCGGTCGTATCTTCAGCGATTGTGCTGCCTTCTTCATCTGCAATTAGAAACAAATCGTGTTTTTCTTTTGCAGGAAACGATCCACCATTATCATCACCACTACCATTACCATCATCATCACCACAACCATCATCATCATCATAAACACTACCACCACCATCATCATCATCATCAACTCACCAGCTCCTTGTACTGGTCGTGAGTGACGATGGTCTTCCCGAAGTCAATGGAACCATAGACGACGGACTGCTCCTGTTCCCTCTCCAGGATTCCTGTTGGAAAAAAGTTGTAATTATAATAATAATAAGATAAAATACAATAATAATAATAACTGTTGTAATATAACAGAAGGTATACATAATAATAGTAAGTTAAAATACAATGGTAATAACATCATAATGATGATAACAGCACTACAGTAAAGTAAGAAGCCAAATCATCCTCTAACACTACAACACATTTAATGATAATTATAATTAAAATTATAAAAAAGAATCCCCAACTGACCCGGTATGATGGACTGTGCCGTGACCCTGTAACCCCTGTAGTCCACGACAACGGTTCCCAAGGTATACAAACCCTCCACGTCGATGCCTGCATAGGCCTTCACGCCCTGAAGGTCACAGCCCTGAAAGATGGAATGATTGATTGAGAAAGAGATGAATAGGATAGATGTATTGTCATTAAAAGCACAGTAAAACAATGTCTAAGATTTATTTCATGGAGTTGAATGTTGCTTTTTTAATATGAGTAAAGTTACTTGTTAATTATAATTACTTGATAATTGTTATTATTACTATTATTATAAAATTACCATCGTCATTCTTACTATTTACTAACAATACTAATATTAATAAAATGGTATTATTATATGTTATTTAATTTCCATTATTATTACCATTAATATTATTATTATTATTATTATTATTCTCAATAGCAACTCACAGGTGCAGAGTAAGCTGCGTTGTCTCCTCCGAAATCCTTGAAGTGATCCTTCACGTCGAATCCGAGACTGAGGAAGATGTTGTTCCAAAGGAACATCTGCATCCTGATTCGTCGGAATAAATTTAATGAGTGACCAATGGTAGCACGGGTAGTGTAGTCGATGAAATGTGATTGGTTGAACAATATTTAAATGGGAAGTGCTTTATCTTTAAAATCATCCATCTCTTGCATTACAATTAAAAAAAATAAAGAATAAATTGAATCATGATGATATGATGATGATAAACTTTATTGTGATGATTATGCTGAGCTTTTTATGCCACATGGTTATCATTATGGGGATAACAATTGTGCTAAGAGATGATGATGATGATGGTGATGATGATGATGACGATGATGGTTATGATGATGATGATGATAAGTACTCACTTGGAATCCTCTCCCGGATTGATGGCCATGATGTTTCCATCAATGACCAACATTGCACCCCTCGTAGCTGCAACAACAAAATCGCTGTGGACCTGCAACAATAACAATAACAACAGTGATTTAATAACAGCATTGTTGATAAATCCATTCCTAACATTTTAATAAAAAAAAAAGACAAATTAATTTTCTTAACTTGAATTTTTATCTATTTAAATGAATATATTTCTTAAATCTTTAAAACTAATTAACACAAATTAATAAATTTGATTAAAAAACTTCCCAACAACAACATACAATTTAATAACAGCATTGTCAATCAATCCATTGCTAACATTTAATAATCTTTGCAAAATAGAAATAAATTGTCTTGAATATTTAACCAATTGAAAATTTTTTTTAAAAACTTTAAAACTAATAAATACAAATTAATAAACTCAAAATATAAAATTTCCTATGAGATTCAATGCCAGATCATACAAGATCCGGCCACGCTCTCCAGAGCCGCAACCCACCTTGAAGATGGTTCTCTCCCTGATGAGCCTTTCCGGCAGGTGCTTGCGCGGCAGTTCCCTCGTCGTCTGCAACTCTTCGTTCCAGTCCCTGGTCTGTCCAGGAATGTGTTCCTCGTATCCGAGGCGCGATGAAAATGCTGCAAGGATTTTTGAAAATTTATAGTTGGGTTGTCAAATGTTGATGATGACGATGATGATGATGATGATGATGATGGTGGGGTTTATAAGAGGTTGAAGGTTTAAATAATACTTTATGACCTTTTTATAAAGGTTTTTTTTCAATTTTTATTATTAATCAGTTCTTAAAACAGTGTAAAAATAAGATCAGATGAACTGATTATAAGTGCAAGCCCTTAAAATAAAAATTAACAGGCTAATATTTGAGCAATCAATAATCCCAATGATTTGGAGATGTTCAATTGACATCAATTTCAATAAATCAACATAAAGCCACAGAATCAACCAATCAATCAATCAATGCATCGATCAATCAATCAATCAATCAATCAATCAATGACAAACCATCTTCGGATCTGATGTAGTCGAAGGTGTGATCTGAGTTTGGTGCCATCCAATTGTACGTCTGGTAAGGTGTTGCAACCCTTTCAAATGGATGCTTCTGTTGTCTGATTGGTTGGAAATTGAAATAAATCACATTTACCAATAAGTAACTATAAAGAACACCTCATGTGATCTCAGAAAAATCAATCAGGAATGTGTTGGTTAAAAAATTAATTAAAAATCAATAAATTATGAAATATATTTTTAAAATATTAGGAATGCATCAAAGTTTGGACTGAAAATGCCATCATCAGCAGCTGATGATATGACAAAGTCATATTTTTTGCAAAAAGACTCGTATCATTCACATCACAGAAATGCTTCTCAGGTGCTTTTGTTGCTGGCAAGGGGTTGATTCAGTCCATAAAAAGATTTATGACTAATAATTCATCTTTTTTTTTAGATATATATATATATATATATATATCAAATCCAGAAGGTTCATAATCTTTAGCTCCAAAACATGGCCCAGTATGCTTTGCAACACAGACTCCATCATCATTATCACCACCACCAGCATCAATATCATCATCACCACCAGCATCATCATCATCATCATCACCACCAGTGTCTGAAAGACATAACTCACCTTTTCTTTAAGAGCTGTTGAAAGTTTCTCTTGAAGATGGGTGAGATCTGAGAACAAACAAAGAACAAGGAATCACTTTTCGGGCAAAACAAACATTTTTAACAGCAGCATTTTAAAAGTAAATGCTAATAGCAATAATAATAATAATAATAATAATAATATATTAATTAATAATAACAACAATAATAATTTTAATAATAATGATGATAACCATAGATGAAACAAAGGTATTTAAAAGCCAGTCCAACCTCCTTGCAATGCAAGGTTTATTTGGATGATAAAACGAGATAAGAAACATTGGACGATTTATGATTGGCTTCGATAAGAAATACATTCAATCGACAAAAACAACAACATGGAGATGCTTAAAGGCATCTGTTGCGTCGCCATGGTTACGACAATAAATAGTTAAGTATTAACTCTCAGGACTAAGGAATTTATAGCATTTGGTAGTTGATAATTCGTTTCGTAGATAATAATAACAACACAACAATAATAATAATAATAATAATAATGATAATAATAATTATAATATTAATAATAATAAGTGCCTGAGGTCTCTGGATGAGACTTGACTTGCTGAGTGGTTGTGTAAGACAGAGATTGAATTTGAATATAACAATAATAACAATAATAATAATAATAATAATAATAATAATAATAATAATAATAATAATAATAATAATAGTAATAATAGTAATAATAATAATGATAATAATAATAGTAATATTAATAATAATCACAAACCTGATTCAACAATTCCACCAGGGAATGATAGACGTGCTTTGGTTGGACTGGTTTTGGGTTGAACTCATCCAGCGTCGATCTGTCGTTCGAGGAAATAATTTTTAATAAATCAATTTTTAATTCGTTAAAACAAAGAGCAACGACGTTGCTGCATTGTGCTGTCCTTGCAATATTAATTCCAACAACACGAGCATAATACTGGCAGAATGTTGCTTTTAGATACTCCAACAATCATCCTCATCATCATCATCACCATTTTTATGATCATCATCATCATCATCTTCAGAGCATAATTCCTAGAATAAGAAAAGTTATTCCAAATGCAGATTTTAATCAAAACTCTAATATTTGTCTCAATTCATCAAAAATAGAATTTAATAAAATTATTTCCCAATTTCCTCTGCAAATACTTTCCACTTTTAATCCAACAACAACAACACTTCTCTCCCCTTCTTAATTCCAACGTTAAACAAAAACAAGTCTCGTCTGAATTTTTGATTCTCGAACTCTCGAGAATGCAAAAGGATTATGCAAAAGATTTCTAAACAAGAGCCTAACATCTTGTCTTATGGTTATATTATCAAACTAATTAATATTCAACTCAAGTAACCACAAACTAATTAATATTCAAGCCAAGTTACCACAAACTAATTAATATTAGAGTCAAATAACCACAAACTAATTAATAATTAACATCCAAGCCAATCAAGAGAGGACTCACTGGCTGAGGTAGAAGCCGTGCGGCGATGCGGTGATGTGATACCTCTTGTCCTCCATGGTCACTGCGTAGATGTACAACAGGTCCCCGTTCATCTTCCTGTGGCTGGGCGGGGGGTTCCACCCGCTGAAGGTCAGCACCTTCAAGCACTGGGGTCCCTGGGTGCAATTGATTTTTAAATGAATAGTTTTTGCAGGTGATAATAAAATATTTCGATTATAAATAGGAATGTGATGATTGATTGATTAATCATATGCAACTGTTTTAAATTTATTTTTCTGTATTATTTGGGATTTAATAACTATAATTAATAATAAAACAAAAATAATAACTACTAATAAGTGAACTAGTTTGGTGGTAGCCAATTATTTTAAATGTTTGAATTATGATTATTAAAATATTCCTGATGAAATCAGAGAGAAAGATTTTTAATGATTATTTTTGACCCTTTAATAAGATATTTTGGACAATGTATAGGATTAAAATGATTCACTCAAATTCAATTAATTTATATAATTTATATTATATAAAAATATATTAACTAAAAATTTATGTTCGATTATTAAAAATATCTTGAAAATAAATAGGAATAAAAATAAATCAATCAAATGCAACTGAACATCGGATGTTTAATCTTATTACTTAAGATTATTCGGGATTGAATAACTAAAAGGAAATGACAGCAACCAAAGCCTATCAACAATTCATTTCCAATAATCATCATCACCACCACCACAATAATCATCATCATCACCACCATTATCATCATCATCACCACCACCATCATCATCACCACCACCACAATCATCATTATCACCTCCACCATCATCATCACCTTGAGATCTTTCTGGACGGGATGGAGAGGCATCAGTGGCCTTTCCCTGGACCCGGGCATGATGTGTTCGGGTGGAGTGCAGTCGACGGCGTCTGCTCTCGGACTGTTCTTCTTTTCTGGACGAAGGAAGGAAGAAATCGGTCGTTAATTTGAAGCACATAGATTAATAGGTGTTATTATAAAATAATAACTATTATTATAAAATAATAACTATTATTATAAAATAATAACTATTATTATAAAATAATAACTATTATTATAAAATAATAACTATTATTATCAAATAATAACTAAAAAGTAATAACTAACTGACGCTCTAACGTTAACTAATGCTCACATAAACAAATCGGCAAACGTAAACATATCGACTGACCTGTATTATTGGAATATACCGACTAACTAGCGCCATTATTAGAATTAATTATTACCATTAAAACAAATCAACTAATTAATTGATAACATGATAACATCAACAACTGACAGGTACTATTGTAATATACAGACTAACTATTAAAATAATTAAAATACAGACTGCCATTATTAAAATTAACTAGTACCATTAAAATATATGGTTGCAACCCTGGATCCAGATAACAATGGTGAATAATTAAAATCACATCGCAAATTAATTATCTGGATCTAAGGTCACAACAATATCAACTAACCAATCAACAACATAATAACAATAACAGCAACAACAACAGCAACCTACCCAGGATGTTGCCATTGGTAATGACGTTGAGGAGAGACAGAGAGTTGCAGTCGGTTCCCGAATAGGAGTCGATGAGGTCGATGGACTTCAACAGGTCCCTGATGTGGCGGACGTGGATTCGAGCCTCGCGTACCGTGTACGGTTCTGTAGTTAGTTTTTTTTGTCGTTATTTTATTTATAAAATTTAAATTTTATTTTAAGAAAAAAAAGAATATGTCTGTTAATGTAGTGTAAGGTAAATGTGTGTGATTGTTTTGGTAATTTCATTTGGTAACAAGTTTAGGTATTTCATGAAAATGAATTTAATGAAATAGTTAAATAGTTACAAAATTTCTCTTATTTTAAAATGGACTCTTAACTTGCAATAAATAAATAAACCAATTTCCAATCCATTTATCCACTCCTAGCAGACTCTTTTTGTTCAATTATTCCAAATATTAAATCAAAAACACCATTAAATCAACCAAACTCCACAACACAACAACAACAACAACAACTCCGCCCTCACCTTCGACGACCTTCAGGACCGACCCCTCCTTGAGCCCTTCGATGACCTTGACCTCGGCGAAGTTGTCGAGCGTCGTCCCGTCGAGTTGCAACGAGAAGCAGGTCCTGTGACACGTCTCCTCCTTGTCAATCAGCACCTGGTAGATCTCTTGGATCAGCTCCATGGAACTCACCTGGAACGAGGTAACAATGTGATGATGATGACTCTTCTTATTATTAGTTTATTCAAAATTAATCTTATTATTATTATTATTATTACAAGGACATCAATGATGATGATTATGATGATGGTAATTGATATAATGTTATCCTGAACCACAAAATGAACTAAAAAGTAACCTATGATGTTTTGTTTTGTTGGCTTATAGATCTATGTGATCATGATGATGATAATGATGCTTCTGATGATGATGATGACAATGATGATGGTGGTGATGATGATGGTGATGATGATGACGATGATGTTGAGGACACTAATGTTTCAAAGGTTAAGCTATGATCAAAGTCATCATTGGTTGACATTTCAAAATGGAAATTAATCAGTGCCAACTTTGAAGCAAATGAAAACCAAAGTTATTATTATTAATAAATAACAAAAATAATAAATAAAATATTATATTATATTACATATATATAAATAAAATATTATTATTAAATAATAAATAAAATATTTTTTAAAAAATGTTATCAAAATTTAAAAAAAAAAAATCTATTTTAATAAAATGCCTCTGTGATGATGGATAAATGCTGACGGAAACAATACATCTTTTGTTACACACACAGTAACCCTAAACTGGGCCACCATGAAGGTCAAATAAATTATGCAAATGACCTCCCATCCAGCGCTTTGAACTTTGAATGGATGATCATCGCTTAGGTAAACAACACTCAAATGCACAAGTGCATTGGTAGTACTAATGTAGTACTTCGAATGCACATGTGCATTAGTAGTACACATGTGCATTAGTAGTACTAATGTAGACTGCATTCATTAACAACTTCACAGCCTCAGGGCATGTCTGACCCTTCATGCCAATCAACCAATCAGCCAAGAAGCGTATAAAGGCATCTATTGATTGGTCGGAATATTAATTGGCCAGAGGGGCATTGAATGGTAATCCCTAGGGGTCAGCTGGGGTCATGACCTCTTGATAAACTCAGGACATGCTGCTAATCAGGCCATTCATTAAGTCATTCATGTGCATGGAGGTTGTTTACGGATGATTTGGCAACTTTTTCCTAAATTAGACTTTATTGGTTAGCAATGTCAAAGGTCGAAGGTCAAGACTGTTGCACGAACAACAACAGCAAGAGGCCTCTTCGGAGAGTTTTGAGGCGCAACAACGAATTATTCGTAATTAGTAAAAGTTATCGTTCATTGTGACCTCGTCCGAGCAAAAAGTTTGTTTTGCTCAACCAGACGATGATGATGATGATGACGACGATGATGACGATGATGATGTCATCTCAGTGGCGGCAATTTCTAAAACGTCGGATTTTTTTTAATGTTTTTTTTTTCCCAGACAAATTCTAACGATTTAAACAAAAGTTTTAAAACATGAAACATTCTTTTAGCATTTTTCATGAAACTGTGTCAGAATGCAATAAATTTAATGCAAATTGATTAACAAGTTCTTTAATATATTATATTATATTATATTATATTATATTATGTCAATAATGTTACGTAGTAATTGCACAACGAAATTGATTTTAAGCTTTTTGTCATCTCAAATGTTACAGAAGTGTTGCATAACCATAGTAACATTGGCACCACATTAACAACACCAGCTGGTCAAATCTTGCTGACAACAAGAAAGGCAACATCAATGTTTGTGGCCAAGAACAACAACAACAATGCCGTTCTTATGTAACACTGTTTGTTTTGGTCTCAGAATAACACTTGGATTGCATATCTGACATGTGGCCAATGCAGACTTCATCTCAAAAAGAACTTAAAATACGTTACATAATCGGATTAATGACACGACATTCACACGCTAATGACGATGATTTAAGTGATGAATCATGACGAGAATGATGTAGAAATGCTATCGAGACATCAAGATGTTATCAGTTGTGGCAGCCACAACAAATTAATATCTTGCTAATGGTGCACTTAAACGTGGGGTTCAACAATCGGTTCAGCAATAAAAACATTAAATACTAAAAATTATGCAGCAAAGAATCAAGGTTCATATAAACATGCTCTGACATCACTGATTTCTGACCTACAGAGTAGACTTAAACACAAATCACTCTAAATAACTATAATAACATTTCTAATAAATGTCATAAATCTCAGATTCAAAATAAATTTTCATTGCTTATTTTAGTAACTATGATTGTGGCTAAAATGTAAGAGTCTAGATGAAAGTATTTCATTAATGAATCTGACACTTAATGATAAAAGTATGCATTCCATGAAACAAATCTTGTTTCAGAAACCATCAACCCATCATGTACCAGATATTAAAAAAGACATTGATTGATCGATTTACATCTTAAAGTTACATTTACAATTTACAATATCTTTACATCTTATAATTACATTTACAACTTACAATATCTCTACATCTTATAATTACATTTAATTACAACTTACAGGTATCTCGAATATTTCCAATCCAGGTGCCTGGATCTTGATTGTGAAACCCGTGTCCTGTATGACGACCACCTCTTCTCCTGGTTGCTGAACGAGCTTCGACTTTTCCAAGTCGACCTCTTTTTCCAATTCTTCCTTTTCTTTGATTCCATTGACCAGCTCGCCATTGGCTGGAAGAACTGTCGACCGAGAAAGCACGGAGATTGATTTTACGGATCCACAGAGGGATGTAATTCAGAATTACAGTTGAATTACATAATTACAATTAAGTTTGAGAAATACTTTTCACTGATATCCACTTGCAAATTAAGTAACGTACATGAAACATGTGGCATTCTAATGGTGTCACACCTAATGACAGTGATGCAACAATTATTGTGGCCATGTGTCGCCATGGCGCGTGTCAAAACGACCTGCTCTGGAATGAAATGTCCAGAAAACGAATCTAAATCAGCGTTAGTTCTAAATTTGAATCGCCTTTTCACATCTCCAAAAACTGGAAATCTTCTCAAAAATTGTCCACGAAAAGCCACTGCATCAGGTCGCCAGTCCTCACCTTGTTACGCCTCGACGCAAATCATCTCGTGCTCCAATGACGAAACATCGACAAACGCCACGAATTCCGGCACATGATTTGCAATTCGCGAAATAAAAATATCTCAAAAATCACAAAAGCAACAATTCCCGACGTAAAATTAGATGCCCGGCTAAACTAGGTACAAGCCAAAAGAGATTTCAAAGACTAACCATGTGCAACCTGACCATTCAAAACGTCTGAAAGGTTCTTCTCATCTTTTTCAAAACGTGAATTTATATTAGCATCATGATTAGAGGCACCGTTGACTTCCATCTTCAACTTCTTCTTCGGTAAACAAGACAATTGTGCGACTTATATCTTACAAAATTCTGAAACCGCGCCGGTTTAAATGTCAGTAGAGCTCAGTTATAACCAAGGACATAACTTTCACGAGGACTGGCTTCCGTGGTTTTGAAAAGTTAATTTTCGTTTTAAACATTTTTTTAAATGATTTATTTTAAATTTTAAACGTTCAAATTAAATGTAGACGTTGAAAATTTAATTTAAAAAATATTTATCAAGTTCAAATCTGGCCATTGAGTCATAAGTAAATAGCTCGAAGAGATCACAAAATATTGATTTATTGCGTACCTATTTTACTTATGATTGTAATTAAGAATGCAGTTTGATTTTTATGTAATTTTATCATAAAACATTTACGAAACCTATAGAGTAGACTTTGATTCTGCTTATAATCTAATCCAGAATTTATAAATTCAGAAGAAATGTTCGATTTCTAGGAAAATATTTCTACAGGTAAATATATGATTTCTATAAAGGTATTTTCACCTTTTTAGAAAAAAATAAATAAAATAACTCTGATTTATGCGGTAAAATGCCATTTGCTCTTAGAACAAAAGAAGAAAGGCTAATGATGCAACATCCATTGGCTCGGAACCTAATAGATAGCTAAATGCACTAAGCTTAGCACTTAATGTGAATTCTCAAACACGCATTAGATGACCCTAAGCAAATAGCATTGTTGGGCGTCCAGGGATTACTTGTCCATCGTTGAGATGTTAAACTGTGATCATTGTGTTTATACAAAAGGGTTTATGTTCAACTTGTGTGTTTACAGAGAAAATACGATTAGATGAAGCGACCGGGGTCGCTCCTAGCGATCTTTTATGAAATCCTACCCATAGCAAGGATCAAAAACCGTCTTTTTAATAAACTAATAACACATTTCGATCTTGGAACATATCGTTTCGGTCCAGTTTCGAAAACTCTCGCGAGATAATTAGAACCACTCAACGGCTGTCAACAGCTGAGACTTTGTTGTTTAACGTAATTAAATTTACTAAATTAATTAAACGACTTGATACATGAGGACTGTGTCAACTTTCGGCAATGAGAATGAAAGCATTACCTTCAGCTTTGGTAACGCTGTGATGGTATTGCTTGTAATACACACTCTAAGGTGGTGCTTCGGCCACAATTATATCGAGCGCTTTATAATTTTTTTTCTGGATTTGGATTTGTTTTAAATTCTTTTCTAGCTAAATAAACATAAATCGACTTTATTAAACATTTAGTGACTTTTTTTTAGTTTCGCCTATTTAAAATGTGATCATCAAGATCTTATTATTAAAAAGATGGACACTTCGCCAGTCAACGTAAAGGAACGAATGAATTTTAAATCTTTATTTTCAATAAATATTGGAATTTATAAATAGTTGACCATAAATCATAAAATTCATAAATCCAAATCCATAAATCCATTATTTAAGTTGACTGCTAATCATTAGATTTTAAAAGTTAGTATTCTAACGAATTTCGACCATTACTGACTAAGATTAAATATTTCGTATGTGATGTTTCGTCCGGCTTCTTCACTAATAACTAGTAATAAATTAGTAAATAATAAATTAATTAATTATTTAAGAGACGGGAGTGGAAATGACCCCGGGTTGACCAGTGGTCTTGTAATAAATTGGGTTCCAATGTGCTTCAACAGTCAAAATATTCTGGACTTCACGTGTAAACATATTTGATTTTGATACCTTCCTAGATGGATGGATAGATGGATGAATGAATGAGTGAATGAATGAGTGAGTCAATGAATGAATGAATGAATGAATGAATGAATGAATGAATGAATGAATGAATGAATGAATGAATGAATGAATGAATGAATGAATGAATGAATGAATGAATGAATGAATGAATGAATGAATGAATGAATGAATGAATGAATGAATGAATGAATGAATGAATGAATGAATGAATGAATGAATGAATGAATGAATGAATGAATGAATGAATGAATGAATGAATGAATGAATGAATGAATGAATGAATGAATGAATGAATGAATGAATGAATGAATGAATGAATGAATGAATGAATGAATGAATGAATGAATGAATGAATGAATGAATGAATGAATGAATGAATGAATGAATGAATGAATGAATGAATGAATGAATGAATGAATGAATGAATGAATGAATGAATGAATGAATGAATGAATGAATGAATGAATGAATGAATGAATGAATGAATGAATGAATGAATGAATGAATGAATGAATGAATGAATGAATGAATGAATGAATGAATGAATGAATGAATGAATGAATGAATGAATGAATGAATGAATGAATGAATGAATGAATGAATGAATGAATGAATGAATGAATGAATGAATGAATGAATGAATGAATGAATGAATGAATGAATGAATGAATGAATGAATGAATGAATGAATGAATGAATGAATGAATGAATGAATGAATGAATGAATGAATGAATGAATGAATGAATGAATGAATGAATGAATGAATGAATGAATGAATGAATGAATGAATGAATGAATGAATGAATGAATGAATGAATGAATGAATGAATGAATGAATGAATGAATGAATGAATGAATCATTTCAGTTATGAAAAGGATTCTATTTATTCATCGTAATCATCATCATCATCATCATCACCGATAACCATTATCATCATAATAATCATCGTGACACCTTTCTTTGTTCCTCGTCAACTATGGCATTGCTGTTGCCATAGAAACGAGGTTTTGGACTTTTGTTAATAAAATAATAATTGGTTGAAAGTAGCTCATGACTCATGACAGGTACTTGCAATAACTTAATGCTGTCCAAATTTCCCGAAAGAAGTCGAAAAAGTCGATTAATTACGTAATAATTAAAATAAAATAAATTAAATTAAATTAATTTCCCACTTAACAAAGCACTTTGTTTTACCAGGTTTCCTTATCCTTGGTATTATTTCGAAAAAAAGAAAACACTTCCCAAAACATTTCGCCTTTTCTTTATCTTTCGACATTAAAATCACTCAATAAAACAGCATTAAGGTACAGGAAAACATTAAAAAAGACAGCATAATTCTACGAAATCCAGTCACAAACTTCTTCGGTTCATCCATCCATCCATCCGTCCGCCCGTCCGTCCATCCATCCATTTCTTATCTGTCCAAGCGAAAGTCATTCTAGCGCCAAAACATGGCGGAAGTTTATTCGCGGAGCTTTAAGGTAACTCGGTTCCAGATTACAGTGAAGGATTAACCCCGGCCTTAGGAGAGGGTCATTAACGAAAGATGATGGGGAAGACGAAACTGGGGATTCCATTGGAAATTCCCCTGAAATTCCCGTAAGCGTCGCTTGAGATGCTTTACTGTATTATTATTTTTTTATTATTTATTTATTTCTGACAAAGTAGTTGACATTTCTGTCTCGACGTGGTAACAGAATGGGAGATTAACTGGAGATTGGGGAGCATTTTCGCAGGTCAGAATGAAGAATTGATAGGGTGCAGTGCTTGCTGCGGTTCGATGTTTCGAAGATTTTCACGTGATTTTTTTAAAAAGTATTTACATTCAGTAATAATTAATTGTTAATTGGTTGCTAAACTCAAAGGTTGATGTGATTCGTGTTTGTATTTCTTCTTCTTCTTCTTCTTCTTCTTCTTCTTATTATTATTATTATTTTCATTATTATTAATGTTATTATTATTATTATTTTCTCTAAAAGCGCATTTTCATTAAAAAGGAAACCGGTTGGAATCTATTTGTTGTACTTAATTCGGTCTCATATTGAAAGTTAATGAACTTCCACTAACATTTCAGTCATTAACCTCCAATTAACAACCGATGACGCTAATGGTGGCAACTTTTTGAGCGCTCATTAAAAAAACATTAAGCCAAAAAATATTAAAAATTAAAAATTAAAAATACATTAAAAGTATTTTAAAAAAATATTAACGAATACAAAAGGACATTCAATGAACATGTATTTGTGGCTTAAAACATTTCATTCATATCGTGGAGTAGATATCGAGAGGCAGTTTGGTATTCATGAGGTTCTGGGTTCAAATCCTGGCTCGGCCGAAGATTTTTCAGTCACTCCTATTCATAGTTTTCGCACGCATTCTTGGACTCTTTTATATCAGATATTTATATTGTCATATCATTACATTATTATGGGAGAAGTAAAGACTAAATTTTTTACGACGACAGATGCTAGGTACATCGGCTAAAATTGAACCACGGTTGATTACTACTGGCTAAGGTTTAGGTTAGGGTTAGGGTTTGGCCAGGTTTAGGTAGTAAGGATCCCTGCCTGTGATTTGTCCGCCGCCCGTCAGTTATCTAGCATTCAGAAGCGACAACAGCAATAATAATGATAAGAATAATATAATAAAATAAGATAAAAACAATAATAATAATAATTAAAAAAATATAACAATAATAATAAAATAAAATAAGAACTGAAAAGTCTCTCTTCAAGACTTTCTTCGTGTTCACAATCCATCTTTTATTTTCACGCTGCGAACTGACAATAGGAGGACGAATTTTTTCCAATCTTCGAAATGGCTGAATAAGTAAATAAAAATTATTTATTAATCAATTGTTTATTTAATCATTAAAGAAATTATTGGATGATTATTATTATTTTTTATTTATTTATATAATTTAATATTTATTTTTGTTAATAAAATATTCTAATTCATATTTATATATAATTCATAATAATTTGTAATTACGTAATTACATGATTTCTATTTTTAAGACTCTTAATTAATCGCTATTTTAAGTTCGAAATAAAAAAAAAACTCGCAAAATTGACAAAGGAAAATAATTTCAGGACCCATTTCGTTGATTCTCGTCAGCCATTAATGATACTCTGACGTCATTAATGGTGATGAAGACGACGACGTTGGCGGTGATGTCGATGATGATGATGATGATGATGATGATGATGATGATGTTGTTGATGGTGGTGATGAGGATGACGACGACGATGATGATGCTGATGATGACGACGATGATGATGATGATGATGATGACGACGATGATGACGATGATGTTGTTGATGATGACGATGATGAATGTTTTATGGATCGCTAATGTCAATAACGGCCTCAGTAATAATAACATCAAAAACGTTGAAATGACCGAAATATTGGCGCCAACATTAATTAGTTGGGAATCCACAAAGAAACTTTTTGCATCAACAATAACGATATAATTAACTATTATAATAACTATTATAAATAACTATTATAATAAATATTATAAATAATTATTAGAATTAACTATTATAATAACTATTATAAGTAAACGTCACTTAACATTTAATAGGTAACTAAGATAACTTAAGTGAATAAATGATTACAGAGACAACCACAAGTATTATCCGTTCTTTATTATATAATTTATTATTATTATGTTATATGGTAATATGTTATTAAGTGTTACGTTATATTGCGATAATAATAATAATAATAATAAAATTAATAATAATAATCAGAAATATTAATCACTTTTAATGATTGCCTCAAATAACTTCTAATTCGCCAAGTAACTTCGCATGAATCTGCATGGAAAGGACTCCATCTTTCAGGTTCAAATCGATGGAAATTTGAGTGCTTCCAGCGGTTTTGTTGCCATGATTGGATGGATGGATGGATGGATGGATGGATGGATGGATGGATGGATGGTTGGATGAATAGGTTCACGGAAGAATGAGTAGATGGATGGATGGAAAGATGGATAGATGGATGGATGGGTCCATGGAGGGATGAGTAGAGAGATGGATGGGAAGATGGATACATGGATGGAGAGGTGGATTGATGGGTGGGTGGATGGATAGATGAATGGGTTCATGGAAGGATGAATAGATGGATGGATGGGTGGGAAGATGGATAAATGGATTGATAGGTGGATGGAAGTATTCAGATGGGTGGATGGATATTTTTAAGGATTTGCTTCCTGGAAAATTACTACCTGAATTAGTTGAGCGGATTCAAAAATAAAATAAAATAAAACGTTTGAATTTTCCGTTTAAAAAGTAAATGACGTTGAAATTGAACAATTGTCCTCGTGAGTGTTTTAACAAAAACAAAAAATAAAAAAATTGGAAAAATGGATCCAGAATTTTTTTGCTGAGCACATTTAGCGTCAACTTATAAATTTATAATTAAATTATTTAATTAAAATAAAGATAATTAAAGAATTAAGTTTATAATTGACTAAAATTCAGATAAATAAATATTTAAATAATTAAAATATATACAATCAAATAACAA